>CM077452.1:4700213-5154418 GCA_039654765.1 Mylopharyngodon piceus
CGCATATGTTAATAGAGCTGAAAGCCGTTTCACTGCTCAAAACAGCCCCACCAGGCTTTACAAAGGATGAATTCCAGCATCCTTACACCCACATGGGTGAAAGAGCCCTCCTCGCTCGATTATCTCTCCCAGTCAATTGCGTGTAAGAGCTTTTTTCTTTCCCGCGGCCTAAATATAAATGGAGGTGCATTGCTGTAGTGTTGGACAGAACTGGACAGTGGCTAGTCAGTGTTTTTATGTCAGTACACAGTGTGATTGGAGCGAACAGCTCTGCAGAGAGAGAGAGAGAAAGAGAGGGATGAGTCACTGAACGGATGACAGAGGTCAGCACGGTGGGAGGATGAGGAGTGCTGAGCGATGAAGGTGAGAAACAGCTTGGTTAATGGAGGACTAACGCCCCCGTTAGTCGTGCTACGCTAATACCAGTAGAGCTTGTGTGTGTGTGTGTGTGTGTGTGTGTGCGCACATTTGTTTGACTGTGCTCCAGTTGACGCAGCTCACTGTGTGCAATCTGACAGCGTTTATTTTTTGCTTTTGCTGTTGCTATTGAAAAAAAAGCCTCTTTTGAAATGGTTGGTTTGCTTATTAGACTCGCACTGCAGGAAGTCTGCCAAACCTATCCAACACCTATGAAACACCCCATCCAGAAAATACTGCAAACATTTCCAACAGGAAAGAAAAGTCACAAATGACATCTTTTCAATATCACAGGTTTTTTTCCTCCAAGACAAGAATCAGGTTAAACAGATAGCAAACTGAGACATCTGCCTTATCTCCACAAATGTGTCTCAGAAAAGATATTAACAATGTCACAAAGATTAACCAAGATACCCAAATCTGCAACCCAAAGTCAGAGATTTCAGTTTGAGCCAAAACATTTCTGAGCTATACTGTCCACATTCATTTTATAACTCTTAATATTGTATATACTGTTAAAGCTGTATTACTCCAAATGAAAAAGTTGATAGCTAAATGAAACATAAATCCATTCCTCAATTAAGTCTCTTCAGCTTTGAAAGAGCAACTAATAAAAATAAAAAAAATCCTCCTGGTTACAACAAACTACCAATTATCAACAAAGCATCATCAACAGCCTGAAGAGCCATTCACACGTTCTGTTACAATAAAACTCAGTTGCAAACGTGTTTCTTTAACTACACATTGTCATATGAACAAGCAGTCAGTACTGATACTAAACCTCAAGTACACAAATTTTGGCTCATTTTAAGACATTGCTGAAAGCAATGATGACTTGCAGTTCAGTGAGACGATTCAGTAACTGATCTGATTGATTCAGTGAGTTCAATCTGTGAAAGAGTCGTGACACTAATAAAGACTGACAACTTGTGAGTTTATGAATCTGTTTGAATAGTCTCACTGTATGTTTGTTTTCCTGTGCAGGACAACTTAATTTGAATGCATATTTTCTTGCCATTACTTAATCAGTAGATAATTAATAGTTTGTTTTAATCTCATCACATTTCTCTGCTCAAAACTTGGTTAACAAATCATTACTTTTCTGTGGTGCTGTAGATTCAGCAATGACAAAGTGCCATTAAAAACCAGTCCAGAAAACATTTGTCCATGGTACAAGTAGGGGTAGGCGATATGACCAAAATTTTATATCACGATATGGGTAATGTTATTTCACAATTAAAATATATATCATTATATAGCTATTTTTGCTTTAAATAAAGTTTTTTATGATATCAACATTTTTTATACCATTAAAATTTCATAAATCTCATCACCAATTTCAATATGAATACTAGCCTAACTAACATAAGTTAAAAAAAAAAAAGTCAAGCTTACTGAAGACAAGTAAACCGTCAGAGATAAATTAGCAAAATGCGTATGAACAAAGAAACAAATTACAAGCAATAGGACAAACAAGAACACAAATGAATTAGAGCTACCTGAAAAACTTAAAGAAATAAAAAACTACAATAGAACAAAGATACAAATGAAATAGACCCACCTGAAAAACGTCAAGCACTAGATAGGCCTATATAGAAATACTACACAAATTTTATAAAGTAATCAAATGTACAAAAACACTGCATAGTCTTCACTGTGTAAATTAAATATACATTTATACTTAAGTTACAAAAGCGATTCAGTCAAGAGCAATGAGATTGTCTGATTAAAATTAAATGACACATACGGCAGCAGGTTTATTAAGGTGCTGTCACTTTAAGACCGAATGCACTGATCTAATATAGCCTACTGATACACGTGCGCTTTCTCTCAACTGTTTACGTTCACTTAAGACATAAATTACTGCGTTTTCAAGGATACTTGCAAAGACGGGCATTTTGACACATACGAGTGTGTATTTGACCATTCAAGCCTAATAAGGCGCCAAAAATAACTACAGAGACAATAGTCCAAAATCTCTACTGGTTGACAAATTTCTACCAGTTAATCATGTCTACTGGTATATCGCCCACCCCTAGGTACAAAACACTTGAACGCATCTTTAAAACAGTGAAATATATCACAACAGTCATAGACTTGCATTACAGTGGTATGTGTTTACATAAAAATTGCATCCTGTGTCAACAGCCCCTAATGTGTCAGTATAAAGCAGTGTCACACTTGTCATCCAATTTTGTGTTTAAAGCTACAGAATGATGTTTTGTTGTAAACAGCTCCACTGTGGGTGAGGTGTGGCAGTCATTTCACAGCATGGCTCCCACCTAAGCAAAATATAGGAAAAATATCTCAAGTTTAAGCCCTTCACTCCTCACACACTAATCTGACCATTCTGCTCCACTATTGTTTGTTGCCTTGGTTACAAAGTCCCTCAATGGCATTTCACTCTACAGTTCCAGTAAATCAGAGAGCGAAAAAAAGAAAACGCACATGGTTTGGGAGCATGATGTTATACAAGGCTAAATTTAGGAGACGCCTGTTCCAGCACTCATCACTCAGAATTAGGAAGGAAAAAAAGGAAATGTCTCGCTTTTTTATCTAAGATCAGGCAGTTAAAATAGAACATTTAAATGGACAGGCACATGGAGATGAGGTCTTTGTGTGGGTAACTGGAAGCACAGCGAACCACGTGAATGAAAGCCTTCTGAATTAGAGCTTTCAAATACGCATGAAAGTATTTGACGACATATCCCACGCACACTCAATTCATCTATTGGATATGTTCTGCCTGATGAAGTCAACTACATCTCTGTAAATCAATGGAACTGCTCCTTCTCACTACATAATCTGTCTCATCCTTCTTTGAATTAATGGTATAAAATGCAGCATTGATTAATAACAGTCATGTATGATTCAGAGAGACATTTATCTAAAGTTTACTCAACATAATGTTTCCTCCATAATTGCGTGCATTAAAATTTAATCATGTAAAAAAAAAAAAATAAAAAAAATAATGCAAATAAAAGCCACTATTTCATATCAACGTCTAAACGTGGTCTTTTTGGGGAACCTGTTCAAAACTGCTCTTGGTTTTGAAGAGGAGGTTATTACTTATTTTTTCACGTTTTATTCATGTTTTGCACCTATCTATGGAAGCTTGTTTCTGCCACTGAACAAAATATAAAAAAGGTAATTGCAACTTTTTATCTCACAATTCCTGACATAACATTCAATGTGATATAAACTCACAGTTGTGAGTTATAAAGTGAGAACTGCATGATGTAAACTCGCAATTGCGAGTTATAAAGTCAGAATTCTGAGATATAAACTATAAAATTAGAATTGGACTTTATATCTCGCAATTGCGACTTTATATCTCACAATTCTGAGAAAAGAAGCCAGAATTGTAAGATATAAACTCGCAATTGTGAGAAAAAAGTCAGAATTGCGTCAATTCTGACTATTTCTCGCAATTGCGAGTTTATATCTCGCAATTTTGACTTTATAACTCGCAATTGCAAGTTTATATCTCACAATTTTGAGAAAAAAAGTCAGAATAGTGAGATAAAAAGTCACTATTGCGAGTTATAAAGTCAGAATTGTTAGATATAAACTTGCAATTCTGAGAAAAAAGACAGTCTTTTTTCCCTCAGAATTGGACTTTATAACTCGCAATTGTAACTTTATATCTCACAATTCTGAGAAAAGAAGTCAGAATTGCAAGATATAAACTTGCAATTGCGAAACAAAAAAAGAGAAAAAAAAAATCAGAATTGCGAAAAAAAGTCAGAATTACGAGATATAGGCTAAACAATTGCGAGATTATGTCCCGCAATTCTGACTTTATAACTCGCAATTGTGAGTTTATATCTCGCAATTCTGAGAAAAAAAGTCAGAATTGCGAGATGTAAACTCGTAATTGTGAGAGAAAGTCAGAATTGTGAGATAAAAAGTCACAATTATCTTTTAAATGAATTTATTCCGTGGCGGAAACAAGCTTCCATACGTATCTTATGCATGCTACATGTTCAAAAAGAGACAGCACAACTGACGGCCTGATTAAATAGCTCTAAGAGTGAATCCCAGGCACTTAATTCGGCTTTTACACACTAGGGTGGGCTGTAACTCCATCAGCTATGTGTGCAAATACACTACCTGTCAGAGCTTGAGGAGATTGCTCTTTATTGATCTCTTCATAGACATTCATGCAAACACAGGCCAAATACTTGAGTCCTGGCAGTTTTAATGAAAATGGATTTTACCCTGTCCTTCACCCGAAAGCGTGACTCTCTGGTCACTGGATCATTCAGCACTGTTACTCTGTGTTCCTCTGCAAATATAATTAAATCACAGCATCTGTTGACAGCCAGCTTAACAAAAACTGAATAAGGACAGGCAATAACTTACATGGACATTTTACATGGTGTGCTCGCTGTCAATCAAAGAATATTTTTATTGTAGTAGAAACCGAGAAAGATCATGCAATACACCTTGAGCGCAGTATAAATCTGTTGTCAAAAATGCTGCATAATAAGAAACCGTCTACCCTTGAGATGACGGGGGGAGCAGATCCAAAATATAAGTGGATTAAACAGGCTTTCTGATTCATCCAAAAAAATTGTTTGCATATCTAAAACAGTTGTTATATCTATAGTAGTAGTTCTTATAGCTTGTCTTATTAACTACATTTCTTGTAGTTCTTAAATTGACAATGATGTAGGGGTGTGCGATATTTGATTTTAGATCGTGAACGATTAAAATGTCTCCATGATCTGTCTTTGAAGAGAGATTGTAATTATATGCATTCAGTTGCAGTTCTGATGCCCCCATCCAAACATAATGTACAATGTGGCATACATTCATATAACATGTTTAGCAACACAGCGGTAGGGTTACACTCATGTGACATCGCGATGTTCGTCATCACGAAAGTTTATTATTTGAATGTGTTTTAAAGCCTTGCTGGTTAAATTTTCATTTCCACACTGTTCTGAGATAAGCTTTTCTGAGTGCTTACACAGCGTGTGAGTACTGAACTAAGTTCTCCTTTGCGCCTTATTGCACTTAAAGGATTAGTTCACTTCAGAATTAAAATTTCCTGATAATTTACTCACCCCCATGTCATCCAAGATGTTTATGTCTTTCTTTCTTCAGTCGAAAAGAAATTAAGGTTTTTGTGGAAAACATTCCAGTTTCAATGCAGCTTCAAAGGGCTCTACACAATCCCAGCCGAGGAATAATCTATCTAATAGTCTTATCTAGTGAAAAACTCCATCTCATTTTCTCCTCTAACTTCAAAATCGTCCGACATCATTGTTTTCCTTTTTTTGTAAAGGCCATTTGACATAGTCATTGTCATAATTTTTAATAACAAAGATAAAATAATGAAAATAAAGTGAAAAGATTTTGGTTGTATCGCCCACCTCTACTTTGGCCTAAGTGGTCTGTTCATTCTTTCTTATTTTTTATTTTGTAAACTTGTAAAGGCTAATTCTTTTAAAATAGGGAAATTAGTCTGGCTATACTGCTCAGTGACTTGCAAAACTGTCTTAAAAACCAACATGAAATGAAGATATTTTTGCCATATCACCAACCCCTACAATAATAGATAGCTTAAGATAATGAAATGTTACACTGCACAGTAAAAAAAGTTTAAAAAGCATGTGAGAAAAGATGTGATGCTGAGATGATGTCATGAATCATGGGAATAAAGTCATCATAATTCTTCATACAAACGATTCAGAGAGATGAAAATGTCTTCAGTGGCAGCATGAATCAATGCGGAGGTGAAATATTAATCAATTTTTGATTTAAAATTCCCCTTCAAATTCGCTATTTATGGGGGCTATCAGCTGGAGTGGAGCTTTGAAGTTGCCTCATACCACAAGTAACCCTTTCAGCAGAGAGCCATGCTTCAGCTATATTCTACTACCCTTTTGTCTCTGAGAAAGTCTTGACGTCATTGAAAGGCTATGTTGCTCGTGTTTGAGAAAATGAAAGGACCCATTCCCTTCAATCAATGTTACTGACCATATATATGTCTTTATTCTTCTTTTTACTATTGGAGAATAGGATGGTCTGCAAAAAGATGACTGACACACAAGTGTTGATGGACCATTTTGGACACTTTGTCCCCACAAGCAGAAAATGCCTGCAGCCTAAAACATCTTTCAGCTGGGACATATTCAATACTACCAAAGCTAAAATCTTATGTCCTAGTCAATGGTGCAGAACTGAATAGAATCGTCGCCTTAATAAAACCTGCCACAACTATACTGTAGATTAATTTGTCACATTTACTACACTAAAGTAAAATCCATGACCTCTTGTAGTCTCTCCCCATGAGACACAGTGCTGCCAGTAATAATGGCTACCTTAAATCATAAAGAACAAGGGAATGGAAACATCTAATCTCTATTAATCATCACACGACCAAGGCTGGTGCACATTGTTTCAGTGACTTTTATGCATATGACCCAATGAAGCTTTAACTATTACACCACTTAATTCCCAACACCATTAGCAGAATGCAAATTAATCACCGCTTATGCTGATTACTGTAAGAACTAGAAAAATACACTATATACAAGTTAGCTGAGGATTTCTGGTTTGATCCTGGCTAACAGAAGCTACTTTACACACAATCATTCATTGAGACAAAATAATACTGCTATTGCTGATGCTGTGACATTTTCAGCTTTGTGTGATTTTTTTAGTACCTCCACCAGATCAATATACTCTTGGAGACACGGAGAGCAAGAGGTTCACTCTGGTTGTTATCTCTCAGGAAAGGTCAAAGGAATGCAAACAGAGTGTCCCAGGGGTCAGTTAACTATTGACTGAGGTCCTGAACACTAATGGCTAACAAAGAAATATACAAATGAGCTTACTGGTTCCTTGATGACTGCTCTGTTAAGTCTTCGTCGTCAGTTAGGAACCTGGGTGTGCTCTTTGATACCAATCTTTCATTTGAAAGCCACATTTCTAGCATCTGTACAACAGCATTTTTCCAACTTAAAAATATATCTGAAATTACAACATATGCTCTCAATGACAAATGCAGAAAAGTTAGTTTATGCGTTCATGACCTCAAGGCTAGATTATTGTAATGCTCTACTGGGTGGTTGCCCTGCACACTTAATAAACAAACTTCAGCTGGTCCAAAATGCAGCAGCTACAGTTCTACCATAGTCAGCCGGATCTGGGCCGCATCCAGATCAGGTCGAGGATCTGCGCCTAAACACGAACACAACACATCTCTGAAGATTGTGTCAAATAGACCATCCCCTGTGAAGGCCTCATTGACGCGACAGCCAGTGGCACAGATCCTCAACAAACCCATCTCCATACCAGCGTGATGAATCCGATCTTCAACCAGATGGAATTGGATTAAATATTTTGAATGTTCCGATCCCAACCTGACTTCTGACCTGAAATGCTGCCTGAATTAAAAAATTATGCACTTTTTGTTTATTGGCCAGAGGAGAACTGGCGCCCCGACTGAGCCTGGTTTCTCCCAAGGTTTTTTTTTCTCTCCATTTTGTCACCTGATGAAGTTTGGGTTCCTTGCCGCTGTCGCCTCTGGCTTGCTTAGTCGGGGACACTAGCCTCGATTGATCTGACTGCATTGACACCATTGTATGCGAACTGAACTGAACTGGACGATGACATCACTGTTTTCTCCAGAGCTGCTGTGTAGATAAATTAACTAAATTAATAACTAATGATTTTTACAATGGAAATGAATCAACACTGAACTTACTTAAGCTGGACAATGACACTGTTTTTTTCTAGAGCTGCTGTACAGCCAAAAAAACTTAGTTACATTATTTTCCTGTTATCACTGTAAAGCTGCTTTGAAACAATCTACTTCACGAGTTCACATATACATATAATTAAATAAAGTAAAGTTATGCGTATTTGGCGTGCTGTCCGGGGGGAGGGCTCCGAGCTCGGAATTTTGGCCCGAACCCAGAGTACTCCCCCCGGATATGGTAATAATAGATAGAACTAGAAGTGAGGAGATGGGGTGATGGAGGGATGCTGATAAACTGTCAACGAACAGAGGTAAGTCTGCAGTATATATACCTCTTGTTGTTGGTTGAATTGATTAGCTGAATGCTTTCCACTTGTGCTAATTAGGTTAATTCTGAACCTGCTCCTCCTGAACTTTGTTAATAAAACATCATATTGTAAAAAGCGCTATATAAATAAAGGTGACTTGACTTGACGGATGAAGTTTTGCATAAACTATACTAGTGATCGACCGATATTGATTTTTTAGAACCGATACCGATAATTTGTGTGTTTATGTGCCCGATAACCGATATGCAGAAACGATATTTATTTACTGTTATACTTCTGTTTTTGACATGATTACAACACCACTGAACTGAACAAACCATTTAACAATCATTTCCTCCTTGCATAGAAAACAAAACAAATCTTATTTATACACCAATAAACAGAGGGGTCTGAAAGTGCAGAAAATAAAAAAGTGCACTGTTACTAAACTGTTTTTGTTGAAAATTAGTAGTCTTTCATGTTAATTTTAATCTTCATATTACAAAAATAATTGTATTTATAAAAAGCATCAGCAGCAACACTAATGTTAACAATAAGCAAAATGTTTGTCTATTGTTTTCAAATGGAGAAAATAAATTAAAGACAGGAGTCATATCAACTTTGCAGAAATGTAATACTTCATTTTAAACTACAGTTTTAGTAGATTCATAGGCTGTTTAATAGGCTAAAGAGTGAAGAATAATTCGCTGGATAATGTTAAATAACTGAATAATATTCTCTGGAATATTGGAATATAACAAACAAAACCGTATTTTATTGCATTTCTCAACTGGTATGTTATATCAGAATTATTAATAATGTTTTTGTTGTTCTATATTATGAAATATCTGCTGACAAAGCGCTGTTTATCTATGCATTTACACAGAACTACTCAAACTGCGATCGCTCGCAGAGATAATAAATAATTAATTTCCATAGAGTTGTGTTTACTTGGATGTTTATTAGCGAATTAATGGTTATATAGTAAATGTTTATATAATTACGGTGTTTTAAACAAGTGAATCTTGTTAAAAGTTACATGCGGTGGCCGTTTTGGAGCATTTCCTGAGCATCAACCCGCTGAGTGAACAGCAAAATGCAGACGACTTCACGAGACTAATGATGAGCATAGACAACAGAGAGAGAATTAAATTCAGCGCTTTTATTTCCAACATGTGCTCATTCATGGCTGTATTATTTAATTCATGCAAAGTTACATCTTTATTGGGACAGGACATGACGGATTATCTTACGTGGCTCTGTGAGCTTGTCTCCATTTCTTAGAGACAAGCTGCATAAACTAGCTACATTTCAGGCATTTATGTAACACATCTAATTTGTGCATTAATGGCTGTTATGTTAAATAAAGTTTACTAATTACAGCAAAGCAGATAAGTATACTTTACATGTGCACGCCGTTGTCTCGTCTCCCCTCAGATGCACTGTAATGGTGATCCTGCGCGCAATTCTCAAAACACCCACAAGATGGTGGCGTTTATCGGTAAATCCGATATCACAAAACCGATATCCGATTATGGTAAAATGCTTAAATATCGGGGAAAATATCGGTAAATCGATATATCGGTCGATCTCTAAACTATACCATTTCAGGCACATGCCAAGAGTGTTGTCTTTTCTTTTTTCTGCAGTGACTAAAGGGTTACATTTTATGGTTAAACCTTGTGTACACACGTAAATTAAGGCTGCTCCATGACTTCTAAAATTTTGCATAAAGGCTCAATGCTGCATAAAAGCCGTACTAATACATGCCAGCTCTGACCCTCCAAAGCAGCTGTTCACACATGTTCTTGCTTTCAACAGTGAGGCATTGTGCAGCGGAATGGAAGAGAACAGGTGTCTCTGGAAACTTTTAAAAGTTTAATTTCTTTTAACTTGAAATTCTTGCTGCTAATGGTGCAAGATATCCATCTAGCATCTATCCATCTATGTTTACATAAAAAACAATAAAAAATAGCACAGATGGACACCAGAACACATTCTGTGTGAACAGCCCCTTCTGTGTAAATGAAATAGGGTTGCAAAATTCCGGGAATTTTCAAAGCTGGAAACTTTCCATGGGAATTAACGGGAATATATGGGAATTAATGGGAATAAACAGGGAATTTGCAAAATTGCAGGTTAGCCTATAACAGGGTACTTAAATGTAGTTGAAAAAAAAACATCTTGCAGCATAATTTTGGTTAAAACAACCAGATTTAATGCAATTTCAGTTGAATTTTTACCCTGACATTCACACAGCACACTACTTACTGCAGGGCTATTGAGGCCACACCTCCTGCATGCACTGTGCATTCTCCCAGTCCAACACATTTGATCAAAAATACAGAAAAAACAGTAATATTGTGAAATATAACCACAACTTAAAATATTGGTTTTCTATTTTAATAAACATTAAAATATAATTTATTTCTGTGATGCAAAGCTGAATTTTCAGCTTCATTACTCCAGTCTTCAGTGTCACATGATCCTTCAGAAGTTATTCTAATATGCTAATTTGATACTCAATTATCAATGTTGGAAGTGAGGATGCTGCTTAATATTTTTTATAACCTGTGATACTTTTTCTCAGGATTCTTTGATGAATACAAATTTAAAGAACAGCATTTATTTAAAATAGAAATCTTTTGTAACAATATACACTAATGGTCAAAATTTTGGGGTCAGTAATTTTTTCTTTTTTTTTTTCTTTTTTTTTGAAAGAAATTAATACTTTTATTCAGCAAGGATGTGTGAAATTGATAAAAAGTGATATTAAAGTGATATTGTTAGACAAAAATTCTATTTTGAATAAATGCTGTTCTTTTTAACTTTTTATTCATCAGTGAATCCTGAAAAAAGTATTACAGGTTCAAATATATATATATATATATATATATATATATATATTAAGCAGCACAACTGTTTCCAACATTGACAATAACTGAGTATCAACTCAGCATATTAGAATGATTTCTGAAGGATCATGTGACACTGAAATAAATAACACATAACAATTGCTGCAATAAAAATATTTATTTTACATATTTACTAAATTAGAATTAATTGAATGCGAAAAAGAAATTTCATGTTATGACCAAACAAAATGTTTATATTTATGTTTGAATATGATACATTTTATATAAATATTATACATTTATATAAATTTCCCAAAATTTCCAATTAATTCCCATAAATTCTCATAAATTCCCATAAATTCCTATAAATTCCTGTAAATTCCTGTTAAGTTTCCAAATTGGAATATTTACCGGAAACTTTCCGCCCCTTTGCAACCCTAAAATGAAACAGTGGAGTTTTTTGCAATTTTCATGACAGTATTTAATTATTTATCGTTTATAGTTTCATATTTTTATTTCTATAACTTCATTTCATAGTATTATTTCTGCAGTTGAATTTTCTATGGAAATGCATTTATATATGCCTCTGAAAAGCTGTAGGCTGCCTGTGTAAATGCACCTTTTCGTGGTAATACAGATGCATTTTCTTAGGCTTTTCTGTCTGGATTGTTTCCCAGACAATCCAGTTAAAGCATACAGTATGTGTAGACTTCACCTTATCACAAAAGCTGTTCTTATATCTTGACACTGTCCAATGCTTTTGAGCCAGAGTGCAATCAATGTGCTTCTGCCTACAGTATGTATTAAAATCAAAGCAACAGTGAATAAGCATGGTACTCTAAGCGCATTTGGATTGCTTAGAGATGAAAAAAGCAATGTCAGACCTTATGCAGTGAACTGATTCATTACTAAAAGTCTTTGAGTGTTACTGCCTTTTATAAGACAATAAATCAGCCAAGTTTCCAAATGAACAGTGTCATTTTTAGGTACAATCAAAACTGGAGAATGCTATTTAGCCTCTTGTGCATAAAAATACTCATCTGATTCCCAGTAGAAATCCCTACATGGCCAAGCTACTGCTGGCTTAAACTGCTGTCCATTTTATTGCAACATTTGTCTGGATCTACTTACTGGAATACAGTCAGTCAGACCACAAACTCACTTAGGAGCCGCGGCTTAGTGCAAGTGCTCCAACACCATGTGGTTAGCAGGAGACATGAATCTTGCAGCATTTTGTGATCCCATTCCTCCTCTTCTCCATATCGTTCCCTGTCCTCTCTCTACTATTCCTATCAATAAAAGTGGCAGTATTTCATTTACTTGACGGCAGTGTTCAATCAACTCTAGCCATACAAAACCTTTAAATCCTGCTCACACACCAAGCATTCCCAGTCCCATAATTCAAATTACAGTTCAGGACCCTTCATAAATGTGTGATAATATTTGTGTCACATGTCAAAAGTCAACTCTCAGGGGGAAAATGATAGAGGATGACTTTGTTCTGGTAGAAGATCTCAGAAAAAAAACAGGGATCTGCCAGAACGAGATGAGTGAGTTCACTCCATCGCCATCAGATGTAATAAATGTACTCACAGTCTGTAAAATACAATTTAGGGTACATGTAATCTATTTAAAACAATGCAATGTGCATTACTCATGTCAAAGAACACTCATTAAGCAGCATGCACAAGCTGAGCGACAAAAGAGGTCAACAGTTTCCCACAAGTGCCTGCTAAAAGACCACATGAGACACAGAGTTGGACCCCATATATGCTATTAACTCAACATCTGCATAAATTCTCAAACTCAGAAAAAATATGCGCTTTCAGAGGAGCAGCTACTGTTATGCATGGACAGAAGAGTGAGTGAGTGAGTGAGTGAGTGACGTGTGGCAATGTCTGCAATATGTTGGTGCAACTATCCAGAGGTAGTATGGACGGTGGTTCACAAAACTGACTTCAGTTCTCAGCTCATGGTCCAACACTATAGAGGAACTCTGGTGTTCATCACCGGAGTAGTAGTGTATACCAGCCACGTTTCAGCACCACGGACAGCAACACTATCTGCACAGCCCACATGAAGTAATTCATTTGAGTACTACAAACTTAGTTATGACTCATGACCCAGTCCTACCTGGTTTCATTTGTAAGCAGAAGGGACAGATGGTACATCCTCATATACTCATATACAATTATCATGTGGCATAACTCAACATTATTTTATACAGCCACTAATAGACTATCACATCATGCAAAGTGAAAATGACAAGAACTAAGAAAATGAATATGCAAACACTATTTTATTCTATTTTCTATCATAACGATCTCAATTCCACTCTAAAGAATATCAGGAACAACATAATAATGGCTATTATCATTTACATTATGTGGGCACTAAATGCAAAAACAATTAATGAATAATTGACATTGATGAATAATAGATATATATGTTTAGGCAACTACAGAATAAATGGTGGTGAGTTGGTTAAGTTTTTTTTTTTTCATAATAAAAGACAAAATGGGTCAATCACTATAAAATATATTTATATATACAAAGAATATTGCTTTATTACTTGTTAAAAGTGACAAATAGGGGTATTTTGTGTCAACAACTGATCATGAAGCACGATAAAGATGGTCAACTTTTATACTTCATGATTATAAAGACAAATGTGATGAAGATCTCCTTTCTCAAAAAAACACTACTAAGTTGTGTCTTTATTATGAATGAATGCATGTGTCTATCACCCCATGATGGCTGATGGTTTCACACGACTCTCCTTTCAACAAGTAGTCCAACGTTTACCACTTACTATTTCGTATAATTTATTAGACTAAAATGAACAACTTTGTTAATATTACTCTCATCAAGACGTCGAATAAAGACCCTCAGAATAAGCTACTCAAAGAAATCATATATGACTTTACAGTATCATTATTATTAAACATAAATTATACTATATTATTTAGCCTATTATATAGAATATTGTTGCATTTTAAGATAATCACACAAAAATAATTTGATTTAAAACAGTATTATAAAGCCTCCCGAGGCAGTGCGTCTTTCATGCAGCACATCACATTAAATAAATATATAAATAAAGCTGAACAGTTTGGTTAATTTTGATGTCTATTTTGTATCTATGCTGGTATTACTCACTACTTATATAATTACACTGCACTGCAACATGAACACACATGAAAAGTGTGACCAAAACAGTGAGTATATACCGTGTAACGTTTATCATTGTTCTGCGCTTTAAAGTTATTATTTGTCGAATAAAGCCTACAAAAAGCTTTTCTTCGACGTATTTTACGTACTAACTCACTGCACACACTTAAGTTCTGTTCAACACGGTGTCATTAATGCAAAACTTACTTTTACAGTCGTAAATAGACGTGAAATGTCCTCAAGTTCTCAGTCCAGAAGTCTTCTGGACGAACTGAACTTCTTGTCGGTGTCCGTTAAGTTTTGACGCTTATTCTCTGCACGGTAACGGTCGCAAATTCCGCGGATGCCTTCCCATCTGTTTCGCGCTGGCGGGTTTTTTCTCAGTAGCGAGAGGATGATGGAGATGAGCGCGCGCGCGAACGAGAGAGAGAGAGGGCGAGCACAGCGCGAGTGAGAGAAAGAATGCGCGTTAATCTGACAGTCGTTTGTAGGGGTGTGGCCATTTAGTATCATAAGAGCAAATATTAAGGACATAACGTGTTATTTAGATCACTTTTCCTGTTGCTCATGAGGGGGGAAAATACAGCACGATACTCAGTCATTTAGTTCACATGAGATGTGGCAAATCACACTTTTAAAAAAGTGCTCTAAATAAGGCACTATAAAACATATAGGCTATTTAAAAATGTAACTTAAAAGCATAAAACTGGTCTATACAAGTGTCTAATTTGGGGAGAAAGGAATTCAGTCTACATCTGATCATGCAGCAAAGGAAATACTTTTACACATCATCATAAGGTGAAAGTGTGATTAAGGTCTGGCACTTTCAACTCAAAACAAACTGACAAAGTAACTGCATGCAAATAAGACAAGCTCTTAAGATTTGTCTAGCTGGTTTCTTTATGAATGAACGCATGTCATTCGGCTGACGAGCTTTACACAATGTTTACCATGTTCAGTCATTATTGGATCAAGATTATCATATAATTATTCACATAATATATACAAAGGTGTATTATATTGTCACTTTATGGTATAAGATTAAAGGAAACTCATTTCACTGTAAGTTTGAATTGAGTTTATGGTGAGCAGAAGGACATACTTTGGATCATGATCATATTTCCTCAGTGAAACAGCTGAGCAGAAGGGGTCGAACTCAGCCACCATGGAGAATTTGTTGTTGCAAGCTATGTTCCTACTTGCGATAGCAGTTTGCCCCTAAGGGTCTCAATGTCTAAAAGAATTAGTTGAAGCATAAGTGTAAAGTGTCTGCTTGAGTGGCTTCTCATGTTCATGCATCTCACATAGATATATATATATATATATATATATATATAATGGAACCAAGAAATATGATTCTAGCATGTGAAGACTACTGTGACTGAATCTATGCTATATATGTCCACACATGATTGGTTTCTCCTCTATACCATACAAAAATCTAGTCTCTTACGAGTAAACAAGGCAGGCATTTGTTTTGGATGATCAGACATGCACTCCAAGCTGAGCTACTTTTATGCGTGGACAGAAGAGGATCTCCTGACATAAATCTGTATGTTTGTACTATCCAGAGGTTGTATGGACATTATGGAGGGGCTCTTGCCTTTCAAAATGTACCTTATTGTGAGAGGGCTTTCTGCATGATGACAGCAACTCTTCAAGAACCAAGCATTGACAAATAATCAACCAACATAAATGTCATCTGCCACCAGTCATAGCTCACACCAAAAACCACCAGAGACCACAGTAATCTGCACAACCTCACGTTCATTTGACACTTATTACTGTTACAGTACTGCAAACTCAAAGCAATACCCACCATCAGGTTCATAGGATGGAAATGACCTTCATAATGAAAAGGGACCAATGAAACATCCCAGATTTTGAATCACTGTTGCATTAACAAACTAATTAAACAATCACAGCAGTCTTTCGAAACAGTTTACTACACTGAAATATACAATATCAACACATTGATATCATCTAAAATGTTAAAATCTTTTATATACAAACAGGGCTTGACATTAACTTTTTTGCTTAATTCACTGTGGCTAATGGATTTCCAAAGTTACTAGCCACTCGGCATTTTCACTTGCCACAATTTTGACAACTGCCATATAGATATTTTTTTATATTACCTCATAATTTCAAGCAGGTATATTAGGCTGCTGTCCCTTTAAGACCTGACACGCAGATCCATTATACTGTTACACATGCATTTTCTTTCTCAACTGTTTACGTTCACTTAAAACATAACTGACTATGTTTACGTGAATACTCTGGATAGTTGGATATTTGACTTTTTAAGAGCAAAAAGCAGTGATAAAGAACTCAGTTTAGTACTGAGAGGCGGCTTTATTTGGGCGCACAAAATCTGCGGGAATGAGTAAAATTATGCGAAATTCAAGCCCTGTAACACCAACAATATTCATCCGGAAGCAAATGAAACGAGTGAGTGAGGGGAGGCGGGTTTGTGTCAACTCGCTGTCGGAGAGATGAGAGAGTGAGAAAGCACAGCTGGTATTGTGTATCTATTCTGTGGAAAATGAGTATTGGAAGTGTTTCAGATACTTCAGTATCGAATTGTATCAAAAAATCTATATTTCTGACAATACTACATTGCACTTTTATTATTTCAGATGCCTTTTTAAACGAATACAAATGAAAAATGTATATATTATATATAAAGTTCAACCCGCCAAAGTGGCTAGTAGGAGTGACTTTGTTACACGCCAATACTGAAATCCACCTGCATTTGGCGGGTTGACAGGTGTTAATGTCAAGCCTTGTATACGTAAGCAATAAGTACCTTATTGCTTTTATAAAACAGTTACCACACAATACAAATATTAAAGCCAAAAATATGTATCAATGCAACTTTCATGAAGTAAACTTTCGATAAAAGCTTTCCTTCCACCAGAAAAAATAGTCCCTGACCGTGAACAGCAACAGAAGTTACATTACTATGCCATTAGTCGTAGTAGGCGTCTTTATGAGTGTGTCAGTCAGTAGCGAAGACTTTTACATTGAAAAGACTGAATTGTTGTGAACACGGAACAAGACACAACTGACAAATGCTTTGACTAGCGCAGTCAGTCACGGGAAAAACCCTTAACTGTTAAAAGGACAAGATAATACATCGGACATTCACAGATTTTTTTATTATGAACATAGGACTGACCTGAAGGAAAATGCTAAATCTGAATGCAGGTAATAAACTCACTTACTCGATCTTTTTCTCACAATACTCTTCTAGCTACATAATATGGTAAGCTTCAATGAACAATATCAATTGAGAACATACAGTTTACATTGCTAAGAGTGGTTGCTAAGGGTGTTGTGTAGTGATACACAGAACCGTTGTGTGAAGCGGTCATAGCCGTGTTTTATCGTGTTTTAGCTATTGACCAATCAGAATCAAGAACAGGAACTAACCATTTTATAAAAATAACTACAAATCTTCTGAAAAGTGCTTGAAACTTAAATCTCCAGCTTTCGTAACCATTACTATCACATTTACTTAATCTAATTTAATATTAATAACAATAAAATAAACCAATATATTAAATATTCTAAACACTTTAAAGGATTTTTATAAACTTAAATTGTCTCTATGGTTGTTCATAAAAAGTGTAATGTTTTAGATGCTGTCAATACATTGATTTTGTAGATCTGTAGTATCCACAACATATATTGAGATCACCACCAATGACTAGTTAACCAGTATAACCTCCACTAAGGTTGCCCTCGCCTTCATTGGTTTTAATGTGAAACCTGCCAGTCAAATCTGAACTCTAAAAAAGAAACTGTGACGGTTTTTCTTGTTTATTTTTATTCCTTGTCTCTCTCCCATGTTAAAAATGCAAAACTGAGATGAGGCTACACTCACTGTTCTTGAATATAGGGTAGTGCTCATCTGTGTTATCACAGCGCTCATGCACTGTTAACATCACCAAATTACACAAGCCTGTGTTACTATGGTTACAGATTATCACAGGCAAATATGCACAGCATGAATATCATGACTGGTGAAATGGAAGGGGGGCAAAAAAGTGATGTTTTACATCTCCAAAATATAATGTAATAGAAGGTTAAAGCGGATTTACCAAAATCTTTTAAACACCTTCACATACTGATCAAATGCAGGAATACATGCTTTTTTAATGAAGCATTACAGTATAGTCACCTTAAATGATGCATTATGGCTTCAGAATGAGCATTTATGCTGTGCTGAGCATTCATAAATTCTGAAGACCTGGACCTCCAGAGATGTGACCCACTGCTCTACAAATCCACATAAGATGTCCCCTGACACTCACAATTTATAAGGCATCCAGTAATGATTTTTTTTTATTTAGGCACACATCATATATCATATATAGCAATCCAATATGGCAGAGGCTCGTACTAGAAGAATAAAGTAGGGACTGTATTTTATATATAATTTAGGGACTATATGCTTGATGCTTGCTGGTGGTGTGAGATTAGAAGAACCCTGGGGTTTGCAAGTTGATGTTGATCTGGTTGGATCTCCTTCTTACCACAACAGATCTCTCAGCTCAGTGTATACTGTAGCAAGGATTTACTAATCAGTACGGTGCCTCCACACAGTTACTACAAGTCAACAACAAATCCAACTGACACTTCATTTTCATATTCCTTGTCTTAATAAGAATGATGCATCTGTAAGTTATCATGGAAAAGGAGAGTTGAAGTTGAAAATTTACTCCATAAAATTTGAGGCAACACTGCAGCTCTGTCCTTAAAGTCAACATGAAATTAAAACTGACCCCTTTTAACCATTTCTAACGCAAATTCCTGGTCTTACTCTGAACAAATCAAATCCTGCCCACAATTTTTCATGGAATATCTTGTTTTACTAAAAAAAAATATATTGTAAGTAAAAAAGGGAGAGACATTTCATGTTGACTTTAAAGTTACAGTCAAATCAAGATGGACAATTCTTGTTTTTTTTAATGGAATGTTGCAGTATTTATTATAAATGGTTTACTCATGCACTTCATTATTTAAAAAACAACAACAACAACAACAACAACAACAAATGAATCTGCACTCTAAAAAATGCTGGGTTAAAAACAACCCAAGTTGGGTTGAAAATTGCAGTTGGTTAAAGGGTTAGTTCAACCAAAAATGAAAATTCTGTCATTTATTACTCACCCTTGTGTTGTTCCACATACATAAGACCTGTGTTCATCTTCAGAACACAAATTAAGATATTTTTGATGAAGTCTGAGAGGTTTCTGTCCCTCCATAGAGATCCAACACAACTACCACTCCAAGGTCCAGAAAGGTAGGAAAGACATAATTGAAGTACTCCATGTGACTCCAGTGGCTTAAACTCAATTTTATGAAGCAACGTGAGTGCTTTGTTTGAAAAAAAAAAAACAAAAAACATAATTTACCACTTTATTTACAAAATAATATTATCCAAAACGTGAAGCTCTTGTGAATGCATGTTGCAGATCAATATTTTTGTAAGTAAAGTGGTAAATTATGTACTCGTGTCGCTTCATAAAATTGAGGTTAAAACCATTGGAGTCACATGGATCACTTTAATGATGTCATTCCTACCTTTCTGGACCTTGAAAGTGGTAGTTGCGTTGGATCTCTATGGAGGGACAGAAATCTCAGACTTCATCAAAAAGATCTTAATTTGTGTTCCGAAGATGAACGAAGGTCTTACGCATGTGGAACGACGCAAGGGTATTTGTCTGATTTTTAATTTCCAACCTATTTTGGGTTCATTTTAAGCCAGCCATATAGTAATTTTTAAACAATAGTTGGGTTAAATAAAACTGCCCAGCATGTTGGGCAAACATTTAACCCAACTGCTGGGTTAAAACAACCCAATCGCTGGGTTTGTCCATTTTCATCCCAACTTTGATTTCAACCCAGCATTTTTTAGAGTGTGCCCTTGCAATCTTAAATCAAAATAACTTCCCCTCCTTCTTGCAGCGACATCTCTTCTCTGATGACATGTTTACTGGCGCGAGGGCGGGGCAACCTGTCACTCACATGAGATCCACCAATAGCAAACCACAACCGTCCAATCAATTCCCAATGGACAAAATCAAGTCCCGTCCTATATTTTTTCTTGTTCAAGAAGCCGTTTCACTGGGATATAGGGAAGAAAAGACTCTTGCAACTTCCATTTCATGCCGACTTTAAGTTGCAATCATCTTGAGCTCTCACATACATTGAACTCAACCTAAATTCACTACGCTGTTGTTAAGGTGATTCAGACAATTGCCATTAGTGTGTCCGTGCCATGTGGAAGAGCAGCTGCAGTGGCTAAAACAGAGATTGTTTGAATCCTTAAGGAAAAATCATGAGGAAAGCAAGTGGAAAATGCTGCCTCGGGGAGCTGCTCTGCCGTCCCATGTGCGCAGCTTCTAAGCTATATTACATATACGTACTGAATGTACCGACACGCACAATGTGTGCAATGTGACAGCATTCCCTGGAGATCGCTGTGTGGAAACATTCTCCACTATGGATCAAGAACATGGGGGAAAACACTCTTAGAGAAGTAGCTTGTTCATACATTATGGTTTACTGTTGTGACAATGTTACGATGCTTCCATTGAATGTGATACATAAGCACTTTACCAAGTAATTTAATGACTGCAAGAGAGAGGGAAAATTAGCCGGACATTGCTGCAAAAGCAGTTAGATAATGCTTGAGGAAACGTGAAATTTCCATAAAATATAAATGAAGCCTCCCAACCATTAAACCCAAAGCTACGCTGCACCGATGGAAATCACTCCTTTATCATGGCATCCAGTTTTTGTAAATAAGTCTAAAGGCCCTTTCGCATGATTTGCATCAGTTTTCACACTGAAAAAAATGTTGATCTAAAAAAGTGCTTGATACAGTATAACATCTAAATTAACTGATTTTATTCAAGTAAAAAAAAAGTTATTTAAAATTAATGTAAGAGCCACAAAGTTACTTATTTTTTAGTACAGATGTAGATTTAACCCTTGTATTAGGTTCGAATTCTGGGTACAGTTTATATGTTGTGAACCAAATTGAGCAGCTGGGATGACCCGCCGCAAGCATCAAAATCATCAGAAATTTTGTACAAGCATTCTACAACACCTCAGTGTCAAAACTTTCCAGGCATGTTTATGACCCTAAATGAGAAATTGTCACAAAATTTCAAAAATCCTCTATATATGTTAATCAGTATTTCTGACAACTCAATTTTGTGTTGCGGGTCAAATTGATAATACAAGTTAATAATTGTGAATAAAGTATACAATAATATTTAAATATTTTCAACAACTCTGAAATTGAAGGTCCAATGATCACACTTAATAATGGTGGCATAATTTCCTGCAATGACTGATGTAAGATTGGGGCAATACCGTTTTTTAACCATGTAACATTTTTATTTCCAGTTAATTTTGTTAATATATATTCTATAAAGGAATTACAAGAACATTAGATGTTAGAGTTCAGCTCACATAACACATTAGGTTACACAAACAAAACTAGATCAGGTGGAAATATCTTTTTAAAGTACTGTTTACAGGTTACCACTCCTTAAAGCCTAGCAAGAGTTAGGTCAAGAGTTGTGTAATACACAATGCCGAAGGCATTTCACAACATTCAAAGAAAAAAATAATGCATAGCAGAAAGTCAATGTCAAAACATGGTAAATCTGCCCTTCCATGGCATTATCTGCAGTGCATTTTGTGTGTTGAATCTCTGACGTAAGTCATTTGAAAGGGACTTAACACCTTCCTAATTGTGTTTATGTCTCTAGTTTGAAGCTTTTAAACTACTATCTTTGAACGCTGAACTACAAAACAGAACAAATGAGAGCTGAGAGAGGTGACTATGAGTTTTCTAAAGCACTTAAAATCAGATCCAAATGCCTCCTCAGTCCTGCAATCTTCCCATTTTAGAAATCCTATCTCAGAAAATACTCTCCCTCTAGCATCCATGCTGGCTCTATATATCACTTCTGGGTCAGTCTGTTGTGCTAAACTCTTACCTCCAAGTAAGCAAATCTTCAGTTTCTTTGTCTCTGAGAGATTTGATCTGGAAATCTAATTCAATTCCAAGAGATGCATTGTCTTTACACATTTTCCTCTAACACTTTCATCGTATAGTCTTTTCAGAAAATGTAGTCTGTATATGGACACTGGGTAGGAAGACAGACAAAACGGTTAACCTGCAGGTAACTGGATCATAAAAACAAGATCTTTATTGCTTCCTAAAGGAGAAGTGTGTCATTTTTGCACCACTAGTATCATAAAACAGAATTGAAAAAACAATGTATTCAGTTGGTTGGACAAATAGATACATTATTGATGGAGCCAAGCTGGTCGAGGTGTTTATACAGGAAGTCAACCTACTAATAGCCTAATTACAGTCTCTACATAATAACCTGGGACAGTAGAAAGTGATTAAACATTGAAAAAAATTGCACAATTCACCTTATAGGTGTTAGGAAAAGAGATAACGTGATTATATCCAGCAACAAACAGCACAGATTGACCATTATCATCATCATCCACAGCCATTTTCTCAGATTACACCTCTCTGATTAGGCATCATCAGAAAGAAAATAGAGCCTTTATGTCAGAGTCTCCTTTTAAAGGTCTAATCCTCTGCCTCTTTTCTGACAGGCTATAATTAGAGAGATTTTCCTCCCAACAGAAAGATGCTTAGAGGTAAAGGTCAACAGTTCACTGATGGATGTGACCTGAGTCAGAATCTGTCACAGTATTATATACACACAAATGGTTGCCTTTAAGCAACTGTAGCTGTTGTGTCATTTACACAGCTGGGTCATTCATACAATGTAGTACATAAATAAATAAGTATAAATTGTGTTCCCTCGATTTATAAATTATGCGCATGATTTATAAATCAAGGGAACGAAATAGTAAATCGTGCGCACGTTTTAGTAAATCGAGGGAAAGAATTAGTAAATCGAGAGCACGATTTAATTTTTTTTCTTGCATGTCATGTGCGGGGCTCCATAGAAATGTCCAGTTTCATTCTAAAAGTTGTAACTCATTCCTGAGTCTCTCCATCAGTGTCCGACTCCGGTTTGAACAATGTAAGGTTGAACACCATTACTGACAATCCTCATTTTGGCTGCGTGAGATTCTCCAGCTTTGTTGTTGTTGAGCAACCGAAGCACGAGCTGTTAAAGCTCCGCCCTCTTCTGGAAAGCAGGCTGGGAGCAGCAGCTCATTTGCATTTAAAGGGACACACATACACTGTAAAAAGTAATACACTCTATCTACACAATAAAATTGTGGCAACAGATTACAAGCAATATTATTAATTAAATTCAACATATAAGAATTGAGTTAGAATTAATCAAATTAATTCCTTAAATGTCAACCATTTAAAATGTGTAAAATTAGCAAACACCATTACAAAAACCACAAACTGACATAAAAAGCAGAGTCAAGCTGCCCAACTAAATGAAACACTGATCACCATAGTGGTGACCAAATATGTTCAATAAAATCAACATCAACATCTAAACCTCTGTTAATTCTTGTGTTTCCCTTTCCTTCAGTGATTCTGCTTGTTATCATCAGGTGTCTTCAATGTTGGCAATAAAAAAATAAAGAGTTCTTAATTCATCTTTGACGTCTGTTATTCAGATATTTTTGTTTAAATTTTACTTAAATTTGACTCGTTTTAAATGGTTGACATTTAAGGAATTAATTTGATTAATTCTAACTCAATTCTATTTGTTGAATTTAATTAATAATATTGCTTGTAATCTGTTGCCAAAATTTTATGGAGTAGATATAGCGTATTACTTTTTACAGTGTAAAAACTGCGTGTTTTTGCTCACACCCAAATAGGGGCAAATTTGATAAACTATAATAAATGATCTGTGGGGTATTTTGAGCTGAAACTTCACAGACACATTCTGGAGACACCAGAGACTTATATTACATCTTGTGAAAAGGGGCATAATAGGTCCCCTTTAAATAAAATAAATACAAAATGCATCCATGAAATGCATCCTTTTTTAATTTCTCTATGTATCTTTATTTCCATCTTGTTTGGTATCCTGTTCATTTAATTATGATTGTTTAAATAATCAGGTTAGAATTTATAATTAAGTTTAAGGTCTATTTTTCTTGTTACAGAGACAGCAGGCCTCTTAGAAATGCATTCACTATTTGTATGCCAAAAGTAACTTTGAAACATGTCAACAGTTTGATTTCCAGCAAGCAACAACAAACCTCATAGTCAAAATGACATTGATATGATCTTCGCAGGAGCTGTTAAAACTATGCCTGAAAGCTATTCATGTTACAAAGCACACTATGTTTACAAAACCTGAATATGAAAACTCAAAACTCAGTTCCATACAACAAGAAGAATGAATACACTGTTCATTCTTTTAGACAAATGACACAACGTGCCAAAAGGCAAATATTTGCTCAGATTTCAAAATCGTACATGTTATCCCTTTGAAATGGTAAAATACAAAGTAAAGAGCATGTGAGGATGAAGAAACTGTATGTCGCAGCAGATTTGCAGAAGTTCTTTGCTGGCAGACTTTCTCAAGTTTCCAGCATCATCCTAGTGAGGCTGATTTACATTCTGCAGATTTGCTTATTTGTCTCGGCCATAAAAATGACAAAGTTCACAACGTTCACCCCTGACAACCTTGCACCAAGTAGCAAAATCCCTCACACAAATCATTTAAATGTGTCAATGTGTTTACTGTATATACTGCAGGTGTCAGGATCATCTCAGCTGTTTGAATCCCCAGCAAATATAAAAGACATGCTTTAATTCTTCTGTTTTGCAGTGGAAATTACGGATATTGGTGTGGAAGTTCAACAAATTACAATTTTTTAAAATTATAAGCATCATCACTATTCCTCAAATTTGTAATTAGAAAAAAAGGTTCAATGGAGTTCTATATAGAACCCTAGGGTTCTTGACTCAATTTTAAAGAACCCTTTATGCCAAAAAGTTTCTATAAGGAAAAATATCTTAAATGATTGCATAATACTTTCATTTTTAATGAGTTATTTCATTTTTTGGTTACACTTTATTTTATTTTTACTCTTCAGAAAATTTGGACTAAACCGCTTGATTCATTTGGATTAGTTTTACAATCTCTTTATGAATTTTTTGAAGCAACAAAGAGGTAGTTGTGTGGATCTCTTAGATTTCATTTAAAATGTATCTTAAAGGGTTAGTTCACCCAAAAATGAAAATTATGTCATTACTCACCTTCATGTCATTCCACACCTGTAAGACCACAAATTAAGATATTTTTCATAAAATCTGATGGCTCAGTGAGGCCTGCATTGCCAGCAAGATCATTTCCTTTTTCAATGTCCAGAAAGCCACTAAAGACATATTTAAAACAGTTCATGTGAGTACAGTGGTTCAACCTTAGTATTATAAAGCGGTGAGAAAGGTTTTTGCACGGCAGATATTCAACAATATCTAGTGATGTGCGATTTCAAAACACTGCTTCATGAAGCTTCGTAGCTATAAACTGCCAAAGTCACCACTGAAATTTCGAAACGTTTCGAAACACTTATGACATAATGAAGCCTCCTTTACTGAAATCACGTGACTTTGGCAGTTTGATATGCGATCCGAACCACTGATTCAAAACAAAAGATTCATAAAGCTTTGAAGCTTAATGAAGCAGTTCTTTGAAATCGCCCATCACTAGATATTGTTGAATAAAGTCGTTATTTTTTTTTATTTTTTTTGGCGCACAAAACGTATTCTCGTCGCTTTATAATATTAAGGTTGAACCACTGTAGTCACATGAACTGTTTTAAATATGTTTTTAGTACCTTTCTGGGCATTGAAAAAGGAAACGATCTGAAGATGTACGGGTGTGGAATGACATGAGGGTGAGTAATTAATGACTGAATTTTCATTTTTGGGTGAACTAACCCTTTAATTTGTGTTACCAAGATGAATGAAAGTCTTATGAGTTTGGAACGACATGAGGGTGAGTAATTGATGCCCTTTTTTTTTTTTTTGGTGGACCAGCCCTTTAAGACAAATATGCACATCAAAATATCAAAAAGAATTGTTGCTCGGCTCTAGCAAACTAGCACAGCCCAAGCAAACACCCAGAACACCCTTGAAACTCCATAACAATGCACTAAAACCTTAACAACCACCCACAACAGTTTTGCATGAGCAACCATCATCAGAAAATGTAAACATTAACAATAAATCTGACTGGAAGATGTCAGTCTACAGTGATGAATTTCTGGTCTCTTTGAAGCATCTTTCTCTGAGTTTCTGCTCTGTTCCTGGAAACAAATAGGGATTTGAAAAGAGAGTATTCTTGTGGACAAATAATACTGACAATGCTTTCTGTTTACCAACATGTTGCTGTTTTCCATCAGTGGTGATAAAAGAAGAACCATTACACCAGAATGGTGACTGAAAGCCATAATGATCTAACAGATATCCAGAGCGTCACCGTCTCTGACTGCAGGTGGTATGGTTGGCACAAACAGTCCTCCCAGCGGGGTCCGGTATATTTTTATTCTTGTTGGATCATTTGCTGAGTATGGCTCCTCAGACCAGCAAACACTGAATCATCATAATTAAAAATGATAAAAAGTAACGAACAGATACATTCTGAAAATGAAGGGCCACTTATAAAGGACAGATTTATGACAGAGATCTTAGCCTCATTAAAAGAGTGGGGGAAATGTGAGCAAAAAGGCACTTTTTTACCCGCAGCCTGCCAA
Organism: Mylopharyngodon piceus; assembly: GCA_039654765.1. Lineage (NCBI taxonomy): Eukaryota > Metazoa > Chordata > Actinopteri > Cypriniformes > Xenocyprididae > Mylopharyngodon > Mylopharyngodon piceus. The sequence continues at coordinate 4,727,435 of CM077452.1, forward strand.
CGCAACTCTCCAGAGAGACCCTGCAACTGCTAGAAAATCACAGCACCGTAATGAACCCCACAGGAATAACCCCACTCCGATATACACAGCTAAATAAAGCCTCGGAAAATTTCCAACAAAAACCCCATTCTTTGAATAGACTGTAAAAAAAAGTAGTATCTATAGATTTTTTTTCTCCATGCATATCATAATACAGTATATCAATCACATACAAATATCACATTGCCTAACATGTACATCTACAGCATTCCTGTAGCCCAACCTGTGCAAATAATGCCAAGGTCATGGGTTTGGTTCCCAACTTAAGGAAGTCATACACTGTATAAATATCTTGACTGCACTGTAAATCACTTTTAATTTCCGCCTAATTGATAAATGTAAAAAGTATTTGTTAAGTTAACAGGGTATTATTAAAAAAATAATATTTTATCATCAAACCATAATCATAAATGTAAACATAAGAGCAATGCTTAATTTGTGTTCTTAACAAAAACATGATAAAATACACAATGTTCAATAAATTAAATAAAAAATGAATTAAAAATGTTAAAATAATCCAAAAATTATTTATATATATATAAAATGATTTATATATATACATATATATATAGAGAGAGAGAGAGAGAGAGAGAGAGATATTATAATTTGTATATATTAATATAAATTAGATATTATAATTCAAAAAAGACAGACATGCATATATTGTATTTCTGCTCATTCAATACAAATTTAGAGCAATTTATTTGAGAATGTTTCTTAGTAAATTAATCCTGAACTCCTTGAGGAAAATGCAATTTTAGTCTTAAGTCTAAAAGACTTTATAAAGAATTTTTCATTTTGATGAGCATCTTTACTTTAGTAACTAAAGTCAGAAAGTGTTTGATAAATGGTGTAAACATTTTTGGGTGGCACAATATGTTCCAAACTCAGCCGTATTAATTGATGTCTCAGACAGATATGTGACTACCTTCACTTTGACAACTTAGTTAAAATGTCGGTCTCTAGCTACATCACCGTCAAGACAGAGAAATCTGTTTCCTACAACCTCCCTAATAAATAGCAAACCAAATCTCAACAAGAACAGCATGTAATATCCTACAGGGCTCAGTGAATCGCTGCAACAAAGGGACAAAAATGCTATTCATTATTTAATGGAAGATCACTTAGGAAAAAACTAAGTTAAATAATCCATACTGTAACCCCAGGGTTTTGTTTTTCAAGTATTTCTAGGAGAACCCATACATTTATTTTTTATCTTTCCAGGTAAATGCTTGAATTCATTCACACACATGCACACAAAGCTCACAATCAAGTCTGGGTAAAAGTGATGGTGTAAGTGTGAAACTGTGTAGAAATCACCCCAGATGTTAAGTCAGGCCATTGTCATTAGAATCTGAGTGGCATTTAACATCTAAACATCTTGTGGTACGAAAAACTGAATCTGTCTGACACACTGGCTAAACAGTGATAATTATAGCCTAACATTCAGAATACAGAATATATTTCAATTTCACTCTGCATATTTTCTGCATCATTCAGCATCAGCATTTGGCATGGGCCAAAACCTCTTGTTTCTGTATTCATGTGTTAAATGGTTAGTTCACTCAATAAAGAAAAATGTGTCATCATTTATTCACCTTCATGTGACATTTCTTTGTCAAACATGAATCAGGTAACAACCAACAAATCAGACACATTTCTCCCATGTCTCCAAGCAGTTAAAGCACAAGCAATGGACAAACATTATCCATTAAAATTAGTGCAATTCAGGCCTCACCTACTATCACTACTATATTTGCACTCTTACATTTTAAATTATAGTCAAAACCAGTGACATCTTCTTGGGCAGCAGATCAGAATTTGCATAACCAAACAGCCACTTATCTGCCTTCTGTTGCTCAGGCAGGGGTCCAGAAAAACAGTGCGTTTGTCAGCGATGCCATTCCGCCCCAGAGGAATAACGTCATGGCTTCTGTACCAGCCCTGGCCTTCCGTTACAGACAACACCAATTCATCGTCCAGATGACGTAAAGCGCAGGAAAAGCAGGTTTTCTGTTTTTTTGTGCATATGATTGCGTAGGATGAGGCACTGATGATATTAGCTAATTAAAGTACAGTTGCATCCATAACACTGAAAATTACTGTTTATTAACACTGAATTAAGCCATGCTTTTAAAGTGTATGCTTTACTTAGAACATCTAACTAAATAATACAGTAGATATTGTGTAGACAACATATCTGCATAATAGAAGTAATCTGATACCCACCTGAACACAGAGATCTCAATACTTGGTACACAATACACAATAATGGTAATATACATTTTTGAGTAGGAATGTCATTTTGAGTAGAAAATGAACTCCAGATGTCACAAAACAGCAAGTTACTAAACCTAACAACAAAAGCGATGCAACCTTATTCATTATTTATGCCCCGGTGCATGATGGGAACACCAGTATCAGAAAGTTGAGTAGGTTTTACTTAATTTTATAACACTGATATTTACGCTTTAATTTCTACAAGCTTAAATTGAGTGCTAATATAGAATTTACTTTGTTTTTTAAATTCTTGCCTAAACTAACTTGTTCAGGTAGAAAGTACATTTGTTTTTTCTGTAGTATTTACTTCACCACAGAATCATTTTTATCCCTGCAAACAAAAACATCTGCCTTTTTAAAAACAGCTCAAAAAGCAAACAAATCTCATGCCACAGTCATTGTACTGAAAACCATCTTACATTTCTCTGCAAAAGCTGGAGCCTCTTGTGACAGCAGTGCTACGTCTGTACAAAGATCTCTTGCCCAAAATGACGTTAATGCACTAGCATCAACGCACGAATGAGACGACAGATTTCAGTTTAAACTCAAGAACACTCTCAATCTCTACATTGATTGTAGGTTGTAAGGCTGTTGAATAGCACTACACTCATCTTAGATACAAGCAGTCCCTCTGTACACATTCTAATGCTCATTATTGTTCACAGCTAATTAAATCTTACACTGGTCATATTAGAGCGAACAGCTCACAATGTTTATTACACATTATTTGAAAGAGATTTTAAGGGCAAAGGATAGATCTGTCTAAATGAGATTTTCAGCTCCCCTGGGGCTCCACTTTAGGCCTGTTGAGAGAATGCTGCAAAGAGATCTATCAGAATCCTTTCTCTTTTTTTACATCCATTGCTCATCTACATGCGAAATGCAGTTCAGATTGAATTACAGCATTTGCCTCCATCTCGCAGGTTTCACCGGGCTTTGAACAGAGTAGATTAAGCTAGCAATACGTTTGCTCATTTTTATGCAACCCCTGGATTTGTTGGAGCACTGCTTTTGAACTGTTCATATTTTACTTTCAGACACAATGAGCACTTGAATAAAGCACATGACAAATTGTCCTACAGCTTACAGAGACGTCTTTTTGTCAGTGCTTTTGAATATTTGGAAGGGATTTTATTTTACTCATTTTTCTGAATGTCTACAAATACACCCTACAACCACACAGAACACACTAACAACCAACTATTAACCACTCAGAACACCCTAACAACCAACTATTAACCAGGCAGAACACCCTAACAACCAACTATTAAACACAGAACCATAGATATTAGTAGGGATGTAACAGTACATGTATTCGCCCCAAACCATCACAGTTTGGTGCATACAGTCAGACGACGAATACAGTCAGTCACAGGCTATCCACACTCCAATCCACAAGGGGGCGTGTGCGGTAACGCAACGCTGTTTGCTAACCGCCACAACAGAAAAGGCGCAGAAGACGAAGAACAGACAATCTATGCATAGATATGTTTACATGTAATCTCTCAACCAACTGTGGAAAGACATCAATAAAAGCTTGAAAATAATATCTCACGAAGCATCACATTTACTTCAGGCAAGTCATTTAGTGTCCACAGCATGTTAGTTCACTATAGAAATAAACTCTAAAGGGAGCATTTCACTAAATATATGCACTATATTAGCTTATGTATTCCTTGTTAGTAATGTCTTAATTATGTTTAAATAAATTTGTCATGAAAACAAGTTATGACAGTAAATACGGAAGCCCTGAACCGCATGGTGGGGAGGAAAAAAAAAAGAAAACTTATCTCGTTATTTTGAGATATTAAGTCGTTATTTCGACATAAGTTGTTATTACGACATAAGTCGTTATTTCGAGCACTAAGTCGTTATTTTGAGATATTAAGTCATTATTTCAACATAATAAGTCATTATTAAACGACTTAAAAGCTGGGACTGTGAGCCGACACGCTACTGTTGTGCCACTGAAGACGTTGAATTGTGCGCGTCTTTTATTAAACTTGATATACAATAACGACTTATGTTGAAATAACGAGATATTATGTCGAAATAACGAGTTATGTTGAAATAACGAGATATTATGTCGAAATAACGAGTTATGTCGAAATAACGACTTAATATCTCGAAATAATAAGATATCATGTCGTAATAACAACTTATGTCGAAATAATGACTTAATATCTCGAAATAACGACTTATTATGTTGTAATAATGACTTATGTCGAAATAACGACTTAATATCTCGAAATAACAACTTAATATCTCGAAATAACGACTTATTATGTCGAAATAACAAGATAAGTTTTCTTTTTGTTTTTTTCCTCCCCACCATAAGTTTTCTTTCTTTTTTTTCCCCCCACCATGTGGTTCAGGGCTTCCGTAAGTAAATGTGTAAATGATTATATTTCAAAAATAAATTGGAGTAGAAAAATAATTTTATAATTAGATTTAGAAGTTCAATTAACGTTTTTTTTTATTATTATTTGAGTGTTGATTATAATATCCAAAAAATAAATAGCAACTGAATTTAGTAACTTTTAATAAAAAAGAAGCAATTCTGTGCTTAGTTTTCTCCCCACCATTGTATCGAACCCATACCAAACTGACACTTCAATACCGAGGTACGTATTGAACCATCATATTTGTGTACCATTACACCCCTAATAGACATGTATACGTAGATGCCACATTGAACCGCTGCAGACACGTCGGCACACCCGCCATCTTGGAAGGGTCAGCGTGTCATCACTCACAGTAAGAATCAATGATGCCACAACATTGCGCAGCTTCTGGTTGAGAAACAGCCGAGATTTAAATTCCCGAAGAAATGGGATAACCTTTCCCAGATAAGAATGCATTGGTTTGTGTTTTTATATGTATTAACTCAATATTACAGGTTTTTTACTATGGTACTTTTTAATTTTTTTACTTTTACTATTGGAACTTTTTAATGTCGTGTTAACTGATACCTTCATCTTGTATTGTGTTAGTTTAGCAAAATCATCTGCTGAAGTCTATTCAACATATAGATATTCAATATAGATTACATTCTAACTATGGTTGCAGATGCTCAGTCGACTTGCTCTCGAATGTTGATGGACCGGGTTTGACCAATATGGCGTACGGCTTAGGTATAGCAGTCCATAGAAACAGCCACTAATGAGGCATCTATGTATATATATATATCTATGCTCAGAACACCCTAATTACCACCTAGAACACCAAAGCAATAACATAGCAATGACTCAAAACAACATAGCAACCACTCGGAACATCTTAAAAACCACAATGCATTAGAAGTCACTCAAGCAACTGCATAGGAATGCGCTAAAAAACATCCTGAACACCTTAGCAACTGCATATGAACGTCCTGCCTTGTCCCTGTATATGACCACCTAGCAACCACACAGAACACCTTAGCAACAGTGTAAGAATGCTCAGGCAATGACAGAACACTAGAGCATCATGGCAGAGAGTTTTTCACAGTCCAGCACTCACATTTTCTTTTAAAACATCTGTAATAATCTAGTTTTCATTAAGGTTTGAGGTGTAAATGGCTGTCTGCAGGCTTTCGGTTCAGCCCAATCAGCATAAATATGGCTCCAGCCACTAATGATGCTCTTTATTGCAGTTCATTTACTCCTCCTTTCACATCCCTGCATATGTCCCGCTTTCTTTTTCTGTTTCTGTGGACTTTCCTTTACACCAATGGCTACTCTATTATCCAGGGAAGTGTGAGCTTGTGAAAACACATGCCAGCTGTAGGGATGGCAGCGAAAGGCCCAATTAAGACTCTGCACTCCCAGAGGTCTGTGCTTTCAATGGTTTGTATCCTCAGTAGGACCAGGAAGAGCACAGTTGGGGCAGAACTGCCAGCCTGGGAGCCTGCAGAGGTGGTAAGGGTTGTGCACCATTCAGAATTTAATTGAGAATGTCTTTGAAATTCCAATTCAGCCCTTGGAGGCAGTAAACTGGATGCAGAATTGTTATTTCAATTGTAATTTAAGGCAAAAGAATTCAAATGAAAAAATTAACATCTCCAGAAAAGAATTGTGTTCTCATACACACAACCAGTGTTGGGTGTAACTCATTACTAAGCAATTAATTACTGTAATTTAATTACATTTCCCGTGGAAAAATTAAAGTAAGGGATTACTTATATTTTTTCTGTATTTTAATAGCAGTTACTTCTGATGTAATTGCATTAAACACTGTATAGACTATAGAACAATTCTTAATAAACAGTGGTTTTAACATCAATATCTAACGTCTAATGTTAAAATGAAATGGAGCGTGTATCAAACTGCCAAAGTCATGTGATTTCAGTAAACGAAGCTTCGTTACGTCATAAGTGTTTCGAAATTTCAATGGTTCACCACTGGGGGGCATGACTTTGGCAGTTTGATACACGCTTTGAACCACTGATTCGAAACAAAAGATTTGTAAAGCTTCGAAGCTTCATGAAGCAGTGTTTAGAAATCACCATCACTAGATATTGTTGAATAAAGTCGTTATTTTGTTTTTCTGGCGCACAAAAAGTATTCTCGTCGCTTCATAACATTAAGGTTGAACCACTGTAGTCACATGAACTTTTTTAAATATGTCTTTAGTAGCTTTCTGGGTGTGGAATGACATAAGGGTGAGTAATTAATGACAGAATTTTCATTTTTGGGTGAACTAACCCTTTGACAATGGTGGGGGAAAAAATTCCCAGAAAGTCCCAAAGTCTTCAAAATGGATTCAGGCTACATGAAGCAGATCTTAAAAGATCATTTTGTGTGTGTATGTGTGTGTGTGTGGGTGTGTGTGTGTGTGTGTGTGTGTGTGTGTTGGGCTAATGAAATTTCTCTGTTGTGTAACTATGTTTAATTATTTTAAACTGCAATTCAATAAGGTTCTTTTTTCTTCAAATTTTGAATTCAACATCCAATTGCGTGTGGTCAATTAAATTCAAATCTGCACTCAATAACTGAAAAGAAGCCTCTTTCTTGCATCATACCTAAAAAAGGCCAAGGAGGAGCATTCAATCTGTGCCTACAGGTGAAAAGAGAGAGAGAGAGAGAAAACAGAGGAAGAGTAGAGGCCTTACTGCAAATAAATCCCCTCACACTCAAGTCATTTTGCTCTTTAGCTCCTTTATGTAGTCATAAAAGAAATCCATCATCCCTTCTTTTTCCCCACTGAGTTAAGAAATCCGTGATCCCAATTTCTCCAAGTGGAAGACGAGCTATGAATATTTGAGATGCAGGTGATTACCGAGAGCTGCAGGCACTCCGGTGACAGAGAGATAGAACAAGCTGCTTCAGCACTTCCTGACACATCCTTAACTGCTATCATCTGGAAGCGGCACGGCAGTCCCACCTTGGATTGAGCGGCATCAACACCCACGTACTCCGTCTTACAAAGCAGTTTAACTGAGTCAGAACTAAGCTGACATTTTGAAATGAAAGCACAGAAATATGTTTAGCATGCTGTATTTTCACTTAGATTCCAATTCAGCTTTATGCCAACAACCGAGTCGAAAGGGGATAGGTGAGGAATATGTTTTTAGTTTGGCGAGCACACGGCGAAAAACATTTATTAAAGATGGAACGGCATGAGAATTCATTTAAGCCGACTGTGCTGCTGACGGCACATTTATTTGCCAGCTTCTTGGTGGAAAACCTGGGTATAGGAATCAGCCAATACTTCCGATTGCATCTGATAACTTATTTTTTCAATGTCATGCATGCATTTCCATAGACTGTCCTATAGATTGGGCCTGTGGGGGTTATGTTAAGCCTTTTGAGTTTCCCAAATTCATTACCATGCCTGATTTCAAAACACTGGGAAAGTCTTATTGGGTGTCCATTTAAACACTCATACAGTCCTGGAGGAAGGCCTTTGGTTTCATTGGAGAGATTGGTTTCATTGGAGAGAGATAAAGGATAAAAATTCATCATTAATGAGGTAAGCAAGACTAAATACTGTTTTAAGCAAGGTAAAGTCATATATATGTTTTGAGGGTGATTCGGTTCTTATTGGTAGTAAATAAGGATCTGTTAAGAGCAATATTTATAGGCTCTTTAAATCAGCTTTTAGAGCTAAATAGATGACATTAGTGGCTTTGATCCAAATACAAGATCTTAAATGTTCCTTGACACTAGGGAAAACATCAGCATTAGGTAAAAGCCTTTTAAATTTAAAGAACAGTCCACCACACTTGTAGTTCAGTTCTCTTGGTCCGGACCAAAAAAAGAAAACAATACATTTAGTCCTGGTTTGCTTAGCATTCACACTGTCATTTTTAAGACCTAAAGAAGCTAAAGATACAAAAAAATAAATAAATAAATACTTTTTTTTTTTTTTTTGCGACAGAACGAACATCCAAAACAATGCTGCACCAGAGTTCGTTTGGAAGTGGACCGAGACCAACATTTTCAGTGGTCTCGGTCCACTTGTTTGGTGCGCACCAGGGTTCGAATGGCGTTCACACCTATTCAAATGAACCGCACAAACAGAGCACCAGAGTTCATTTTAATCGAACCAAAGCTGCTGAGAGTGAACACACCTTTAAGTAAGCTTGTGGTTTTAAAATACTGCCACTCTAATGTGATGTGGATGGTGGCCATGGCGTTGCTATGCAGTTGCTAGGGTGCTCTGGGTGGTTGCTAGGCGATTGCTTACTAACCCATTATCAAAAGATCCCATTCTATATGAAGTTTATATAATATTTTGACCCTTAAGAACCACAAAGTATCTCTATGGAATATTTTTATGGAATGGTATTTGGTGGAAAATATGGTTATTATGCTAGTTTGTTAAATAAAATTTGATAAATTTGGCTTTTAACTCACTAGGCCATAATCAATGTATTATGGGCTCCAATAGGCATGCTGCTGTATTCTCTATATAATCTCTTTATGTGGAAAGAATGAAAATATTGTTAACTTAATACATTACACCTTGTAATACTATAATACAGCAAATTCCTAGAGGAAATAATGGTTACCGAATAACTGAGCTCAAGTATGAAAATGCATGTGCAACTCTTTGAAATTTTCCATGCAATCCTTTGATAAATTGTTCTAATATAGGCAGAGAGTGTGAGCCAATCTCTCAGGCATTTTAGCACACTCACTTGTGGAGAAGCACTGGAGGAGCACAGAAACACTTAGCCTTGAGAGGAAATGATGTATGCTGGATAACACTACCTAAGACCAGAGGGAGCAGCACTCTGGGACTTTCACAGGTTTGCTTGCAGCCATTTAAAGTCCCTGGAGAAATTGTTCATTTCCCTTTATCCTAGAGAGGTGAGAACAGCGTGCTTGTGCACAGCTCAAGCTCTAAGAGTCCTATCATAATGAAGGACAACAACAAAAAAATAAGAACAGCAAAGAGATACATTTGGTTACGTAGGACATGGTGGAATTGTATTAGTCCAGGTCCGAAGAGGTTTATCAGCTCTAAGCAACTTGACTAAAATGCTCTGCCAGGTGAGTCAGATGGTCTTTTCAAAAGAAAACATGCACAACAAGGTATTCAGATGCATTTTAGTATCCACTTCAATCATCTAATTGCAGGTTGCCCTCTGTAACTAGGCTGGTTGAACAATTTTTTTTAAGTTGATACGTCATAAAAATGCTCATGGTGAAAGATGCTCAAAAACAATGCAAGTCGCTGTTTATATATATATATATATATATATATATATATATATATATATATATATACACATACATTAATCCTAGTGGCAGTGCTAAACAATTTTTCTTTTGAGATAGTATTCACTGGCTTCAGCATGCTGGTTTTGGCATGGTTTTAGGTCTGAAGTTATGTTCAGATAAGTCAGCCATGAACGCTGCATTGTTGAACAATGCAATGCTGTTTAGATGAAAGGTGAGAAGCTAGCTCACACAGGAATGGCATCATCCATCATCTGGTCCTCTCTTTCTTTCACACTGCCACTATCATTCTGCAGATATGTCGACCACAGCTTTGGTTAGAAAACAGTTCAGCTGCTACTAAAAAGCTACACCTTTTCTCAGAAAGATTCCCATCAGTTTCCTTCTTAAATCCTTAAACCCAGCAATGCAGCATCCCATACATCTCCAGTACACATTTAATTGCCCTATTCATCACTGTGATTAGTCAAAATGACTGTAAAATTTATCTTTACTTTCTTACTACCTGTTCCTGGTCTTATTGTAAATGATCCTTGGTGCATTTCTGTCTTCTTTCATCAAATGTACATAATCTTTCATCAAAATGTAATAACTTGCTCCACCTAAAATTACACTCTTGGTTGATGTCTCCAAGCTCTCTTATGGTGTGTGCACACCAAAAGCGAATTTATTATTTGCAAAAGTAGATTACATACAAAGTCAATGCAAAGATGCGAATAGATGTGAATTCGTGCCAGACGGCGCGAATGACGCGAATTGGCTGATGCGATTGCCGTGAACGCGTGATATTGGCCTCAATCGCGTCTTCCGCGCAAATTGAAAAATTTCAGCTTGAGCAGGAAATTTGCATGGCGCATTGTCGAGCAAGCCAATCAGCGAAGAGCTTATTGAGAAGTAGTGCTAGAAGCAGCTGTCATCCAGGCACAGTTCCTGGAGAAGATGGTAAAATTCACCAAGTTGTGTGCGCCTCTGGATGGTGTGAACCCAGACACGTTGGCGTTTGGCTTTCCGGCGTATTTGGGACTTCCACAACAGGTACAGAGCAGCAATAGTAGTTATCTCCAACATGGCAGCAAGAAATGCTGTTTTTGATGATGATGATGATGATGATGTGCGTGAAGACACTAATCATGCAATGTTTTTATTTGCACGAGCGACCCGAAAAACAAGTAATCCTGCAAGTAATCTAGAGCAAGTAACGCGATACGAATATAATTATTTGCGTGAGTAGATTACATACAAAGTCAATGTAAAGACACAAATTTGCGCCAGATGATGCAACTGATGCGAACTGGGTGACGCGATTGCCGAGATCGCGCAATATTCTCCTCAATCGCGGCTTCCGCGCAAGTTGAAAAATTGGAGAAATTGCTTGGAGAAAAGTTAGCGAGGAAGTTGGACTACCTGGAAAGTGATGAAAATATGCGTGTTACTTGATTCTAGCTATGAGTTTTACATTACTATGAACTTGTCAGCACTGGCATTAGCCAAAGTTAGCACAACCTAGCATTCCCGATGATGTTGTTGTTGTTGATGATGTGAGTGAAGACACTCCTCATCGCCCAATGTTTTTATTCGCGCGAGTGACGCAAAAAACAAGTAATCCCGCGAGTAATCTAAAGCGAGTAACGTGATACGAATATTCGCTTCGCTTTTGGTGTGCACACACCATTACAGTATTTTCAACCTTTCCTTTACAAATAGCCTAGAGACTACTTTTTACAATCTAGTCATTTTTCATTGGATAAAATAAAGTCCAGCTCTAATGATCTCATTGAATGTTCTGTTTTACTCCGAAATGTCACATTATGCTGTTCTTTTGAACATTCTATTAAAAAAAAAAAATCCTGAAAAAAATATATCACGGTTTCCACAAAAATATTAAGCAGCACAACATTTTCAACACTGATAATACTAAGAAATCTTTCTTGAGCAGCAAATTAGCATATTAGAATGATTTCTAATTCTGAAGAATCATGTGACACTGAAGATTGAAGTAATCACACTGAACACAGGAATAAATTACATTCTATATTAAAATATAAAACAGTTACTTTAAATGGCTCTGTTCTATTAGTGATTTTACTGTATTTTTGATCAAATAAATGCGGCCTGGGTGAGTATAGTATAGCTATAACTATTGTTACACTGCAATACCACATAACAGCCTCAATACCCTGAATCTATGATGTTCTCAATGAGTAGTACAAATAGACTATTGTTTTTGCCTCTAGCCACCGAGCTGCTTTCAAACTGCAGTTAGTGTGCAAATGTGAAACTTCTGATACGTTCATCTACTCAAATGGGATACCTACAAAAAGTGAAAGACATTGAAGGACGACCTACCATTTCTGACTGAAGACTGAGGAATTTTACTCTGCAATGCCTCTGCAATACAAATGAAAGGTATCTGGCTGCTTTACAGAAAGTCATTCCTTTTTACCCAGCACAGGAAAACAAGACAACAACCACGCTCTTACAAACGGTCACAGCTCGCCAGAGCCGGTATTAAAATGGGTGATTATATGTAGTAAGATCAGACGAGAGACACCCACGATAGATGCATTACATTAATCATTCTAAACGAAGATGCTTCTCATGTGATTTGGCCTGGGTAGATAATAAGGAAGCATAAAAAAAGCAGGTAGAGCTATATTTGCATCATTTTACCATGGGTGCAGACTTCAAGCAATCTCTGCGGTTCTGTTGCAGTGCATGACCATGTTTTAAATTGGCAGTGTAGAGAGAAACTATACCAACATGCAGAGGCAGGCCATGAAATTTTAATGTTCTACAGACATCTGTAGATACCAAACCTCTGCATTCAACCGAGTAAGTTAAGAAAAAGAGAATGAATGCACCAAAGTGTTTCTTAAATGCATATGCATGTAAGGTTGGTACTAAAATAAGCTTTAATTGCTGATCTAATATGAATAAGACTTTAATGCACTGAGATACATTGACATCTGAATTATGTAATAATTATAGGAACAGTTCAGCCAAAATAGTTCTGTCATCAATTGCTTCTGAAACACACACACACACATACACATTGCTTGTGGGATGAATTAATAGCTGACAACAAATAGCACATTTCTACAATGTTATCAGTAAATGAAAGCATTTGCTTTTGCATGATGCAGCTTTCACATCACTAGCTGTCAGTGTAAATCAAAGACGACTGCTACCAACCAATGCAACATGAGTGGAAACATAATGAGTGCACTTTTAAAAGTATTTTAGCATCAAAAAACCATTACCAAGGTTCTGAGGTTCAATCCTGTAGGCCTATAATGTACATTTTTACTCTGAGAAAGAGAATCTAATTTCAACCACTGATACTGTCAGAAAAATAATAAGCTTTATGACAATGGAGAAAGCTGCTTGGGGTTATGTAAGAGTGTAACTACACAAGATTAATGTGTTTTTCACTCATACAAGATATGTACAAGGCTGGAGCGAATGATTAGCCTGCAGATATAACTCATTCACCACAGCTGGATTACAGGAGGGACACAGACCCATTTAATCACACACTGATACGACTAATCTGAAATAAAACCAAAAGAATTGTTGTGTTTGTTCTGTCTAAATGATGTTTTTGCTGCAAAGAGAGCAATAACTGCCTGTGCACTTCTTAACAGCTCCCTTACAATCTGTCAAAACAAATACCCGCTTAAATGGCTCTGTTTTTTTTTGTTTTAACAAACACGGAAAGGCATATATGGCTTTTTTCATATCTGTCTTTTTTTCTTTCCCTCTACTGATTCTTCCCAGATGAAACAAAAAATGTCATGTACTAAAGTTAGAAGAGGTAGACCTCCATCAGGTCTATTGATGTCCTCAGGGTACCAGGTTTGGATTGTAAATCACGAGGGGAAACGTTAGGTGTAGCATCATTAGATTTCCCCACCTCCCACGACCACTGGGACCTCAGATGTGCGTCAGATGGTAAATGTTAAGACCTGATGGCCTCCAGCTTCATGGATGCAAATGATGCTCTCAAACACAGCAGAGCTGGGCTAATCTAATAAAAATTACTTGTTTGTCACTGTGTGTGTGTGTGTGTGTGTGTCAGTTTGGGGTCAGTAATATTTTTTATCTAAATAAATTAATACTTTTATTCAGCAAGAATGCATTGATAAAATTGATAATAACAGCAAATCAGCCTATTAGAATGATTTCTGAAGGATCACTGAAAGACACTGAAGACTGGAGTAATGATGCTGAAAATTCAGCTTTGCATCACAGGAATAAATTATATTTTAATAATAATATATATATATATACATATAATTTACTGTAATTTTGGTGCGTATGGAAGCTTGTTTCCGCCACGGAATAAAACAATTTAAAAGATACTTGTGACTTTTTATTGTGACTTTATAATTGTGAGTTTGCATCTCGCAATTGTGAATTTTTTTTTCTGAGAATTGCAAGATATAAAATCACGATTGTGAGTTAAAAGAAATCAGAATTGCGGGATATAAACTTGCAATTGTGAGGAAAAAAGTAATAAAAAAGTTTATATCTCACAATTCTGACTTTTTTCTCACAATTCTCGTTTTTTCTTGCAGTTACGAGTTTATATCTTGCAATTCTAACTTCTTTTCTCGGAATTGTGAGATATAAACTCGCAATTGCGAGAAAAGATAATTGTGACTTATCTCACAATTCTGACTTTTTTCTCAAAATTGCAAGTTTACATCTCGCAATTGTGACTTTTCTCGCAATTGTGAGTTTATTTCTCACAAATCTGACTTCTTTTCTCAGAATTGCGGGATATAAACTCGCAATTGTGAGATAAAAGTTGCAATTATCTTTTCTCGCAATAGTGAGTTTATATCTCACAATTCTGACTTTTTTCTCGCAATTCTGACTTTTTTTCTTGCAATTGCAAGTTTATATCCCGCAATTCTGACTTCTCAGATTTGTGTGATATAAACTCACAATTGCGAGTTATAAGGTCCAATTCTGAGGGGAAAAATACTGACTTTTATATTGCACAATTCTGATTTTATAACATGCAATTGTGACTTTATATCATGCTAATCTGACTTTATAAATCGCAATTGCGAGTTTATATCATGCAATTCTGAGAAAAAAGTCAGAATTATGGTATGTAAACTCGCAATTGCGAGAAAAAAGTCAGAATTGTGAGATAAAAAGTCACAATTACCTTTTTTATTTTTTATTCAGTGGTGAAAAAAAAAGCTTCAATTGGTGCGCATAAGAGACTTCTTCAAAATAATAATAATAAAAATTTTTTTAAAAATCTACAGACCCCAAACCTTTGAAGGAAAGTTTATATATGTTCTGAACATACTCACAGTAATAATGGATGGTGTTTGTGGACTCAAACTACCAGTGTCAGACCATGTCTTGTTTCAAACAATCCCCAGTCCAGAAATTCTCCTATAAAACATCTAAAAAGTGTCAGTCATCGATCGAAAGCCTATCATTCAATTGCCATTGCTGGGGAAGCCATGCAACATCTTCACATTTTTGCATCATGCAGACCAACAATTGCAACCCTTCCTTCAGGACGGTATCAACTCACTGCTTGAATACCTGTCAAAGGTCACACTGTGTCATGAATAATTAATTAAGAGACAGTATTAAGTGCATTCTCATGGGATAAGAACAATTAGGCTCTAGACTATAGTGCACGTCACATCCAGTGACACTGAAGAAACTAAAAAAAAAAACCTCAAAAACATTAACAATTTTCCATTTAAAAATGTTTAATTCTCTACAAAAAGGTGATTAGATTTAGGCAAAGAATGTTTGTGTGTGTGTAGCATGTTCAGCCTATAAGGTGCCACTTTTAAAGGTAAATTCAACATATAGGGTGAGCTCAGTATAAAAAAAAAAATCTTCTCAATGTCAAAAACTGGCCCAGTGTACCTGAATTCAGCCTAATATATAGTGATGTGATTCTTAGAAGTGCACTAAAGATTTCCCCTTAAAAGCACTGCCTGCTAACATAAGGTTCACTTCATTCAGATGAGATGTTGGATACAGCAAAAAAGCCACAGGCTTAAACTTTTTATCATTCTGCTGAGCATCCAGGAACTCTTTTACTCTGATATTTTTTTTTTTTTTGCTTGGAAAGCACAAAAGTATTTCACACTTTAGAGCCATCTTGCATCGAAACATAGGGGTAAGGCATCAGAACATGCCCTGACCAACCAACGAAACAATAGAATGGGCACATGGTATAGATATGCTAAAGAAATGGCTTGCTAACAAAAAAAAGATTTGAGCAACCAGGCAACCAACTGGGCAACCAACCGGGCAACTAACCAACCGGGCAACAAACCAACCAACCAGGCAACCAACCGGGCAACCAATCAACCAACCAACCGAGCAACCAACCAACCGGGCAACCACTCAATCAATCAACCAACCAACTGGGCAACCAACCAACCGGGCAATCAAATGGGCAACCAACAGGGCAACCAACCAACCGGGCAACCAACCAACCAGGCAACCAACCAACCAACCGGGCAACCGACCAACCACTCGCTTGCTCACTCACTCACTCACTCACTCACTCACTCACTCAATCAATCAATCAATCAATCAATCAATCAATAAATCCATCCATGCATCCATCCATCCATCCATCCATCCATCCATCAATCATTTGGAACCTTTATTTTTAAGAGTGTAGAACATAGCTGCAATAATTACCACATAGTTGCAATGGTTAAATATTGAAAATCCAAAATGCTGCAATAAATTACTGTTTGTTTATTATGGAAAATGCAGAAATATGTGGAGTTGCACTCTATCCAGCTGTTTTCAAACACAAAAACACATGCAATGTGAATTCAATGTAAAGAAACACATTCAATCAGGTCAGGTGAACCCTGAAAAAATGTTTTTTAAAATATATTCTGTTGTGTTCCACAGAAGAAAGAAAGACACACAGCTTTAAAAAGAATTTTCATTTTTGACTTAACTATCCCTTCAAGATCAATTAGACTAACAACTGTTATGATCTTGAAAACATGTAGTTTTGCACATCACTACTAATTAACCAGTTTGGTGCAAACAGCAGCATCCCATGCTGAGGACCAGCATCTAAATCACAGCATACGTGCATGACCAGCTATGTAGAGTTGCACTTTTTCTTTCATGCTGCTGAGTAATGAGCATGCATAAGATGTGGCCAACTGAGAGCAACATGGAGATGAACTTGGATACATCAGTGGTGTGTAGAAACAGAGGAAGGAATAGTACACTACAGACTTCCAAGCATGTACGCTTCCCTCTTCTCCCACACACACTGTCTGCATTACAAGCAGCTGGTAGGTGGTGAGGTGCTGTTGACGTCTACTCGTGGGTTGCTCGTCTGTACGGCGTTTTTAACCTCTTTCTTTTTTCTTTCTCTCTCACTGTCCATTGACGGGGAGAAATGCAAAGATGAAGAAATGGTCTGTCTTTATGATGCCTAAAGTCAGCTTTCAATATCTGTTTGTTTTTTTTATGTTTTTTGTTTTACTATAGTCACAGATATCCGACTTATCAGGGTTGCCATAGTTATGGAGATGCAATGGAAAAATACAGCAGTGGGGGAAGTGAAAAACATCTCACATAGTACAGGATAAAAGATCAGCATGGATGTTTAGAATACAGAGAAGAAGATCAATTAAATATAAGATCATCTGCAAAAATAACTCTGTCCACGCCATTTCAGAGCTAATTACTTTAGTAAATCCTGACAGTAGTTTTTTAACGCAAAAGAGTGTTTGCGCTGGTGCAAGCTGTTATTAAATCTGGCCCTTAGTAATTTTATGTGATTTTGTCATTTTTATGTCTTATATTATTTCTATTTAACTTTATTTTT
The DNA here is from genome assembly GCA_039654765.1 of Mylopharyngodon piceus. NCBI lineage: Eukaryota > Metazoa > Chordata > Actinopteri > Cypriniformes > Xenocyprididae > Mylopharyngodon > Mylopharyngodon piceus. The sequence continues at coordinate 4,745,276 of CM077452.1, forward strand.
CTTTCAGTTTTAGTAATTTTAGTACTTCATCTTATTTTATTTCAGCTAGCTGCCAAGACAACATTCCTAATTTTTTAAGTTTAATTTTTTTATCTAATATTTATATTTTATTTCATTACAGCTTCATTTCAATTAACGAAAACATTTTAGTTCTAGTTAACAATAACATCACTGGTCATATGGGTTTAAGCCACATGAGGGTGAGTAAATTACAAAATTTTCAATTTTGGGTGAACTATCATTTTAAGGGGGTGTTTACACGACACCGTTTTCAACTAAAACGGAAAACTTTTTATGCGTTTCGGCCGTTCATTTACACGACAACGGTATTTTAGGGGCCTGAAAACAGGTTTCAAAGGGCAAGTTTGTGTACACAATATCATTATCATCTCTGTGTAAACTACAAAAACGCAAATTTGTGAAAACGGTGACATCATGCGCATGCGTATTACGCGTTCGGTCTATAGGCAACAACAATGGTGGACTACAGGACTGTGTTTGTGCTGCTCAAGATATTGAGCTTATTAACACTCCAGCAAAGTGTTGATTTAATGTTTGTATTCATCGCTCTGTAGAAGAATACTTATGTGTGCAGGCGCATGGTGTTTCTTTACAAAGTGACATCGCCAACTACTGGCCTGGCATGCATAATACAGCGTTTTTAGTAGGGCTGGGACAATACTATAGATGCATCGCGAGTCATGGATCGTTTCTGATATTTTCCAAATGCATCGCAAATCGATTCTGAGCTTAGTTTTTAACAGCAGATGGGGCTCTAGGCTATTTTTTAACCGCATGCTCAAATGCTCATGAAGAAGAGCGCTCGTGCGTTCGGCTGAGTCTGACAATGTATTTGCACCTCAGAATGCATTTATGACGCAAGATTAATGTAAACAGCCCACTGCAAACACCCCTGTAATTCGCTTCAACCTTTTCGAACTTTCTGAATGATTTTTTTATAGAAGGTTCAAGTGGTGTGTGTAAGGATTTGGAAGGAAGCAGAGTACATCTGTTTCTAAAGCACGCAGTGCCATCTGCTGTTAAAAACTAAGCTCAGAATCGATTCGAGAGAGAATCACGATACATGCGGAAAATATCAGAATCGATCCAGAATCATTTCTTTATTTGCGATGCATCAATGTATTGTTTTTTGGATACATGTGAACTGGGATCGTTTTGACAACATTGTCTGTAAGCTAAACTTTTCAAAAAAACGCAAAAGGAAAAACTTTTCCTTTTTTAGAACATCATTGTTGTGTAAACCTACCCTAAGCTACCATCTAGCAACCGTACATCAATACCCTGGCAACCCCCAACAACACCCCAGCATTATAGATTTTCAGGGGCAAGCACCACTAAAAATCTATGTTTTCTTCATTTTTCTTCATGTGCATTAACAATCATTTTAAATAACTCTAAACCACATGGTGGTCTTTTTACAATGACCTTGTAAAAAAAATGTACCTTTTTCGAGTCAACAAATTTCTTTGTACGAATTCTTTGCAGCCCTGTAGTGTATTTATGGACTGCTGTCAAGGTTTTCACCTCAGCTGACTGAAAATAGCCTATCTTCTGAAGAACGTCCCTTCGGTTCAACGTGGCCCTTAAGTTGATTTCTGTTTAATGAAGTGTCTACTGCATGAACTCAAGAGTTCAGGGCTCTTATAACCTGTGAAGATGACAGTGATGAAAGACCAGCACATTCATCTCCACCAAACAAATCACCATGGGAACTACATCACACATCCATCGGCACGGCAACTGCCGATGCGTATGGGGTCCTCTATGCTCGAAGAAGCAGGAGTGGTTTGGATGGAGGAGTGATGGATGGAGTGTTGATAATCAGAGAGCTGAGAAAGAGTGCTTCACCGCTCTCCCATCATTTTAATGATCCTCCTGTGTGATTACTCATTTGGCCAATGACACTCTGATTATATAACACTATACTGTTCTTTGCACTTTACTGCTCTTAGTTTATATCTGTTGTGTTTAGGGTTGAATCAATACCAAATCTTTGGATTTGGATTTGATACATGCTTTGGCAGAATATCCATATATACACTACCGTTCAAGTTTTTAAAATGCTTTTGAAAGAAGTAGCTCACAAAGACTGCATTTATTTGATAAAAAATACAGTAGAAAATGGTAAAATATTATTACAACTTAAAATAACTGTTTCATATTTTAATATATATTCATTTATTTATTATTGTGATGGCAAAGCTGAATTTTCAGCAGCCATTCCTCCAGTCTTCAATGTCACATGGTCCTTCAGAAATCATTCTAATATACTGATTTGCTGCTCAAGAAACATTTCTTATTATTATTAATGTTGAAAACAGTTGTGCTGCTTATTATTCTTGTGGAAACCTTTTTTTTTCAGGATTCTTTGATTAACAGAAAGTTCAAAAGAACAGCTTTTATTTGGAATATATTTTTTGTGACAATGTAAAATTCTTTACTGTCAGTTTTGATTAATTTAATGCATGTTTGCTGGAAAAAAAATTATTCTTTTTTTTAATATAGAAAGGTGAACTGCCAAACTGTGATGAATAAATTTTGTGTAGGATTTACTTTGAAACAATTGCTAGTTAATTTCATAAATAATTACAAAAAAACTGGAAGTAACACACTGAATTAAACATGAAAGCCTTTTTTTGTAAAGAGTATTCCATTTATTTTTGTTTTATTTACAACTTAAAAATATGTATATCATTTTTTTTTTTTACAGTGTTACTGAAATTTGCAAAATGATAATTATTTTTGTGCAATGGCACTTTTTTTTTTTTTAATGGTATACCACATTATGTTCTCATATATCTCAAAGACAGCTTTCAAAGACTCCAATTCAAACTATTAAAGGGATAGTTCACCCAATGAAAATCACTTACTTACCCTCAAGTTGTTCCTAACCTGTTGAACACAAAAGAATCTATTTTAAAGAATGTTGACGGTAGCCACTGACTTCCATATAGTAGGAAAAAAATACTATGGAAGTCATAGGCTACCATCAACAGTCTGGTTACCAACATTCTTTAAAATATCTTCTTTTGTGCTCAACAGAAGATAGAAATTCAGATTTGAAACAACTTGAGGGTGAGTAAGTGATGACAAAATTTTCATTTTTGGGTGAACTATCCCTCACAAAAATTCCACACGTTTCCACCTCTAACAAGGCACTATCATCAGCCTCTCAGGAGAACCTCTTCTTCTGCAGCCCTTTTGTAAGACTCTCTAACAGGAATAGAGGGTGGGGATTTTCCCAGGTACAGGAGGCACAGGTCGATGTGTGATCTTTAATTAAACAGCGCTGCTGGACAGGAAGCCGCAATTATATCTCCCCCTCTGCTGAGTGAACCGGAGGGGGAGGAGGGGTCCCTCTACAGCATGAATCATTCACCCGGCCAGGGGAGGGATGAATAATTCACGGGCCTTACTGGGATCCATTGGTTGTATAATCACTATCATCCAATCCAAATAGCATAATATCTTATGATTATTATTCACTGGAAAACACACAGGGTCAATCTTCAACTGCAGTCTTGCAGGAGATCTGATGTTTCAAACTCGATTAAACAGAAATAAACCTACAGGCAGTGAACCAAAGGGATTTTCTTCAAAAAACAGGCATTTTTAGACACCTCACAAGGTTGGAAACCCGTACGCCAGTTCTTAAATACATAGTGAGCTGCAAGGAATTCTTTTTTTTTTTCTTTTTTTTTTAAGTGAAAGATTGAACTGAGTTGGAAAGCCAGAAAAGGTACAAATACATCACAAGGACATTGTAAAAAAAGATCACCATCACACATTAATCATGCACTAGATTATCGTGCTTGAAAAAGTTGCTGCAATGGAGTTTTCGCCGTGATTTTGGCAAGTAGGACATGTTCCTGGATAGTCATAACCCTATCCCCAACCCTAAACCTAACTCTACCCACAACTTATCCCTAAAATGATAGGTGAAATGAAAGGTGAATAAGAATGGTGTAGCCCCTAACCCTTGTTGTTAACCTAAACTTGACACCCGATCTTCAAGCAGAAGGAACTAGATGAAATATTCTGAATGATATCAATCCACAATCTGACTTGTGATGCATCGTTCATTGGCCAGAGCAGAACTGGCCCCCTGACTGAGCTTGGTTTCTCCCAAGGTTTTTTTTTTTTTTTCCCTCCATCTCTGTCAGCGATGGTGTTTGGGTTCCTTTTGGCTTTCTTAGTTGGGGACAATTAATATTTGTCAATATTATTGACTTGAATGCACTGATCCTATTGGATGAGAACTGAACTGAGCTGGATGATGACATCACTGTTTTATAGATGAATTAAACTCATTCCATAATTGATGAACTTTACAAAGTTATTGATCCAAACTGAATCAACACTGAACTGATTTTAACTGAATAACGACTGTTTACTAATATCATTTTAAAGCCGCTTTATTGCAGAATTGAATACTGTTTGTCATTAAATCATTATTTTCCCGCTTATCACTGTAAAGCTCATTTGAAACAATCTGTATTGTATAAAGTGCTATATGCATAAAGGTGACTTGACCGGACTTGACTGTAAACTGTAAACCTATCCCTCAAATCTGATTGGTTGATTGGAATGTTAATTGAATAACAAGGATGTTGATCCAGGAAAATGGTGAAATTGCGTTCAACTAATGCTTAAAAGGTATCATTTCCCCAAAAATTAACATTTTGCAACAATTCACTCACTCTCCTGTCATTCCAAACTCATGACTTATTTCTCCCATATTTTATGACTTATTTCTCACTTTCATGTTGTTCCAAACTTATACGAGACCTTTTAAAGAAATACTGCTTCTTTCCATAAAGAGAAAGCAGTGACAATTGGTGTAAAAATCAAAGCATAAAAGCAGTCATAAATTTAATCATATAACATATAAAGTTTTTCCAGTTTATGTTCGCCTGTAAACCGTTCTTCCACGCAAGAAAATGAAATGAAAGCTATTAAAACTGCACAAATGCAATTGTAATGCAGAAGTAGATACTATTTTATTCTATTTTCAATAAAAGCAGCCCATATAACTCCAGCACTATATTCCAAGACTTCTGAAGCTATCTAATAACTCTGTATGAGGAAAAGATGGAAAATTAAATCATTATTCAAAGAAAATCTTGCTCTTAATTCTCATTCACACTTCTGCATATTACCAATATAACCAATGCCACTTGGTGTCATTGACAATGCACACTTTCAACTTTCACTATGAGCATGTGCAAATGAGTTTAGAAGGACATGAGGGTGAGTAAATGGCAGAATATTCATTTTTGTGTGAACTATTCCTTTAAGTCTATAGTCTATTAAGTCTATTCTGCTATTTTAAAGGTTCCTTTTGTTTTGGAGGTCTCCTACAATATGTATCCATGTATGCATCCAAGGTCAAAAACACTTTAAATTTTTCATAATATACCTTGCACATCACCCAATTCCTCAAAGAGTCTGAAAATGGTTCGTTCAAAGATTCAGTCTCTCTAAACCCCTCCTTTCCGAGAGCCTACTCTGCTTTGATTGGCCAGATGGCCCAGTCTGTTGTGATTGGTCTATCGCTTATAGCGTGTGTCAGAAACTAAACGCCCATTACCATATCTGAATTTCAGCTCCGGAGGCTTCCTATTTAGGTGTGTAACAGGAAGTGAGAATTGCTGACGAATCGTTTCGGCAGTTCACAATTGATTCTTTCTTTTAGGAGACAATAACTTTTTTTTTGTCGTGCACTTTGATCTTTAAAACTTTGCAAAACAAAAAGGTGCATTACAAACTGCATAAAAGGCAGAAAAAAAAGCATAATGGGGCACTTTAATGCTAATCTCCAATAGCGAACCTCTTCACTTGCATTCAGTTTGGAAGCTGTGGCTGCTGATATCATCTTAAAACTTTATTAATGTAAAAACTCACTGATAATGTTTCTGCTGATCTTGTACTTCTGGAATATCAAAGCAAACCTGTAGCCACGTACGTGTTTTGCATATTTATGCTGTTTGGACTTCATTGGATGAAGTTCTGAGAGAATTTTCGCTTTCTCGAGTTCACAGACTAGACTCACTGTTTGCCAATGCCTATTATATCACTCTGACCGCACCATTCAGACTCAAAAATCCAGTGAGATCAGCACGCCTCCTTATAGTGCCTCCATCTACCCTTTATGTATTTGTTCTATTCCTGAAAAAAAAAAAAAAAAAGTATGCTTCATGACCCAACAAATCTTATGTAATATAAACATTTCAGTGGAAAAATGGTACACTTTTGCCTGGAGTTCAGACTGTTCAAGTATACACATGCTAAACTGAATCCATTATTTACTACATCTACACCCTTCAAAGAAGCACAAGCAAGGCCATTTGATCTGGTTTGGAAGTGTTTCACAATCACTATTCCAGTTTTATGATCTACGGCAGCAAAATAAAGAAAGCTCGAGAAAGAGAGTGATAGCGGTGAATAATTCCATTTTAATAAAAGTCAGTCAGAAAGCAACAAATGCGTGTAAAGCAAACGCAGACCTGTTAATCTATAAACCAAAATTCTGGCTTTGCCTCTGGCAACCTACACATCCTCATTGTCAAAAAATCTGTTACCTAGGCAACAGGATCATGACAATAAGGCCATGCTAGGGTAGAAACAAACGTAGCGATAGCAGAGAGTGGAGGTTGGATCGGTGAGACACATTTACGTAATCACAAATGCTTCTACTGTACTGATCCTCAGTGCCATCTCCACGGAAACACTCTGAAAAGCACAGCTGCAGTTCCTTCTGTCCACGGCCGTGTACAAATCAAGCAACAAATCACATATGGAACATTTGGAATTTTCTATTGTCCCTGAACATGAAGCCAGACAGATTTTGTAGTTCTCTAAATAGATGTTGTTGTGAATCGTACGTCAACTGCTATTTCTGGTAATCAACAAAAGATCTAATGCAGTAAACAACATTTTTTCATGCTTTCATGACATTTCGTCACTTGAAACAAAATAAATGTTGAAAAAAAACATACAACAGTGCTAAAATAACTAAAACTAAACCTAAAACTAATAAATAATAATTAATAAAAACTATATAGACATTTTAAAAATTTTTACAAAAAACACAACAAATTTTCTAAAACTTTAATGAAAATTAAAGTGAAGACAGAACATATAAAAATAAAACATATTTCAAATATGAAAAAATATTTCATATTTCATATATCAACAAAATATAATAGTATATCAATGATACTAAAATATCACTGCTTTCAACAACAGACTGAAGTTCATATTCGCCTCCAAACTGTACGAAAATTAAATGAAAGCCATTAAAACTGCACAAATGCAATTGTAATGCAGATACAAGTACTATTTTAATAATATTCCTTCATTTATAGATTTGTTCACTTATACGTAAGTATTTTGGCATGATCTTTTATTATTATTTCTTAGAAAAATGATAAATGAAAAAGCTTTTTTCTGACTTTTGTCCACCAAATCAAAGTCATGCAGTATGACCAACCTGCAGGAAAAATTCTAAAATGTTTTATTTATTTCTGTTTTTTATATATATATATTATCTCAGCAGTGAGATTTTGCACACAGAAAAAACGCTATCAAGTCAGAAATAAAACATTTCTCTTCAAATTCTTTCAAGATCAAATTATATGAGCTGTTATAGCTCAATATGATTACTGTATGTTGACAATTTTATCTAATTTATTTCACCTAAGGAACTATAGGAGAATCATCTGAGACAAAGTTGATACTTAAATGATGTGTAACAGAACTCCATTAAGCCTGCCGACGTGAGCCTTGGAGTAATAAAAATCTTCCTCTGGGTATAGCAGTGCCATTCTAATGCAACTGTACTGTGTAGAACTGATTGAGATATGTTTATGCAAGTGGTAATGGTCAGAGGGTTTTTATAATCTTGTCTCTTATTAGCTTTGCATTCTCAATACAGTCAAGCCAGAGAGACGGTGTAAACAGAACCAGTTCAAATCCTGTCAGCACTCAGAATCGCAACATTAACTCACCTCTCCTCAAGAGGGTGAGACTTTTGTGGTCGACCTACATTTCTCATGCCTGGAGGACAGCTTCCATCCAAAATCCAATTATAAACACTCCGATCATCTAGAGAGGACACTGTATCGCAAACATAGATTTCATGGATCTCAGTCTATCGTGGATGTCATATGTGGACTCTATCAGTGTAAACTCAAAATGTGGCAGGATTTGAGTGAACTAGTCATGAACTGTAGTCCCTTTAAGATAAGTCAGTTCACTCAGCGGCCACCTTGATAACTCCTCATGCGCAGCTATTTAATATGTAGGAAATACCAAGAGTCAAGGTTTGGCTGTCATATATGTCATATATAAAAGCCATATATTCTGATTTTTACAAGAAACATATGTCGCAAATATTTCACTATTATACTAGATTAACCAGGCAAGCAACTGCCAATGAGAAGAATGGGAATGCTAATGGATAGCTTTCTCCAGGAATTTATAAACATAGAACACCAAGAATGAATATGTTTAATTCATGCATTTCAAATCTGCAATAAAATATTTAATCTGAATTGTATAATTAATAGTGCTTCTTTAGCTTAGATCACTATATTTCAGGCTGGTCCAGCTAAACATAATATCAATAAATATGAGTTGAACATAATTTAGGCACTGAAGGTGGTCAAGCTGTAACTGAATGTTTGCTGTTTTTGTTGTTGTTGTTGTTGTTGTTTTTTATTCCATTTTTTTAGTAAAGTCTTTAGCCAGTTTGTGGCTTTCTGATTGATTTTGCAATTGAGAAAGCCCTTAAAATGGCCGACTCCCTGACTAATGAACTAGGGAGCTGATTGAGACGCACCCTATGTGTAGGTTAAACTGCATAGGCACTCTTAAAAATAAAGGTTCCAAAAGGGGTTTTTGTAGTGATGCCACAGAAGAATCATTTTTGGTTCCCCAAAGAACCTGATCAGTTCGTAAAATAACCATTTTAATAATCTAAAGAACCACTTCTGTACACTGAAAAGAGTCCATGGATGTTCAAAGTTCTTCATGGAACTATCAATGCCAATGAAGAACCTTTATTTTTAAAAGTGTAGGTACTAGTACACATTCTAATCTTTACACAGCCGAGTTAAGCCGGGCATGTACCTGCCTAAAATTCTGTGTAAAGATGCAATGCCGCATAAAAGCAGCCCTGAAATACGCCGGGTCTGACCCACCAAAGGCAAATCTTATACTGGTTCAGTGTAAATGAACGCGAGCTTGTGCCGCACTAAACTACGTCATTGTCATGACAACCAAAAGTACGCCTGTCAGCTCAGGCGGCGGGAGAATCAAAAGCGGGAGACAAAACATAGACCTCGCTTCATATTGTTTTAGGCAAATTTAAAAATGTATACCAACAAGAAACAGCGAAGTAAAAGAGTCCTGTACTTACATCGTGAAGTCTCCGTTTGTAATCTTCCTTTGAAGAGACAGGCAGATCATCGCGCTGCTACATTTCTCTCAGATACGGTAAGTTAAATGCTTAACCCAATCGGCGTCAAAACAAAACAAAAAACAAAATGAAGACTTTTCAACAATATCTATATCTATATATATCAAAACACTGCTTCAGAGCTTTACGAATCGAATCAGTGAATCAGAGCGCCAAAGTCAAGTGATTTCAGCAGTTTAGCCGTTTGATAGGAGATCCGAATCACTAATTCGAAACAAAAGATTCATAAAACTCAGAATCTTCATGAAGCAGTGTTTTGAAATTGGCCTATATAGATATTGTTGAAAAGTCGTTATTTTGTTTTTTTGGCGCACAAAAAGTATTCTTATCGCTTTATAATATTAAGATAGAACCAATGAACTCACATGAACAGTTTCAAATATGTTTTTAGTACCTTTATGGACCTTGAGAGTTTGAATGGCTTTGCTCTCAATAGAGGCCTCACTGAGCCATCGGATTTCATCAACAATATCTTAATTTGCGTTCCGAAGATGAACGAAGGTCTTACAGCTGTAGAACGACATGAGGGTGAGTAATAAATGACATTATTTTCATTTTTGGGTGAACTAACCCTTTAATGTTCGTTTGTTGTGCCAGTGACAATTTTATTAAAAAAATAGAAAATAACTATCAGTACCAAAGAATTATGACAAACATCAAAGCGCGCTATAACGCGCAGAAAATTTTGATTTATTTCGAGTTTTAGAGACTATTATTTCATTATTTTTTTAAATTAAACACTATTTTTAAAATAGTTATGTTCAAAGCATTGCTTCCCATGATTTAAATTCCAGTGTAAATGCATTTGTGCCGCATCAGAGCAGCATTAAACAGTCTGTGTAAATGCACATTTTCATGGTTTTATGCCACTTCAGATTTGGTTTCTGTGCCGCCTTTGCTGTCACAGCTATGATGCGGCATTTAATTTAAACCAAAACTACTATACAAAGCTACTATACTTTTGTTCCACTGCTGTTTCCTTCTGGTAATGCAAATCTAGTAACATAAATTAAACTTCTTATGCGGTGTCAGAAAAATTGAATATCGCAATTTGTGCAGAAATTGTTTTCTCAGAAGTAAACACCAGAACAACAACAAAACTTCCTCTAAAGTGCTTTGGGCTCTCGCTGTGGTGAGTGGGGTCAAGACACAGTGTCAAGAGTAAGCACTTCGTTGGGTTATTTTGGTGTTTACAGTGTTTCATGAAGCCCTGGTGTGTAAATTACACTGTGGGCGGTCGGAGTTACACATTACAGTTGTGAATTTCACATTTCTGCTATTAGCTTCCAGGTGCCACTGTTGTTTTAGTGACCTTTTGTGTCTAACTTCACTCTGTCTTCCTCTAGCCCTTGTTCGTTTTCATTCGGCTCCTCTCCAGATCACTCATCAAATAAAAACTTTTACATCGTAAACTTTCCATCTCAGAGACAGCTGAAGTTTCCAGCATCAGACAGCCTCGCCACAGTGTGGAACTCAATATTGGACTGAACATTCAGCTCTGAGAAGCAGACCACATATCTCAAAAATAATGATCACCATTTCATTTTTAATAGTTCTTTGACAATCTCTAGACGGGTGAGAAGACTCCATCATCGATTTAAACAAGCACTCTGTCTCTGTATGGGTGTGGATAACTGTAGCTAAGTATAAAATGGCTGTCTGCACTGCAGGCTAATGGCTTTACAAGCCTAAAATATTGGGCCATATTTCAAATGGAGAGTAATTTCTGATGTTATTCTGTGTAATTGGTGGCTGAAGTCAGCACTAATACATTTGTTCCATCAATAGAAGCATTATGTTGCTGACAGTGAAATCTGCACACTTACAGAAGGTTCTAGATACAGTGACTATACTGAAGTTCACAGGTCAGAACATGGAATTCTATTCTCCACTGGCAGACAAGAAAATGTGCAACAATTGTCCCTTAATGTGTACAACAGCATGTCACTATGCCAGTGCTCTTAAAGGGACAACTTTATACCTTATTTACCCCTAAAAGGTCCATATTAGTACCTTAGAGTAGTAGTAGAATGTATAGCTTAATTAAACTCATTTCATAATTGATGAACTTCGCAACACTGAACAACTGAATTTAAACAACATTGAACTAAATTGAGCTGAGTAATGACACTATTATCTTCAGAGCTTCCTTACAGCTTATTAAATTTGTTTCATAATTAATCATTTTTACAACATTACCAGTGTTAGTGTTGCTTTGAAACAATCTGTATCATATAAAGCGCTATATATGGGGTTTATATATATAAACCCCAAAATATACAATTTTTACACATTTTTTTTGAGAATGTCTCGACTGACTACTAGTTTGGTTTAATTTGCTGCACCATTTGTCCAAGAACAAGAAAGGATTTTAACCTTTTTAGGTTCAATACAGATATTAGGTGATAATTATCATAAATTACCACAGAAAATAATTTGTAAACAGCAAATAGAACAGCTGTGCAATTCAAATTTAACTTGTTACATCATGTACACACCTTTTATGTCTTCTTATATGGTTATTGGTTTCTATGAACAAAACTGCATACTGATATAGGATCAGATTCCTTCTTAGACATGCAGTTTCACTGACCATGTGCCTACAGCCAAAACTGTAACAATGCTACAACCTCAGAAAGACTGTTTACCGCATAAGATCTGGGGGGTGTACGATCAAATATAGAGATACAGGAAAAAAAAGAGAAAAAAATACAGCATGATGGTGTCTATCTAGAAGATATGATGAGTTACAGCAGCTCTCCATGTGAACGTCACACTGGATTTCTTATGAGTCCATGGCTGCCTCATGGATTTTGACACCGACACCCTCCATTCCGCATAAATTCTGATTCCTATATCAGCCGCAGCAGGAGTATGGCTTCGGTTCATCATAAAATGTGAATAAAAAGTGTTCCATACACAATGCTCATGAACTTTGTGAGGAACTGGGTCAGATGTGATGAAAACAAAGTCTTCTGCTGTTTGGCCCAGTGTATGGCATGTAAGCGTCATTGTGTTGTATGAATCTACATACTGTGTCGGCACTTTGAGTGCCTCTGGGCTCGTTCTATCCGATTATGCGGATTACACAGGTAGCACACACATGAGTGTTGACATCTGCTGGAGGTGCATTGCTTCAGTGGCACAGCATGATCACTGAGCTTCCAATATCTGCTATGACAAAAGCACGAGCCACTGCAAAATACAACCAAATCTATGACTTCAAATATAGTAGTCAACAATAAACCTTGGTGTGCAATTATTCTATTAAAAAAATACTGAATAATAAACTATTATTAATTAATTGAATTATCAGGGGGATATATATATATGTGTGTGTAGAAAAAAAAACAGGGGTTGTTCAGATAAACAACATAATATTGTAAATAATACTAATGTAAAATTAGCTTGCAAATAAATATGTAGCACAAACTGATTTATTACTTATTGTGAAAAATGCGTGTACCTCTATCCTTTGATATAACAGATGCCAAGAGCCTTCATGTCCAGACTTTATGATGATTTATTAATTCTTTTAAAAATGTCTGTGTAAACAGATCATAGCAACAGCAATACATTTTATAAAAGCTTTCCTTACTAAAAGTACTATCCAAAATGCATATTCATAGACTGACTTTGTTTATAGACCGATTCCTTTTAGTAAGTGCCACATACTCACCAGCCTGCCAGGCTCTGAGCTGGCAGCATAAACCAAATAAATCAGAGGCAATGGAAGAGGTGGTGGGGGGAGGGGGGTGACCAAGGGAACTTTGTAATGACTTCAACCAAAGCAAGAGGACACATTTCAAGGGTTTATATATGGAGAGGGTGACAGATACTAGAGGGGATTCTCAGAAGGGCGAAGGAATATTCAAGCCCAGATGAGATCTGGTGTCTTAATCTGATATGACAGTTAGAGACAGTGTGACAGATTTCCAACTCACATCAGTTCATTTTCAGAGATAGAATCTGTATTCTGAAACATCCTTTTCCAAAAAAAACTTTGCAGTCTTTGATTGACCTACATTTTGAGCATTTCATACAATGCGCACATAGCTGCAATTTCTAAAAGATTATCATTTACTGATAACTTCAGCATGCTTTTAACATTTTTTGCTTCTATTTTAAACTTGGCAGAAGAAAACATTCAAATAGTAATAGAGGCCCGTAGGATCTGCCCTGAGGTGAACCCTGAATTCAGGCCAAAACTCAACACTTCTACAACAATTTCCTCTGATAATTAGTTTCATAACAATCCTGATATGAAGAGAATATGTGTTAAAGTGAATGGCTTATAAATATGCTCTCCATTACATGATTAATATTGTTGATTTAATGAGTTCACAATAATAAAAAGAAAGCCAATTAAGATCATTCAAAAAAATCAAAGAGGAGCATTCTACACAATGCTGTTTGGAGTTTAATTTATTATCAATGTTAAAGGACTATTAAAGGAAAACACATGCCAAAACTAGCCTTAAAGGGATAGTTCACTCAAAAATGAAAATTTTGTCATCATTTACTCACCCTCAAGTTGTTCTACACCTGTCTGAGTTTCTATGTTCTGTTGAACACAAAATAAGTTATTTTGAAGAATGTTGGTAACCAGACAGTTGATGGTAACCATTGACTTCCATAGTAGGAAAAAAAACAGTCAACAGTTACATTCAACAGTCTGGTTATCAACATTCTTCAAAATAACTTATTTTGTGTTCAACAGAACATAGAAACTCATACAGGTTTGGAACAACATGAGAGTAAGTAAATGAATAAACTATCCCTTTAAATGTTTCCTGAGTTGACTGTATCCTACAAACTAGCACTCAAAACTGGCCTGCAATTTAAATTGTTGGGGTGTTTGCGCTACTACCTAAATTGCATAATTCCTTTAGTGAATCATGTGCTAAAATAATGCAGACAATGCGAACGATTAACAAAGGTATCATTAGCACAATTCATTCTTGATGAATTCCCCATTTTGTGTCTTGCACATTTTAGTATTTCACTTTGTAAACATTATATAATATAATTTTCCTCATGTCAGCAATGTAGAGAGATTATGAGCTACAAGTTATCGTTCAACAAACCTACAGGGATTTGGGTTCAAGAATGTGATATGAATGCGAGTGGTTTTTCAGAATATATCATTATATGCATGACTCAACAGACTTCTAATGAGCGACCAGAGTAACTAGCGGAACAACAGACCCATACTCACACTGACAGTACTTTATCCTCTTGGCATTATTGTTAAATGAACAGAAGAGGACGGTAATGTCAGAGCAAAGGATGGCATATGAGAAAGCAGCACTTTTATTTGCATGACATACGGCTAATCAGAACACCATGACATTTTACTGCTGTCTGCATTCGTTTTTGCAGTTTGCCGCAGGGCTGGTAAACTGCTCACTTTCAGGAATTAGAGGATCTGAGATCTTGCTAGTGGTGTGCAAACGTGCATATCTAAAATCAACTACCTGAATGACTAGTTGACTACTCAGATTATCTTAAAAACAGCCTTGTAGTTTTTGTGTGTGTGTGTGTGTGTAATGTCACATTACCTTAAAGGGTTAGTTCACCCAAAAACGAAAATTCTGTCATTAATTACTCACCCTCATGTCGTTCCACATCCGTAAGACCTTCTTTCATCTTTGGAACATAAATTAAGATATTTTTGATAAAATCCAATGGTTCAGTGAGACCTGCATTGACAGAAAGATAATTAACACTTTCAGATGCCCAGAAAGCTACTAAAGACATATTTAAAACAGTTCATGTGACTACAGTGGTTCAACCTTAATGTTATGAAGCGATGAGAATACTTTTTGTGCGCCAAAAAAACAAAATAACGACTTTATTGAACAACATCTAGTGATGGACGATTTCAAAACACTGCTTCATGAATCTTCGAAGCTTTACGAATCTTTTGTTTCGAATCAGTGGTTCAGAGCGCGTATCAAACTGCCAAAGTCACGTGATTTCAGTAAACGAGGCTTCATTGCGTCAAAAGTGTTTAGAAATTTTAATGGTTCACCACTGGGGGGCGTGACTTTGGCAGTTTGATACACGCTCCGAACCCCTGATTCGAAACAAAAGATTTGTAAAGCCTATAAATATGAATATAGATCAGTGGGCAAAATAAGAATCTAGATAAGGTTTGTCCAAGAAGTTGCTAGATTTGTCCCTAAACAAAAAAAGTCTCAAAAGGGGTGGGGAAGTCACTAAATCTAGTGACAAAATCGCTAAATTGGCAACACTGCTCTTCTCTGATGTCTTGTTTACTGGCGTGAGGGTGGGGCAACCTGTCACTCACATGAGATCGACCACAACTATTCAATCAATGCCCCATGGACAAAATCAAGTCCCACCCCACATTTTTTCTTGTTTGAGAAGCCATTTCACTGGTATATGTCACAGTAGGGAAGAAAAGTCTATCATAACTTCTTTTTTGTGGCGACTTTAAATTTGTGATATTGTGATAAAATGCTAATAAGATGTTAATATAGGGGCAGTTGTGGCCTAATGGTTAGAGAGTCAGACTTGAAACCTGAAGATCGTGGGTCTGAGTCTCAGTACGGGCAGGAAATGTAGGTGAGGGAGTGAATAAACAGTGCTCTCTTCCACTCTCATTACCCACAACTGAGGTGCCCTTGAGCAAGGCACCTAACCCCCAATCACTCTTCAGGCACCGCAGCAAAAATGGCTGCCCACTGCTCTGGGTGTTTGTTCACTACTGTGTGTGAAATGAGTACTGAGTATACTCCTGAGTATGGGAAACCATACTTGGCCACACATCACTTTCATATAATCTTTAAAAATTGTTTAATATTTTATCCAGTATATTATTGTTGAAGCAAAAATGGAAAATGCCGTTGTCTATTAAATGAATGGCCATTTTAGCTGAAAATGTTGCTAGTAAGGACAGTAAGGACCCTGGCTCACTATTTGGTGACTATTTCCGGCGACATCAGTGCCTTGACTACTGAACTAGGGAACTGACTGAGATGCACCCAACGCAAAGCAAACAAGATCACAATTCAATCTAACCTCAGACCCAGAACAGACATCACAGTTACGACATGTATTATTAGAACATGAAAATGTGCTGCATAGTAGGAATGACTCGGCTACAGTTACAGAGCCTAGAGATCCTGCAGTGATCTTCAACATGCTAGTCAATAACCATTGATTTACAAAGTGCTGTCTCTGAAGTTACAATGTTAGACAGCTTCAGGCATTTAAATGCAAAATGTGTTAGATTATCTTTAGATTTAACAACCTAGCATGTTCTAGCTTGAATAATTAACAATTTTCAATAAATCTACAGCAAGATAATTTGAAAGCTGATTGCACCATGCATCACCAATGGCAGCTTAAACACTTAATGATGAGTATGATGAGGCTAGCTAATGATGCATCATGTGCATGTTTATTCTCTCATTTTATTCATCGAATAAAGAATGAAGGCTGTTTAAAAATTGAGTACACCTTAAGTGATTGGAGAGGAGTGTGAAAGCTGTTAGACTGCAGCATGTGGTGTGCATTAAAGCTAACAAAAATAAGAACGTTTTGCTAACATTTAAGCTAATTTATGAAAACCTTTTTTCCCTGAATGTTCTCGAACAATCAAAACTACCGAACCCCACACATGGCATGCAGACAAAAATATATATTGTGGCCACAAATTAAGAATTCGTTCTCTCATTTTAGTAAATCGTGGCCATGATTTTTAGGGCCGTTTACATGACACCGTTTTCAATTAAAAAGCGTTTTGGCTGTTCATTTACATGACAATAGCGGTTTGGGGGCCTGAAAATGCAAACTTTTGAAAACGGGTTTCAAAGTGACATTTTTTGAAAACGTTATTTTCACCGTGAAACTACAAAAACCTAAATTTGTGAAAACGGTGACATCATGCACATGCGTATTATTCAGTTATTCAGTTTATAGGCGCATAGTTTTTCTTTACAAAGTGACATCACTAACTACTGGCCTGGCAGCAGAATACAGCAATTTAAGATGTTTTTGTGGATCCATATGAAGGGGGATAGGTTTGACAATGTTGTTGTCTGTATTCGAAAAACGCAAATGAAAAATTTTTCAATTTGTACATCGTTGTCGCGTAAGCGTACCCTTAGTTAAATCATGGCCACAAATTAAGACTTCATTCCCATGACTTATTAATTCGTTCCATCATTTTAGTAAATCACAGCAACATTGAACTAATTCGGTCCCTCATTTTGATTTAACAAAATTTTGTTTTAAAAATGTTTTAAAAAAGTTTTCTTCTTGGTTATGTGAATGTTAGAGAAAACAAAAGGAACAGTCCATGTTATCATTTTGCAAACAATGTTCTTTGAACAGTCTGAAACAAGTAGTAACGTTTAAAAAAACGTTAGATGAACGTACAACTAAAGCATTTCAGAAAAAAACATCCATGATTGATATCAAGCATAGCGTTAGTTCTGGCAGGTCACGTCAGTCAAGCTCGCATCAGCTGACTCTCAGCTGATCCACGTAGTCTCAGCTGATCACAGCATTCATATATAAGTCCTTCAGTATTACCAGCAGCTATCGCGTTGCTCTGGAGATAATTACCCTCCTCCATCCCCAGCTCCTCCTCTCGTCCAGTCAGGATTTGGCCTTCTGATTCCCCTTGAATCAGACTAATTCTCAAATTATGTGTAAATCAAAATATTGAACATTAATGATATCTACAATACATTTATGTTGGTTCTGTTCTGTTTACCCTAGGGAGTTTATCGCTGCTCTTGCCCAGAACGAAACCATACCGCCAATCCAAACTGTATGCTAATTGTCAATCATCTTTGATGATAGTGGTCCTGACAGAAGTAATGTATAAATAACTTTTGTTGTGCTAATTTTTTGAGAACATTATTAAAGACCAACTAACTTTGAATGAATGTTCTGTTAACGTTATTGGAAAAATGTTGAGAGAACTTTGCCAAAATGTTCTGAGAACGTTCCCTGTTAGCTGGGATGAGGTTCAGCATGCTGCACTAAGTGTGCAAGACTTGACAGAATGCAGCAAAATATTGGTAAATAAAAAACTCTTAGTATTTATATTCCCTCTCTTTCCTCCACTGTTCATAAGAGACCTCTTCAATCAAAACATATTCTCTCCAGCATCTGATATGTAATTGAATTTCGAAGGTAAAAGATAAACTATGTGAGATTATGTTTTTGAAGCTGCACAGCTTGTTCTGTTTACCTACGTTACTAGAAATAGAAATCTAACAGCTATAAAGTATAAAAATTGACGTCATGATTGAACTATTCTATTCGTGCTCATGAGAAGCATACAGACGGGTTTATATAATATAATTCCTGACTGGTACAGAACCAATAGTACCTATGCAACTCTTCCAGCTTCAGTTTGATGCCCACAAGAGCCCTTATCTCCCTCTGCAAACCCACAGGGGTCAGGTGTGTGTGTGTGTGTGGGGTGGGGGGGTACTTGACAGGTGGCAGCGCAGCCAGCTCCCCATATTAAATATGGATGTGAATGTGAAGAGCGAACTTGTTGGTGTGATATTGCAGCAAACCCATCACATAGGCAAGAGTAGCGCTGCTGTTCTCCCAGCAGTCATAGGCTGTGTCAGTGGGGTCGAGAGAGAACATTGGTTATATGGGCTTAAAAACAGCATGGTCTGTTTGAGTGAGGGAACAACACTGACTTATTTTAGGATGATTAGAGCACACAGTAAACAAGCTACAAATAAACACATGCATAAAGTGTTTTTATGAGATTGTGTAGCTTGAGAGGGGCTTGTTTAGATCTGTATGAGCCTTTTTGGAAGAAAAAGCATTTTTGGATTTGATTTCTGTGCGTTTACTTAGTAGTCAAAACAAAAAATAAATTTGCGATTATATAGTGTACAAGCATTGTAAAATAATTTTAAGATTTTTTTATGGAGCTGTTGTGTCTTTTTTTCTTACCCCCTGTTCTGTTCAAATTTTGATCTGTGGAATAAAAGAAGTCATTAAATTACATTTATTTTTGTGCAAAGTATTCCTTTAAAGGGTCATGACATGGGTTTTTTTATTATTATTTTAACATGTTCCTTGAGGCTCAGTTATTATGTTAATAAAGTTTTTTGCACAAAAAAACAAATACATATGTGGAAAAACGATTATTCTAACCGTCATTCTGACCGTCTGTCTGAAATGATCCGTTTTAAGGGGTGGCTCCTTTAAGGCTTGTCAGTAAACGGCCACTATTATGATTGGCTCAAGTCATTGCATATGGGAAACAGCATCAACGCCCACTCGCTATTGCACATAAGTGTTTTTTCAAAACATTATCCATATAAAACTGTCATTTACAGACAAAGCATTATGAAATCGTTTACTTACGGTTTGCGATGTAGCAGCAGCTGTCAGATCCAATACAGCTGACTGCTTCATCGGTCAACAAAAGTTTGTTTGCGAACTCTCCATTACACTGTGCCTCTTTTACAAAACAATCTGCAGTCAAATTCTCTGAACAAACATATAATCCTCCAACGTGATCCATGACGCCATTAAAAATAAACCATCCACTTGTTTCTGATGCTGGTATCTATCTGAAGCATCTACAGAAATGAGCAAATGAGCTGTTTAGACAGGACGCATAAAAAGCGAATGTTCCTTTACGCTTCCATTTGCTCTTCTGTGTCCTGTTGTCAGCAGATTCAAGCGCGTAAATCAGAAAGTGAACACACTGTATCCAGTGTCAGTAATTATATGGGTTCTATTTGCTTTTGATACGACGCAACGCTCGCATTTGTAGGCAAGTGTCAGCCTGAACTAGGGTTGCATCGTTTTAGCATCGAAATCGCGATGTGCGCATCCGTGATAGTCACATCGCAGGATGTGCGATGTCTAGTATAGGGATCGTTAATCGGTACAGACCAGACACCAAGGTTCAAAACGTAGGTGATTCTCTGATTAATTGCGAAGTTTGACCATCATACAATGAAAGTTTATCATTTGAACATCTTTTAGGTCCTGTCAGTTTAAACATTCAAGAGATTTTAAACCATCTGAGCGCACGAAGACACGAAAAAGAGCTGTTTTATGTGCGCGCGCACACAGAGAGCCTTGCCAGATACACGTGAACACCGAATGCTGTTCTCTTCCGTGTCTATTTGTGCCTGAACGGACACATACATGCAAAAAAAAATAATGTCAAAATGCACGTAAAAGATCGACTATTCTTGTAAACACAACTGATTATGGCTTAGGTGAACTAAACAATTGAAAAAGAAAACCGGATGTGTAACAGTATTTTGGATGCGCGCCGCGCATTCATTCTTAAAGTGACAGAATCCCCTGCCCCTTTGATGGCGAAAGTGAAAGTGCCCTTTGCGGTCGCATCGCGGTGCCCCCGCGTTCCCATTTCTCCTCCCCCGGAATGCGATTTCTACCGAGGGAGACCCACAACAACATCCCCCCCAGAACGCGATTTCTACCGACGGAGACCCACCACCCAAACTCCCCTCCTCCCGGGGGTCTGTGCACACCATTGTCCTAGTATGATTAATTCTTTTCAAATAGAGCTATTCAAGTCATCTGGTGAATTTTTTTTCATATCTCAATATATATTGCAGAAAAACAAAATATCGCAATGTCAGTTTTTTCCAATATCATGCAGCCCTAACCTGAACACCAGGGGGCGGGGCCTATGATGTATAACTATTCATCTATGTCTTGCTCTGGAGGCAGTCATGTGCAAATGTATTTACCTGTGTGATGTCACAGATCCCACAAATTCCAAACAACCCGTTTTTTGGAGCTTGATTAAATAAATGCTTTGTTTATAATGTGGAGGACATTTTAATCTATGAAACTTGCAGGATGTTTTAATGGTATGATCTCTTATATGTCAAAAGATCAAGGCAAATTTGATTTCTCATATCATGACCCCTTTAATTTCTGTATAGCAGTCTGAACTGTAATATACCATAATGTAACATATGGAATGCTTCTCTGTGGTTCTGATATTTTTGGATACAAGTATTAGGTATTTGTCTCATGCAAGAGTATTAGCTAACACTATTAAAAATATGAAATGCATTTTAGTTAGAGAACATCTGCTTGTCTAATGTCATTAGCTAAATGATGTGTGCAAGCAAAATGTTTTTGAGCAGCAAACAAAACCTTTAAAACTTCCATGAGTATTGATGTTTGGAAGTTCGGTAATGGTGAGAGAAAGTTTATCAGTTTGCAGTTATTTATAGGCTACTGGAATGATGCTTCTGCTGTGATTTACAAAGGGTGAAAACCCAATGCTTTTAACCTTTCTAAGTTTTTGAATATTGGACAGATTGCATAAATCTCAAGCCAGAAAAAAACTTTTTCATCAAGTGACAGGAGCCAGGTGGGTATGCTGTATGCCCTTGTCTCATGTCCTTGTTTTAAAGCAGTCTTGTTTAACTTTTTTCTTTTTTTGTATTGTTATATGCAAGCTCAACCATAACACTTGGTTAATAAAGCTGATTCTATAGCAGTTTATTTTATTATTTATAGTATTTACTGATATTTTTAATTAGATTTTTTCAATTTTAGTTTTAGTAATTTTAGTACTTCACCAGTAATATTTATTTCAGTTAGCTGTCAAGGCAACCTATTTCATTTTCATTTAAGCTTTTTAAGTTTAAGTTTTTCATCTAGTATTTATATTTTATTTAGTTCCCAAGAACTACACTCACTATTCTATAGGAAGGAAGAACTGTATTAATTGTATGAATGTACGAGTAAATAACAGTGAGCGTATTCAAAGACTTATATATTGTGTACTATAGCATCACAAAACAATTCTTTCCCTTTTATATTTGTTGAAGCCAACTGATCTGAACTGGTCTGATCTGAACAGAACTAAACTGCATTAAAGACAGCAACAACAACTACAGTACCTGTGATATTTCACATTTCTATGTTATGAACACCCACACAAACACACATTGAAATGAAGTCTCCTATTCCAACACAACCCTCAGTAACCTCGAGAGATCTCCCCCATTCCATCCACTGACTCTCAGAATGAGCAGACCGGCCAAGACAATGATTTCCTGTCACTCCCGCTCTTCATCACACGCTAAGAGAGGTGCTAATGCCCCTCTAGATACTGATAAATCTGAGACAGTGATGAGTTCTAATGTCTTATTTCATCTAGCAATGAGTGCCAGCCAAAAGCTTAAAGACGCAGGATTTACCATATTTAAACTGATGGAAGCAAGTGCCTGATCTACATAATGCTCCAAAGATATTTTAGGTTTTTCTAATGTCTCTGTATTAAGAATAATATACAGTAGGGTTCAAAAGTCCACCAAACACTATAAGAAATACAGAAATTCCTTACATAATATATTAACATTATACCCATGTGAATAAATAATTTCACCACTTGCAATTAAATATTCATTGAGATTGATTTTGCCGATTAGATTATGTTCCATGAATTCGTTCATGTAATATTCAGTAGTCATGACAAGCTACATTAGTCATATTGCT
Source organism: Mylopharyngodon piceus (assembly GCA_039654765.1). Taxonomy (NCBI): domain Eukaryota; kingdom Metazoa; phylum Chordata; class Actinopteri; order Cypriniformes; family Xenocyprididae; genus Mylopharyngodon; species Mylopharyngodon piceus. The sequence goes on from CM077452.1 coordinate 4,768,293, forward strand.
GGTTGATGGTTGTCTACCAAATGCACAAATGTAACGTCAGGCGTAATGTCCAGAATGGTTCAGAGATGCTTGTCAATTTGTCTTCTCTGTTTGGTTTTGCAGGGAAGAAAGATGTTGTATAATGGTTATTTTAGGCTTGAGAATAACAAGTTTATTTCTGCAATTCAAATGCATGTAGATTCACAAGAGATTCTCTGTAGACGCACTTTGGGAGGTGATGCCAATCAACCTTACACAACAGGGCTTGACAATCAGATCGTTGCTGTCTTCATGCATTGCAAATACAATAACTGCTTCCAGTCTGTTTCAGAATCACTATAATTCCTAATATGACGACGCCAACACAATTATAAATTTTTAGATTTCATTAAGTTAATAATTTAACTTGATTTTTGTCAGGTGAATTTGAGTATGTAATTGGTTGAGGTACATTCTCCAATTATTGATGTTCAAAATAGCATACTACCATCCCAGCTAACAGTTCTCAGAACTTTGTTCTTATCCAGACAGCTTGGAATTTGGATTTTTCCCACTTGTTCTTGGAAATAAAGTCTGGAACACCACTTAAAGTCGGACAATCGACCTGTGCGGTACGTCGATCAACCCCGACCTGAGCGAGACGCGTCATTTGACTTCTCTTCCAAGATGTCGGCAAGTCCTGCTTCCAATGAACATAAACGTAAAAACAGATTTTAACATTAGACTTTAAAGATTAGGTCACCCAAAAATGAAAATTCATTCATCTTCTGAACACAAGAAGAAACATTCATCAACTCACATCAGATCTTGTAAACGGAAGCTCATGTTCGCTTGACGTGCGAGAACCAATGAGGTTCATTCTTGTGTGTTACGCATCACATTTGAGCTTCGGCAAGAACCAATGAGGTTCATTCTCGTGTGTTACGCATCACATTTCAGCTTCGGCAAGAACCAATGAGGTTCATTCTCGTGTGTTACGCATCACATTTGAGCTTCGGCAAGAACCAATAAGGTTCATTCTCGTGTGTTACGCAAATATGGTGCTGTTTTTGTTCAATGATCAATGTTTATATGTGAATAAAAGCCTAAATTCAGTCTGTTTTGAGAGCATTATTACAGACCAGATAACTTTAAATGAGTGTTCTGTTAACGTTACTGGAATGTTTGTTCATAACTTTGAGAGAATCTTGCCAGTACGTTAGCTAAAGTTCTGAGAACATTTCCTTTTAGCTGGGATCATCGATATACAAACATAAAATGAAAATGAGCATAGCTTTGCTTCTTGTTAAACTCCAAATAAATTACACTAAGTAATATATTTGATATGCAAGTTTCATATTTTTAATAAACATGCCAAGTCATTGTTGTTGTTGTTGTTGTTGTTTTATTCTAATACCAGCATCTACAACTTGTGCAAAAGCTTTCACATGTTGCAAAAATAATAAATGATACATCAAAAATGAAGAAGCAAACCTTTGACATCATGTGACCAGGATGAAGTACTGTCTCAATTTCCACTTTACTATCCATTTTGCTATCATTACAGAATAAAAATATATAAATAAACAAACCCATCAGACGTCATGATACATATATATTTCCTTCCTATCTCCTATGTATGAAAGAGAAACTATAAATTATTGAAAGCTTCCATTAAACATGCAGGAAGCATCTACAAGAGGAAAGGGGGTTTTTTTTATTGAGGAGCTGACAGAAGCTCCAGCAGAGTGAGTCTGGCTTTTTTCAGGCTTTACTTCTCCCAGCACCTGTAGAACTTTTGTTTTGGAGCTCAGTAATGAGTGAGTCAGAGCAACAGTGCTGGAACGGATCCCTACGGATCATAACCCAAACCTGGACGTGTTTCCAAACTCTCACACATGCCAGAATGTCTTTGATTCTCTCCTCCTGCCTCTCTGCCTTTCTGAGTTTGCTCTTGAGCTGTCTTTCTCTTGGACACAACAACCTCAACCAAATTTCTCTCTCTCCCCGTGTTTTTGACTCACCAGCCTCATCGATCTCTCTTTTTAAAACCAGCAACATAAATCTATCACGCCAGCTAATTTAATCAGATTTGATTTCAATCTTGTACAATTAAAATTCATCAGTAGAATGAAGCATGTATCGTCAAAGCCATGTGACATTAATGACTCAAATTATGAGCCCTGTAATAAAAACCTGAGCTGCCTTCCTAAAGCTCAACACTGCAAAAATGACATAATCAGTATTTTTGTGTTGTTTTTCAGTACAAATATCAAAACTAAAAAAGATATACCCAGCTAACAGGGAACTTTGGCTAACATTCTGGCAAGGTTTTCTTAAAGCTATGAACAAACATTCAATTAACGTTACAGGGTTTACCGAAAAAGGAAATTTCTGTCAATAATCACCCTCATGTTGTTCCACACCCGTAAGACCTTCATTCATCCTCAGAACACAAATTAAGATATTTTTGATGAAATCCGATAATTACCACATTCAAGGTCCAGAAAGGTAAAGACACCGTTAAAATAGTCCACGTGTCTTTACTACTTTTCTGGACCTTGAACATGGTAATTGCGTTGTTTTCACTTGGGGATCAGAAACCTCATCAAAAATCTTAATTTGTGTCCCGAAGATGAACGAAGGTCTTACGGGTGTGGAACGACATGAGGGTGAGTAATTAATGACAGAATTTTCATTTTTGGGTAAACTAACTCTTTAATAGAACGTTTGCTCAAAGTTATCTGGTCTTTAATAATTCTCAAAACATTAGCACAAAAACATTATTTATGCATCATTCATGTTTTTTTAAATGTTACTTCTTGTTTCAGAATGTTCAGAAAACATTTTAAAGTAACGTTCCCACAGCGTTTGCAAAATGATAAAATGGAATGTTCGCATGACAAAAAAAATTTTTTTTTAATAAACTCCATTTTGAATGTTCAGTGAACATTCAGAAATAACATTTTCATAACTTAATGGGAATGTTAGCAAAAGGTTCTTTGAACATTGTATTAGCTGGGAATCTACTTGAAGCAAAATTATGTAACTTGTTTCATATCTTTTTAAATATATTTTAAAAATCACCCTATCGACAATTTATTTTAGCATATTATTAGCAATTATTAGTTTTTGCAGGCAATACAAAAATCTTGTTCCAAAAAATAGGCAGCAACATTCGGTCTTAAAAAGTAGTTGTCTATGTAGGCAGCAGACAGAAAGGTAGTTCACTGGAATTTGGAACAGCTGAAGTATGTTAATTTGTATGATGGTATCTCAGTAACTGTGTGTTTTTGTGTGTGTGTGGTCCTGGTATTCCCAACATTATGGGGACCAAATGTCCCCACAAGGATAGTAATACCAGTTATTTTTAACCTTATGAGGACATTTTTTGGTCCCCATGAGAAAACAGCTTATCAATCATACAAAATTGTTTTTTAAAGATATAAAAATGCAGAAAGTTTTAGGTGATATAGGTGACAGTTTGTACAGTATAAAAATCATTATGTCTATGGAAAGTCTCCATAAAACATGGAAACCCAACGTGTGTGTGTGTGGGGTTCAGGTAAACCCTATGTTATGTCCCCACAAAGATGACAATATCTGAAATCCTTGTCCTTGTGGGGACACTTTTTTACGGAGCCCCGGACATGACATACAAGAAAAAAAAAATAGCAGGCTAAATCGTGCACACGATTTACTAATTCGTTCCCTCGATTTACTAAAACGTGAGCACGATTTAATATCTCGTTCCCTCGATTTACTAAATCGTGCGCACGATTTAGTAAAACCAAGGGAACGAGATATTAAATGTTATGTATGTTATTAATGTCATGTGCGGGGCTCCGTACTTTTTGGTCCCCGTGAGGAAAACAGCTTATAAATCATCCTACGTGATGTTTATTTTATTTATTTTTTTTAAATGTAAAAATGCAGAGTTTTCTGTGATGGGTACGTTTAGGGGTAGGGGATAGAATATACAGTTTGTACACTATAAAAAACATTATATATGGAATGTCCCCATAAAACATGAAAACCCAACGCGTGTGTGTGTTGAGAGCGCGAGGATCTAAATCTGAGCTGTTAGAACATGATGAAAGGGTTCAAGGCTGCAGGTTGTGACTATGCGGCGAGAGCAGCCTGTGTCTACAGCTCACTATTCATCTTCTCACCCAGTAGGAAATTTTCTTTCTCCCTCTCTCTCCCTCACACACACACACACACACACACACACACACACACACTTTTGACACTGGTGCAGATATGAGCTCACAATCAAAGGCTGCATCTTCTGGGAATTTACTTTGGTTCTTTTATCTTGTAACAGAGGAAGTGAGCGAGGGACATGGGAGGGAAAAACAACGTTATGATGTTTGTTTCCCCTTCTGTTTTATTTGTATTGGTTTCTGTTGTTGGAATGAGACTTACTATCTCTGAACTTGGAGTTCTTTGTGGCTTTTGTCGACTTGTATCTCTTTTTCATTCTCTACAAGTTTTGCAACTGCACAGTCAATTCAGAATTGTGGGTTTATGATCTGTATAACAGAATAGTGACTAGGAAGCATGTACTAAAACTACCATACAGTTGAAAGACGTGAACACACACTCTCTCTCTCTCCAAAAAATAAATCAATAAATAAAATCACATTGCTTTGAAAGTGAATATTGGAATTTAAACTGCGTAATCATATAAAAGAATCAATTTTCTTTTTGTTTTGTTCATTTTGCTGCAAACAGTGAAAAAAGCGCATCCCATTTAATATTTGCTCCATCACGAAAAGGCTTTTACTGACCCCTAGTGTTCTCCTCTAGCACAAGCTCAAAGGCACAGTGTGTACAGTTTTATGATTTTAAAATACTTTTTTTCTATCCCACTTTAATATGCAGAGACACATATAATATCACTTTAATATTAAGAGACACATATAATGTCGGTCATGTTGGGGTTATATTTTACTCCAAAAAAAATCCTGGCCAAACAAAAACTGTACAACGTATAGACCCCTTGTCATTACATCAGAACAAAAACATTTTAATACAATGTATAAAAGCATTTTGGTTTTGTTCATCATTTCCAGATGCCAATGCTGCCAATAACCATTTAATAATACACTAAAACACCGGCACCTTTGGCAAAATTGGATTTATTTAGAGATGTGCGTCATAGATGTCAAATTCTCACTCATTTCTACAGGCTCTATAACTGCAGCACGGTGATATATTCAGCTCAACACCTTTCAGCGCTGACTCATCCCAAACAGTGTACACTGAATCCCTTTTCTGTACAAGCATCTGATATAATCACAAACCAAATACCAAGTTAAGGCTCATTGATCACAACATATCTTCACAATTAAGTGGTGCATATATATGTAGGAAAATACTGAAAATTATTATTCACATAAACATGTAGTTGTTTCATAAATAAAATATACATCCTCTACAACTGAAATGTTTTCTAATGAGGACAATGCTTGAGTGTGAAACATTAATGTGTTAGCTGCTGTCACTGCTGACTAAAAGGGTTAGTTCACCCCAAAATGAAAATTCTGTCATTAATTACTCACCCTCATGTCGTTCCACACCCGTAAGACCTTCGTTCATCTTCAGAACACAGATTAAGATATTTTTGATAAAATCCGATGGCTCAGTGAGGCCTCTATTGACAGCAAGATAATTAACACTTTCAGATGCCCAGAAAGCTACTAAAGACATATTTAAAGCAGCTCATGTGACTACAGTGGTTTAACCTTAATGTTATGAAGTGACGAGAATACTTTTTGAGTGCCAAAAAAAACAAAATAACGACTTTATTCAACAATATCTAGTGATGGGCGATTTCAAAACACTGCTTCATGAAGCTTCAAAGCTTTACTAATCTTTTGTTTCGAATCAGTGGTGTATCAAACTGATTTCGGTAAACGAGGCTTCGTTATGTGTTTCGAAATGTTTCAGTGGTTCACGTGATTTTGGCAGTTTGATACACGCTCCGTACCACTGATTTAAAACAAAAGATTCGTAAAGCTTCAAAGCTTCATGAAGCAGTGTTTTGAAATTGCCCATCACTAGATACTGTTGAATAAAGTCGTTTTGTTTTTTTGGCACACAAAAACTATTCTTGTCGCTTCATAACATTAAGGTTGAACCACTGTAGTCACATGAACTGTTTTAAATATGTCTTTAGTAACTTTCTGGGCATTTGAATGAGTTGATCTTGCTGTCAATAGCGGCCTCACTGAGCCATCGGATTTTATCAAAAATATTTGTGTTCTGAAGATGAACGAAGGTCTTACGGGTGTGGAACGACATGAGGGTGAGTAATTAATGACAGAATTTTCATTTTGGGGTGAACTAACCCTTTAATTTCCAAGTTATGCACTTCAAAAACTAGGAGTTTAATGCTTTGTGCACAAGACCAGAAGTATACTAACATACAGGCTTCATATAGTATCTTGGCTCGGCAAGCGTTTTGCCCTGTTATGCGAAATATAACGTCATATGAACTACGTATAAACGTAACTTGTGTTTCCCAAAGATTTACAAGATTTAATGTGGCATTCTGGCACATAATGGACTTAATGGAAAGGAATACTAGTGTACAGCTTACTGCATAGTGCACAGTATATACAGTACACTGTCTACTATTTTAATCTAACATTTTGTGAAACACTATACTGTATGCAATGCTACACATTTCAATCTGTAGCATGCTACACTGTTGTCACATGACCTTCCTACATTTTGCATTTTTGATCCAATAGGGGTTTTCGCACTGGAGGAATGCATTCATAGCTCCTATAACTATTGGTGGAAGTACCCACTTTTTGGCGTGTTCACACTGCAGGAACTGGGAACGATTTTAGTTATAGGAACACATTTTGGGGGGACTAAATTAGCTCCTACTTCAGAGTAGGGGCGAATGCTGCATTCACGTGTTATCGGAAAGTTGTGATTACGAGCTCGTCGCATTCAAGTGCTTTGTTGTCGGAAAGAACAGGAATCATGGAGAATGCCACTGGTTCATTCTTGCCTATTTATTGGGAAAATCTTATTAAAGTCAAAATGATATCATAGCATCACAATAATTGACAATAATATAAACATTCACAGCGCTATCTAGATTGGTCAACTGCGTTCCGTAAATGTCACGCCCCTTACCATAACCGTGAGTTTCAACACACTACTAATGCAACTCAACCAGGCCTCGCCCCCTTTTTTTGAGTATGCCTTTGGGCGGGAATTATTATTAAAAATTAGGGATATTGTGACGTACTTTCCCAGAAACAGTGCTTACTGATATAGAGAATAGCTCCCTTTATAGTGGACTTTGTGCAGACCTTTTTCATGCTCAAACATAAACATTACACACTAAAGAAAAAAGCATAATAGGTCCTCTTTAAAACACAGTCGTTAGATGTGTAGTGTGTTCATATGCTTTCGAATCGCTCTTGCGGTACTTTGATGTCATACACTGACCGTCTGCACAGCGCTGCTTCAAGTCGAACACACCTACTGTCTTGTCAGCAAGAGTGCGTAAAAGACTCCCTTTTTAGTGAGTATTAAATCACCCAATCAGCTAGAAACTGAGCCTGCATCATCTGCATCTGACGAATCATATTCGTCGGCAGAGTCTGTTAGAGCAGGGTAGGGGCGGGGCTGGTCCAGATTGACATATGTGACCTTCAGGCTGATGTAGTGCTCCCCCTCCAGGCTGGACAGAATACTCATTACAGCGAACACTAGTGTGGAGAAGGTTGGCCTCTTCTCAGGGTCGGGGTCCCAACACTGTAACATAATGGCAAACCTGCAGATAGAGAGGTGAGGGTCAGTCATCTCTCAACTGGCTCATCTCAACTGAAAAGTGACCAGCTTTGTTATACTGTATTTGCAAATCAGGCATCTGATGTCATAATAACCCCATATGAACTTGAGTCAAACACATTCACAGTTTCCACAGCTGAACCTCACCACCGGTCATGTTTCCACATCCTGTTACTACATTCTGAGTCATTAACCATTCCTTTAGTTATGACAGTGTTCCAGAGTTTCCAAGTCTGCCCTTTAAAATATAGTTCTGTTGTCCAATATAATTTATCACCAAAGCTACATTTACAGCATTTGATCAAAAGTACAGTGCAAAGAAATATTGTGAAATTTTACAATTTAAAATAGCTGTTTTCTATTTTAATATATTTTAAAATGTAATTTATTCCTGTGATGCAAAGCTGAAATTTCTGCAGCCATTACTCCAGTCTTCAGTGTCACATGATCCTTCAAAAATCATTCTAATATTCTGATTTGGTGCTCAAGAAGTATGAAACTTAACTTTGCCCTTAGCCAAATGGATTTGCTCTGGGACAAGTAATAGACTAATAAGACAAAAGACTGAACGTTTGATATACCCAAAACAAATTCTACAGTATCTATACAGTATCTAATTTAACCAGTTTAACCAGTACATAAGAGTCAGTGCCAAATTCCCAAAGGATTGGCCAAGATAAAGCTGTTCTCGGTGGGTGCATGAAAACTCTTAAAACTACATTCCATGACACAATAACAGCAGTATTTGTAAAAAGTATAGTGGGTTTGCTCCTTCGCCATTGACGCATGCTGAGGCTTGACATTAACCCCCATCAACCCGCCAAATGCATGTGGATTCACTCCTACTTGCCACTTTGGCAGGTTGAATTTTATATTTAATATATAGAATTTTCTATAGTAGTCTTTTAAAAAGGCATATGAAACAATAAACTAAGTGCAATGTGTTGTCAAAAATATGTATTTTTCGATACATATCAATACTGAAATATCTGAAATGCTTCCAATACTCATTTTCCACAGAATAGATACACTATACCAGCTGCGCTTGGTGTTACAGGGCTTGAATTTCGCAGTGGGATTGCGCATAATTTTATTCATTCCCGCAGATTTTGAGCGCACACATGAAGCCGCCTCTCACTATTAAATTGAGTTCTTTTTCACTGATTATACAGTCAAATACACAAAATAATGTCAAAATGCCGGTCTTGGGGAGTATTCAAGTGAACACAGTCAGCTATGTTTTAAATGAATGTAAACGGTTGTGAAAGAAAACACATGTGTGACAGTATAATGGATCCATGGGCCAGATCTTAAAGTGACAGCAGCCTAATAAACCTGCTGCCAAATTATGAGATAATATAAAAAATATCTAGATGGCTATTTTGAAAATGCTGAGTGGCTTGTAACTTTGGAAAACCTCTAGCCACAGTGGCTGGTGAGCAAAAAAGTTAATGTCAAGCCCTGTATAGTAATAAAAAATAATGATGCATGGCCTCCTTGGGCTTCTGTAACTATATCCAAGAAAAACAAAGGTAATACTTTTGTACTACTTTAAATACTTCTTTTGTTATCATGGAACTCTTTTAGAATATTCCCAGACATATTTTTCACAGTTACAACTCTGGCTAAAAGGTTTGGTTAGTGATTGTTGGACATTTCTCAAGGTTTTGCAGTGTCACTTGGGGAACATTAAAAACTATGTTGGTTTTTAAATATTTCCCACTGTCTGAAACTGAATGATGATTAACTCTCTGGGGGTAGTGCTTGAGGTGATGGGTAATTGAAGGGACATTCACAACAACCTTTCGATTGACCTTTTCCACCGCTCTGAATACTGAGTAAGCTCTAAACCCTCTGAACCTCAAATGGTGGAAAAAAACTAAACTGACTGACAGCTACTTAAAACCATTGCAATTCCAAAAGGCTATGTCACTCTCTCTGTTCTGCTGTGGAGCAATTTCTTAAAACAAATGGAAGAATGGAAAACAACTAAACCAAACATGTAAACCAAACGAACTTTCTACTTTACACCAACATACCGACTAAGAAAAGTAAGTTGGAGTATAAATGCATCTTGTAGAATAATGTAAAAACTTACAAGGGATCTGGACAATACTGTGGCTGAGGCAGCCGTCGTCCCTTTAAGAGGTAATGCGTGACATCATATGGGTCAACTTCAGGGTACGGGCTGGCTCCTCGTGTGAGCATCTCCCACATTAGAACCCCAAAAGACCACTGCAGTCAAAGACAGAATAAAAAGTTAAGAAGAAACAGTGTATAATTAATACTTACTGTAATCCAGTAGTTAAACATAAGCATTTCATTTTCATATCTCACCACATCTGACTTGGTCGTGAACTTCTGCGTCTGCAGGCTCTCAATGGCCATCCATTTAACAGGTAATTTGGCTTTCCTGTGATCCTGGACGCTGTAGTACTCCTTCTCAAGCACATCTCGAGCCATTCCAAAGTCTGCTACCTTTACGGTGTAAGATTCATCAAGCCTGAGAGAACATTGGTTGAGTCGGTACCCGTTTCAGAACTGTACTTTGAACTTCACTGTGCACAGTTGGTATAGGTAAATTAAAACTAGAAGCCAAAGTTTGTACACAAACTTTGATGTTGGCTTGAGAATGGGCAGACTGACTCAAAAGAGCAAAAGCAAATGTCTGTTCTGTGTTCTGGAGGTGGACCCACCACAAAAAAAAAAAAAAAAAAAAAAAAAACCCTTGTATTTAGGGCTGTAGGTGGCTTGAAGCCGTTTGCCAGCCGGAGTGAACTTGTATGGAAAATTTGCTTTGGCAAACTCCAAACAAACTTAGTTTTGGCCTGATTTTGTTCGAAATGACATCACACCAGTTTGCTCTTTGATTTTGCTTGAAGTATATCGGGACCTTAATTCATAATAATTGTGCATGCAAAACTCACATGCAATTGCGTGCTGCTAGATCACGGTGTACAAATTTCTTTTGTGCCAGATACTCCATTCCTTTAGCAACCTGGAGCCCGAAGCCAATCAAATCCTTAACTGTGGGATTCTAGGGTAAGACAACAAGACTATAGCAGACTCAAAATATAAAACACACACAGTAAGTTTGTATAATTTTTTGCAACATCACTTCCTGGAACTTCTATAAAGGTTACAAGCAGTGCAGGAGGTCATGTTGTGAAATCCATCCACAAATACAAACCTGTTGTGCAAGGCAAAGGTGAAAGGCAAAATACATAACATATTTGATGTGTTTGAGTTCTAGCAACTGACCCTCTTCTCACAGCGAATGAAGTGACGCAAGTCTCCGTGTTTCATGTAAGGTAAGACCACCAAGGGAAGTCCCTCTTCAGGAAGCAGGATACCCAGCAGAGAGAGAACATTACTGTGATGAAACCCCTTCATCAGAATGCCCTCTTTCAGAAACTGCTCCACTTCTTCCACATCTGTTATTCCTACCAGAAAGAGTTGTCATGTAAGCATTTATATTTTTTAAGTCATTCAAGACAATTTACATTTAGAGATCGGTTTTCTAAAAAACTGATCTTAGTCCCAGGACGTTGTTTGAAAACAAATGTTTCATTCAAAATCATTTTCGCATGAACTATTGTTAAAGTATTTATGCATTTGGCAGACACTGACTTTTATCCAAAGGATCTTACACTGCATTTAAGGTACAGTATACATTTACTCAGTCATTGCATTCCCAGGGTTTCAAACCCATGACCTTCGTTTAAGCAACAGGAACACTGCTAACAGCTAGCCAAGTTTAAAGACAGCTCATTGTGAGAAATAAATGTTTTTCATCAGGTAGGTCATCCCGAGAGTGCAGTTCCGATTTTCAGGAGTATCTTTATGAGCCATTGAGGAGTTTCTTACTGTTGAGAGATTTCACAGCACAATGGATTTCTCTGTTGTTGTGGTCAGTGAGGTAACCATGGTAAACTGTGCCAAAGTGTCCTATGAAAAAAAAGCATGTTTATTAATTCTTAAGTTCAAAATATGACCTTATTCCCTTTTTTTCTGTAATTGCATTTTTGAGAAATGAAGCAATATCATGTTCTAAACCCTGTTCAGTAATTTTTTTTTTTTTTTTTTTTAAAGAAATTAATACTTTTATCCAGCAAGGATGCATTAAATTGATTAAAAGTGACAGTAAAGACATTCATAGTATTTCATAAAGATTCATTCATAAAGATTTTTGAACTTTCTATTCATCAAAGCATCCTATAAAATTGTGGTTACCACAAAAATAAAGTCAGCATAATCAGCATATTACAATAATTTCTGAAGGATCATGTGACACTGAAGACTGGAGTAATGATGCTGAAAATTCAGCTTTGATCACAGGAATAAATCACATTCTAAAATATATTAAAATAGAAAATGGTTATTTAAAATTGTAATAATATTTCAAAATATTTCATCAAATAAATACAGCCTTGGTGAACATAAAAGACTTTCAAAACATTTCAAAAATCTTATCGACCCCAAACTTTTTAACCCTAGTATATTGAACTTATTTGCAGCATACAGCATTTTATTTATAAACATACCCTTCCCGATGATCTGGTGGTGGTGAACCTTGAGCATGGAGGCTGGGATCAGCACGTCCTTCACCTCCTCCAGCAGCTCAGGGCGGAAACTGGTGATGGAGATCTTCTCTGGGGGCATGAGAGGGGTCAGGGTTGTGTCCAGGGTACCTGTGTAGGCCAGGCCGGGGAACGCCACGGCCCCAGCAGGTGCAATGATGGTTGTGACGGGCAGTTCTACAAGGACCAAAGAGAACAATGGAAGTGCTTCCGAAATATTTTTAGCCTTAAAATAAATGTGTAGACCTAATATTTCATATGAACAGAAATTAGGGTTGTGTTCTTAATAGGACACAAAAATCAGAACCAAACCAGAACTGTTCCCCCATCCCTACTAGAAACAATTCAATTAAATATCTTAAACTTATATTGAAAAATATTTCAGTAAAAAAATATGAAAACACTGATAATTCAGTAATGGATCATTATGATCTTTTAATTTGCTGATGTGAAGGTGTCATCTCACCACGTCTGTAGTCTCCTAAGGGACTTAAATCCACACTATTATTACGTGAACGACTGTGGGAAAAATAAGACAGACGATTTTCTGCCAGTGAAGCTGTGGATTTAAAAAAAAAAAAAAAAGTATTGATAAAACCGATTGTCTTTTCTTCTTAACAACTGTGCTTGTTATGATGTGTAACTGAAGAATGACTGAAAAAGATCTGACTGCAAACTAAGACTTGGCATTGCTTAGTTAAATTAAAGGCAAATATGAAATGTGCTCACCTTTTTTCTGCTTCCTCAGATGTTTCAGCACAATGAAGGCCATAACCGCACCCGTGACCAGAGCTGCCAGTATGCCAAGCACAATACCCACCATATAGTGGTTACTGACCAAGATTACAGTGCCAACATTATGTGTGTACCCATTAACTGTTACCTGGCATGAAAAAATACTGATGTCAGAGTAAGGTTGTATTACGCAACTAATGGCCATCGAGGTGCTTTTTACTGCATTTATAGATCTACACATACTTTCAAACACTCACCTTCACAGGTAAACCCTCACTGGGAATAGTGAGATTATTAGGGATCCTGCATGTGATCTCATTATCTAGAACTTTAGCACCACAGTCAACGTCTCCAACCGTCATCGTGATTGACATGCAGGAACTCACAAGGTTCAACTTCTGATGCTGCGTCATAAGAAAAAAAGGCATACCATGAAAAAGTGAAAAAGGTGCAGCAATGGAAAGTGATTTTAATAATGGAAGTATCTACATACATGCAAGGACACTTCATCAAACCCAGGGTAGAGTCTCAGTATGTGACCTTCAGTCTCAAACGGGATGGGTCTGCCATAGGGGTGGTAGGAGAAGTCTTGTTTCCACAGGCCAAGCACTCCGTCCATGTCAAACGAGAGCTCGCCCTCTTCTGTCTCATCTCGATGGAAGACGGGGGTCATGCACTCCATTCGGGTGGGTTTTGCTTTACCTCTGCACTCCTTCAGAGAACAACAGTATGAAACAAATGTCAAACAAGGAGAATGTCATGTGCCCACAAATCTACGTCTGTTTGCTTTGATGCTACAATCTGCAAACACTATGACTGCACTGCAAACAAAAGATTTAAAACACTTTAATCTTACATGCTCTGAAGCCACTGAAATATATGCATTGTTGTGGACACTAAGGGTGTGTTCACACTTGGCAGGTTTGGTTTGATTAAACCAAATCTGGTGTGATTGCTCTGTTAGTGTGGTTCATTTGAATAAGTGTGAACACTGCCATCCGAACCCTGGTGCGCACCAAACTAGCAAACCAGACCCCGAGCTGCTTCCAAATGAACTCTGGTGCAGTTCGACTGAAATGCAACACGGACCAAAGACATCTAAACGAACAAGTTCTCAGCTGGTAAAAATACTATATACACTACACTGTTTCTTCTTAACTTTTTATACCTAAAGAGAGTAGGTAAATTTAGCCAACACTACATATATAATCTTATTATTAAACAGAAAATGTATAAACAGAGCTGGAAATTTATATTATAGCTTTAAAATAGGGCATTTCATAAATGTTATTTTTACCCTAAGAGCCACTTATAAAGTTCTTCTTTGTGTTCTTCTAAAGTTCTTCTACTGCTGCATAAATAGAAATAAATAAATCCCATAGCAGATCTAGGCAGGTGGAGCTGGGGGAGGTGGAGGGGTTCAGAGGAACTGTGCATTGCAGGACTAGCTGACAGCAAACAATGAATCAGACTATTTACATAGAAAGCAATCTCATTGGCTACAGGATTAGCAGAGGAAAATCAGCTTGTGCCATGCGGTAATAATGTGATTGCTTGCAGACTGAATGTAAAGGACCTATAAAAGCCTGCGCCCTCTAGAGTTTCATGACTGAACTAGATAGTTAATGTTCTGGAGGATTTTAGAATGAACCGTTTTTCCATCCTATAGTAGTTTCAATAAATCTTTCTGAACCTGGAAAATTTTGAGTTTTGAAAGTTATAGCATGTTACAATTATTATTATTATTATTTAAATATTAAGCAATATTCCTTATGATATATAACCCCTTTAAATAAACAAGGCAAATATCTCAGAACCAAAAGTTTACAGTTCATACAGTGGAAACAGGCTTGAGGTGGCTTTCTTTGGGTTTAAAGTAGACAACAGTTCTGTAGACAGAGTCCAGATTTCGGCCTTCAATGACGATTCTTGACCCACTGCAATTCAGCAAAATAAAATGTTAGACAATCCATATTTTTTTCTAAAAGCTTTTCTCAACTGCCAATAAGTAAACAACTCATGACTTCCTGCATCTACAGTACCTGTCAAAGCTGCAATCGGGCAGCACCGCAAGAATCTCAGGGGTCTTTTTGTAGCGGAAGACTTTAGTTGTCAGAACACGGGATTTATCGATGTTGACACGGAGCACAACGTCTTTCACCTCCGTCACAGGCTGAGAGAGACATACGATGGAGGACAGGTTTCCTCTGGCCACAGATACACTGTAGGATGAACACCATTACATATTGTA
Source organism: Mylopharyngodon piceus (assembly GCA_039654765.1). Taxonomy (NCBI): domain Eukaryota; kingdom Metazoa; phylum Chordata; class Actinopteri; order Cypriniformes; family Xenocyprididae; genus Mylopharyngodon; species Mylopharyngodon piceus. The sequence goes on from CM077452.1 coordinate 4,783,638, forward strand.
TGAAACTGTGCATTTTAGACCCGGCCTACAATAACATGTATTTACATTTTTAAACTTTATGATACATTTCATACAATTTGCAAAACCATTAAAATAATAATTACTGTTGTAGAGAGTCATATACATGTACACTACCATTCAAATGTTTGGGGTCAGTCTTTTTTTTTTTAAAGAAATACTTTTATTCAGCAAGGAATAATTAAATTGATCAAAGTGACAGTAAAGACATTTATAATGTTACAAAAGATTTCTAATTCAAATAAATGCCATTCTTTTGAAATTTCTATCACAGAATCCTAAAAGAAAATGCATCATGGTTTACACAAAACTGTTTGCAAGATTGATAATAATACAGCTATTTTAAATTTGAATACTATTTCACAAAAATCCTCTTTTTACTGTATTTTTGATGAAATAAATGCAGCCTTCATGAGAAAAAAAGGCTTATTTCAAAAACATTAAAAATTAAACCAAGCCCAACATATTTGAAAGTTAGTGTACATTATTTTAATATAATAAATTGTGTTTTAGGCATATTCTCACAAAAATTAGTTGATATAATCGGCAGACCCTCTGCAGTTCCGTCACAGGCCACCAGTTACAATACACACACACACCTTTGGACTGGACATGTTTCTCCATCAAGTGTAACTTTCCTGTTCTTGCCAGAGTCCAGATAAGGACCTGTGATGGTGATGAGGGTTCCTCCATCCACAGGCCCATAGTCAGGTTGAATCTCAGTGATGTTTGGAACCTGATGTTAAAAAGATGTTAAGCAAAGGTCAACTATCGGAAACACATTTGCAGATTTTAAGAGAAGGAAACGCATGTTTTGCTAGTGTAACTTGTGTAATGAACGAATTACCACAAAGGTGAATCCAGGCATCTCTGTACTTCCTTCAATAGAGTAACGGCCCTCCACTCGGCCCTCATGCACTTTTGCCGTGATGTTCACTGGTTTAAAAGGTGGCTCTGTCGCCCCAGAGCGGATCTTGCACAATAAGCTGGGCACAAAAATGACCAGTTACATGACTTAAACACTTACCTTCATACAACCATGTAAAATTCAACCAAAAATCTTAGTGTTAATAGAAGTCTGTTATGCACCTACTTTCCATGGGCATTCAAAATCCATTTGCAAATATTTATGTGAAAATTAAAGGGTCAGCTCTCCCAAAAATGAAAATTCTGTGTATATCAAACTGCCAAAGTCACGTGATTTCAGTAAACGAGGCTTAGTTACATCATGAGGGGGGCGTGACTTTGGCAGCTTGATACAAGCTCTGAACCACTGATTCGAAACAAAAGATTGGTTAAGCTTCGAAGCTTCTTGAAGCAGTGTTTTGAAATCACCCATCAATAGATATTGTATAAATAAATTGAATAAAGTCATTATTTTGTTTTTTTGGCGCTCAAAAAGTATTCTCGTCGCTTCATAACATTAAGGTTGAACCACTGTAATCACATGAACTGTTTTAAATATGTTTTTAGTAGCTTTCTGGGCATCTGAAAGTGTTAATTATCTTGCTGGCAATGGAGGCCTCACTGAGCCATCGGATTTTATCAAAAATATTTTAATTTGTGTTCTGAAGATGAACGAAGGTCTTACGGGTGTGGAACGACATGAGGGTGAGTAATTAATGACAGAATTTTCAATTTTGGGTGAACTAACCCTTTAAGTCTAACTGCCTAATCACTTTTTTTAACACTATTTATTCAATGTGCAGTTAAGATTGAGTAAATTTGACAGAGGTTTTATATAATATAAGTTTTATGTAAGTTTTGGATCAGTAAAATTGTTTAATGATTTTTTAAAGAAGTGTCTTATGCTCACCTAGGCTACATTTATTTGATTAAAAAAATACAGAAAAACTGTGAAATATTATTACAATTTAAAATAACGGTTTTTTGTTTTAATATATTTTAAAATGTAATTTACTCCCGTGATCAAAGCTGAATTTTCAGCATCATTACTCCAGTCTTCAGTGTCACATGATCCTTCAGAAATCATTCTAATATGCTGATTTGCTGCTCAAGAAACATTTCTTTTTATTATTATCAATGTTGAAAACAGTTTGTGCTGCTTGATACTTTTGTGGAAACAAAGATACATTTTTTCAGGATTCTTTGATGAATAGTAAGTTACAAAGATTAGCATTTATTTTAAATAAAACATTTATTTTAATAACGTAAATAAATAATGAATGAATTTATTGCATACTTGGTGAGTAAAGCATTCATTTCTTTCTAAAAATACTGACCCCAAAGTTTTGAACAGTAATGTGCAAGTGGAAAAAGCCACTTTTATAGCTATTCATTGTCTGTAAGAACAGGAAATCAGTAATACTTACTGTGTGCTATTGCTTTTGTGAGGCTGTACCACACAGGCGGTCTCACCCAGCTTTACCTCATGGGTTCTGGTCGTGATGGCGGGTCGCAGGGGCGACTGGAACTCCCATCCGCACAGAGTCATCTCACTCTGACCATCAGGGGGCGCTGTTTTGGGGAAAAACTACACAGAACATTTCCATACAAGTTTTATTTGCAAAATGCTTTCTATTAGCCTATTAGTGGGTAAACATACTTAAAATATTAGCTAAATATTTAAAGTTTATTTATATATATTATTTGAAATATTAGCTATATAAGCTAATATTTCAAATAATATGTAAATAAATTTTAAATATTTAGCTAATATTTCAAGTTTCAAATATCTTAAAGGGTTAAAATGTATATAAATTTATCCAGTTTTTTTACATCTACAGTTTTGTTGTATGATTTCAAATCATATCTCACCTCTGTGATGCCGGGAGGACATGACTCATTTCCCCAGTGTGCCCTGCACTCAGAAGCCCAGGTGCACTGACCCGAGCACCAGCCACAGCCCATGAACTTTGGTGCGGTCAGGCACATGGCGCATGTGAGGAAGTGCCGGCAACCTGGACCTCTCTGAGGCACCTGAATCATCTGCCAGTTATGAATATATAACTGTTATTAGCCAAAAGAAAGAATAAAGCCTTCTGGAAACATGGCATGGTCCACTTGGAATATTTCTGCATACTACTTAAAAAGATTTATGTGAAATCATGATTGGTACTCCATCTGGTTCATTCCTTTAATTTTTTTCAGATACATACCTTATCTCCAACTACAAACAGTAGATGGTCTGGGGAGAGAACCGCTGCAGTAGACGATACCTTCTGGTTTTCTACAAGGGAGTAATTAGCAAAGATGACAGGGCTGGACCTTCTCAGGACAAGCTGTAGCGTGAAAAGAAAAGAGGTTTATATAATAATAAATTGAACTGGCATAGCTAGTAACTGTCTTCTTTATGATTCACACCTGCAGCAGTCTCCCATCTGAAGTGCCTATATGAGCCACTGTCTTGTTCTCGATGCTGGTGACCAGTAGAGAAGTGAGCAGAACGCCTCTCATCTGTCTGTTGAAGAGGTCTACTCTGTAGTACGGCTGAGACACCAGGGTGGGCTGATCTCTGCAGGTCATATTGTGCTCCATGCTCTGATCACACATATGCAATAAAATAATCAGAGCTGCATTGCTGTATTACATATATCTGTTTGTCTTTCTTTATAATAAATGCTCCGAGGTACAACATCCAAAAGTTAGTCATTTTCACAAACACTTTCATTCATTTTCTAAAATCAGTAATTTACCCACTAACAAAAGTTATTTGTATGTCTGTAAATAAATAACTATAATGAACAACATGGAAATAACATTTGTGATGTTCAAAAAAGGAAGAAAAAAAAGTAATAAAAAAAAAAATAAGTCAATACAAAGTAAATAAAATAAAAAAAATGTTCAAAAATAAAATAGTAAATACAAAATAAATCGGTAAAATAAAAAAGACAGACAGACAAATAAGCATAGACGGACAGAAAGACAGACAGAATGATGAACGATAGACAGAGACATATAGATAGAACAATGAACAATAGACAGATAGATAGATTAAACAATAGACAGACAGACAGACAGACAGGAAGGACAGAATGAACGACAGACAGAATGAACGATAGAACGAATGGCAGACAGACAGACAGACAGACAGACAGATAGATAGATAGATAGATAGATAGACAGACAGACAGACAGGAGGAAGGACAGGAGGAAGGACAGAATGAACGACAGACAGAATGAACGACAGACAGAATGAACGATAGAACGAATGGCAGACAGACAGACAGACAGACAGACAGATAGACAGATAGATAGATAGATAGATAGATAGACAGACAGATAGATAGAGAATGAACGATATAACAATGGATAGAACAAACTATATAAAATATATAAAACGAGCGACAGACAGACAGGAGGATGGACAGAGCGATAGACAGAACAAATGATAGAACAATAGACAGAATGAACAACAGACAGATAGATAGATAGATGATAGTGAAATGCTTTCACAGATAAAATGGCAGTTGTATATGACAATATTTTGAGAAGAATGTTCCAAATGAAAGACAGATAGATAGAACTTTTCAAATGAAAATTGTATATTCCAGTAATCTAGGCCGCCAATTTATATTTTTTACCACAAAAATTCCAAACATAGCAAACAAACTTGATCTCAAATTTCTCAGTATTGTGGTGCTGTTAGTGTGAACTATGGTGAACTTAGTTGTGGCTCTCTGAAGACTTTCCTGTATTTGTTTGGGAGTCTGATACTCCAAACAACAGACATTAACCACACAACCGCTGACCAACCAAATCATGACCTTAACTGTGAAATACTGTAAGTGTCTGTGACTGACTTAGCATTTAAATAAAGAGTGCTAGCCAGTCAGAATTTACATCTTAGCCTGATTTTTTTTTTCCCGGAAAACAAAGACGGACAGCACAATTCTCACTAATGCATTTCCATTGTGTAAACACTATAATCTAAATATTTCACCATACACTGATTTACCACAAACTAGCTCTTTATTTGCAGATTTTTTTTAAAGCATAACTGCAACACTTTTACCTGTTCAAATGTGCTAAATCATCCTTTTTAAAAAAGTGCATCCAAAATGAGTGACCTGGTGAGTGTTTCTCATTGGAATGTTAAAAACTACACTGCAATTTTCTCCTTTTTCCACTCATTTCCCATAAACATTGACCTCAGTGGAAAAAACACTTCTTTTAACTACACTAACACACACTCATACACATACCATCTGTAAACTGTGTTTTTAATAGCACCAAACTCGCAATCACACTCTGAGATTTCCAAGACTTTCTCCCACACATTACAGGGATATTTGGATTGTGTAAAAGTAGGCAGTTCTCATCTGGACACTAAAACGCTGATCTCTGGTGAAAACTTCACATATTTTAAGACACTTGCTACACATTTCTGTAGCTTCTTTCTCATTCCAAATGTACATTAGCATTATAGGCATATACAGAAAATTTGAAAGGTATGATACAAATAAGTTCTTATTTTTTGTTTTAATTAAGGTTTTAAAAGGAGTACTTTGTAAATACGCAGTGGTCGTAAAAAGAATACATACATGTAAAAATGAATCCAGTGTCACTGAATCAGATATCAAACCAAGAGGAAATTGAGGGGAACTGACTTCATATACTATCCTCTAAAAATCATCTTGATACCTATTGGTTAAAAGTAATTGCAAAAATGGCTTAGAAAAGAGTTGAGCATACTTAGTACATATACTCATGGTAGTTTTAGAACACATACCATAAGCATGAACTCACTTTTCTGCCTTATTTCAAGTCTCTCTGACACCCTGCCTGGAGCCAAAAAATGTTCTAGCTGCTGCATGCCAGAAAAAGTAGAACACTTTGCCTTACAAGTGCATCATTTTTCCATTATCTTTTTTTAAAATGTTCAAAAACCTTCCTGGATATTCACAAAACCGAAAATCAGACTTTTAATGCTTTCTATAATGAAAGAAAATGAAGCTAGCACATCTTGTAAGTGGCTGAAATTGTTTTCTAAGAATCCTGCTGTAATACAGAGCAGGGGAACATTAGATTTGAGTTATTTAATAGATAGATAGATAGATAGATAGATAGGAGGAAAAGGAGGTTAGATAGTCTAGCAGTAGCAGAGCTATTGCAGGCTTGAATACAAAATACATAACAGAGATGGTGCAGCAAATGCTGTTAAAGAAAAAACTAATTATTAAACACACACACAAAGCAAAGCACAGGCTACTTAGCATCTTGTCTTAAACTTCATGATAAAACTCAAAATGATGGAAGCACCAAAAACCTAAAAACTTGGGGTTTTAAAGTATTATTTTGCCAAAAGGCCAAGTATAGGTCACTGTTTTACAAGTCTGAGTCAAGCTTTAAATCATTTTCTAGTCATAATGTCTCAGACAATCAGACTAACAACAAGCACAGACCAGTTCCTTATATACCTTTTATCTATCTTTGACTATCTGAGAGATGGGTACAGACTTAAAGGGATAGTTCACCCAAAAATGTCATTCTAAACCCGTAAGACTTTTGTTCATCTTCAAAACACAAATGAAGATATTTGTAAAAAAAATCTGAGTCATTTCTGTCCCCCCATTGACAGTCCACGCAACTACGACTTTGAAGCTTTAAAACCTGCATAAACCGATTGTAAAATGAATCCATATTAATTTAGCAGTTTAGTCCAAATTTTCTGAAGAGACATAATCACTTTATATGATGAACAGATTGAATTTAGGCTTTTATTCACATATAAACCTTCATCAACGCACACATCAGTTGTGGTAAACGGAAGCTCAAGCTGCACGTTTGAGTTTCCGCAAGAACCAATGAGGTTTGTTCTTGCGCATCAAGCTTCGGTTGAGCTTCTGTGTATGTTCGCTGATCAATGTTTATATGTAAATAAAAGCCAAAATTTAATCTGTTCATGATATAAAGCGATCAAGTCTCTTCAGAAAATTTGGTTTAAACTGCTCAATTCATATGGATTAGTTTTACGATCTCTTTATGAACTTTTTGAAGCGACAGCGAAGTGGTAGTTGTGGACTACATGTGGACTGACATGGAGGGACAGAAATCTCTCAGATTTCATTAAAAATATCTTCATTTGTGTTTTGAAGATGGACGAAAGTCTTAAAGGTTTGGAATAACATACGTGTGAATAAATAACTAAAATAAATATAATAACTAACCTATATAAATAACCCAAAAATGAAGAAAAAAAAACTTTTATAAATTTTTCATTATCACCCAGACATTTTTGGGTGAACTAACCCTTGACTCCACAGAACACCTTTTTCATCAGGTCATAATGGTTAAAATTTCCAGCAGGTGCCAAATGGCTTTGCAAAATTTTTGTTATTCCCAAGAATTCTGTTGGACTACAGTAGTTGCTTTTTAATTCCTGCATAAACAAAAAATGTTTTTGCATTTTGTGTGCATGTGTGCCACAGGTGCAAACATAAGAGAATGAAAATAACACTTAATAAGTGCTTGAAAAGGGCAAATGGTTTAGACCATACAGTTAATGTTTTATGAGTGTAGTGCATTCAGTGCCATTGTTACTCTCTATAGAAGCTGAAATCCTAACAAACACAAAGACATGAGACAGAATATACAAGCAAGTGACTTATGACCCAGACTGTGGTCACTCAAACCATTTTACAACAAAAAAACAAAAAAAAATGATGACAAGAAATGCAGTGCACCAGCCAATTCTTCAAAACCACATGTAATGTTATGTGCTAAAGTTAAACATTCAAAACAGTGTGGCATTTGCATATTTTAAATGTTTATTTGTGATGTTTTAATTGCATTTTTTCTTTGGAACAAGTCATGGACTGTTTTCTGTGGTAATCGACAGCATGTCGTGGATGTTTTCGATAAAACTGCAATTGTTTTTAAACCAGGAATATTCCTTTAATTTGTCTGCAAAAGGTTAAAATCGTACAGAATATGCAATAGATTGTTGTGAACAAAAACAAAAGGGTAAATAAGCTGAAAAGCACCAACCTCATGTGGGCAGCTCTCACAGGGCTGAAAATGGCAAAGGCCTCTGGAAAGCTGCTCTGGTCCTGACTTGCAACAGTCCTCCACTCCGTCATCTATTGCTGTGTTTACTGTATCCATCGGAAAGGCACAAAGTGCCGAGTCATGTTCAGGAACACCCAAGTCATCAGTTACAGCGAACACACCATATAAGATATCATCCTCTTCTTCAGCACCCAGTTCATCTGCGAGCTCCCGTCCGGCCTTCCCGAAGTGGGCCGCTTGAACCACGTTGTAGACCACGTCTTTGAAAGGTTCGCTAACGTTGCTCCTCCTTCGCCGTTTGGGTTCAAAGCGACATTCTAAAACAATTTCACGGTACCGTCGCATCTCCCACTCGTGGCGTGGTAGGCGGCCTAGTCTCGTCTGAAAGGGCGAAGTGTCCAAGTCGGTTTTCTCTCGTTGGACAGACAAGAAGTAGACAAAGTCCTGTGTGTAGAAGCTGTAGATGTACTCAATGCTGTACGTCTGCCGTAGAGCAGGCAAAACCGTCAACCCTCTGACATCGGTGTAAAAACCATCCTCGGTTGCAACCGGTCGGCGTACGGAAATGGACATGCGACCGTATTTTTGAGTCACGCTGCTGTTCACCGTTGCCGCGACAAAGAAGTACACCGTTTGACCCTCTTCCACCATAGAGACTTTAGTCCCCAAAGGACTAGCGATGCAATCCGGACAGAACTGCGGAGAGTTGAACTTCTTCCGGAATAAACACTTTGAAGGCCCAGGAGGCTTTCCATTTTCATGGAGTTGATGGAAATAGCAAACTCCATATTGGGAACTTCCACACGAGTACAAGTACATCAGGAACGTGTCTAAGAGCAACACCTCATTGTCTGTGTCCTCATGGAAGGGATCTCTTGCGATATCACACAAATCGCATATCTCACACTCCGGGCTGGCCACCGGTCCCGTACGGAGTTCCCACAGTTTACCTAGAGTGATGTTCACTGCCTCAATGACGTTCTGAGAGGCCACATAGACCTCTTGGAAAAGGGAGTTGGTAACTATGTTCTGGATGGGATTGCGGGTCTGAAAGTAAGTCATGGAGTATGGCACCGAGAAGTCCACAGCGATGGGGGCTGTTGGGGGACAAGTGTCTAATGCAGAAGACATTAGAGCCTGTATCCAGACACATGTCACCAGATGAGTGGCCCAATGGACCATGTCCACTCCAGGGTGAAAGAAATGGCTGTAGTGTGTTTCGGTTACCTCCAGCAGGCATCTGTCAATGAACACATCCTGAGAACAGGAAGCCCTGAGAACAGAACAGTCGCAAAAGAAGCTTCATTTAAAATGGTTAAATGACAATTTTGTCATCATTTAGTCACCCCTATATCTTTCAAAACCCAAAACATGTCTGCTTCAGTTCATTGGCAAGTAGTAACTACGTGATCTTACTATGATAAAACAAAGGTTTCAGATTCAAAATTATGTGAATCAGTGATGAAATAAAAGGATGTAATGAAGGAAAAAACATTGTTTTGATTTGTCATAAATGGCATGTTTCTATGACCACAAATAATTCTGACATCAGTAAGTCTATAAACACTAACAGAGGTTTTGCTTATTCATATTGCCTGTGCCTACAGCTTAAAGTCATGTCTCTGCAATTCATTAAATATAAAAATAGATATTTTGCACAACTCTGAGAGAACTATTCTCATTTTATGAAAGTGTATTAAGCAAAATATGAAGACAAAAAGAAAACAGATCTTTGGGAAAGAATGGTTGGCTTAGAAACAGAATGTTCTGTAATATTACTTGGTTCTTCTCCAAGTTATTTATTAACGGAGCTCATCACCATGTTCTACACTGAGGGCCTCTCAAATTGACATTCTTGTCACAACCTAGACGTGCTTTTTTGAGCAAAAGTTGTAAATGGACTTTTGTGCTTTTCAGTCAAGCGCCTTTTAAAGTAACAAATGAACTAATTACTTTTCAAAATCGTGCCACAGCATTTGCACCGCGGCACTGAATGCATTACATGTATAGAATTTATTCATCTTTAGGGAAACAATGGAAAGTATGTGTTTCTTTAAAACAGATCTCGACCAGTGGGTAGTGACCTAAAAATGGATCACAGGTCTCTTTTGATTGAAAAAGAATGCTAAATGCAAATAATCACCATATAATCACACATAGTAAGGCCAGTAAAATTAATATAGGTTTATCAACTCCTTGTGCAAGACAGCAGGCAAGTACTTTGCTATGTTATATTACTTTAAAATATTTAATAACTTAGATCCATGCTTACATATTTAATGACTTGTCCCTAAAAAACGAGTGCACTATGTGCAATGTACTAGTCTCAGTTAACTGTTATTCTGATTATTTGTATTTGCATTGACAAAACATAACTCTCACAGACTCCCAAAGCTTGTAGAATTTCTGAAATGCAAGCTGCTTATTCAACATGAAAGATGCTTTAATTGAGGATTTATTTGTACCAAGGCTATAACGTTTAGGGAAGGATAAAGATTAAACTGTTTAGTCCTTGAAAAGAGGATTCAACTTGTGTCTGATCAATCATTTTACAGCTTATAGTTTATTAATAAATAATAAAAACTTATCTGTAATTCACTGTATCTATTGCCATTTATAAAGTGCTATTAATGACAAGACAATAAATGATTCAATATTTACGTTTTACAAGACAAAAAAAAATGTAATCTTGTAAATACTTAATTTCATATTTATTAATTTATTAAATAATATTTAAATCAAGTTTAGGATAAAAGTGTAATAAAAACACACTCACCTGTTAGTGATGATAAACCGGTGAAGTACAGATCTCAGGACAGATCAAGAACACTAAACATGTAACGTACGAGTGAAAACAATGAAAGAAAGGCAACAACTTTCCAAATATATTAAGTCAATATATTCACTTTCGTTTATAAAACCAGATCAGAAACTTTAGAAATAGGCTACATGATTAGAAAGCTGTCTCGGTGTTTTGGGCGACTGCTTGTTTCGTTTGAAGCACGAGCGCCACTGACTGGAGCTGATAGGCCCCGCCCACCAGCATACGGGAATGAACGCTACTATGGTGACGGCATTGCTCATTAATATTACTTACGCCATGCAGACGTTCCTTGGCAACCTTCCAGTCACGTGATGTAATTGATATTCATAAGCCAATGCTTCGCCATAGTAGGATTCAATATTATTCCTTTGATGAATAGTGTAATGTGTCAGTCAATAGTGGTTGTGAGAACACACAACTGAGCTGTACAAACCTCAAAAGGCAAACTTGGATAAACTCCATTCAATCTAATTCAAACTTTGCCAAAATCATCAAATAAACAGATACATTGTAATCTACATACAGCCTAGTGGCTACTTGACAATACCAAATTTGATCTTAAATCCTAAATCGTTAAATTGCTGGTTTGAATCTTACACTAGTCACTATAGGTCACATTGTTAATCATTTTCAAGAGAATAAAAGCTTTTTGGCAGGGATTAGACACAAAGTGAATGACTTCAACCCTTATGACTGAGTAACCCTTCAGCAAGCAATTCTGCATAATTCTATGGAATCATATGTGCAGAAATATGTACGACAGGCCGGAGTAAACATTGATGAAGAGCTCGAAAACATATTGTCTAATGTGGATGAATTTCTCATGATTGTGGTTGTATTTAAATGCATCTACATTTGTTTGCGATATGTACTTCATAGACAAACATGCAGAGGGTATTTTGTGCTTGATTACAAATATTAAAATATTGTTTGTCAAGTCAAGTCAAGTCACCTTTATTTATATAGCGCTTTTTACAATGTAGATTGTGTCAAAGCAGCTTTACATTGATAACTGGTACATTATTTGGCTGCACAGCAGCTCTTAAAGAATAGTGTCAATGCAGGTAGATCAAAGCACTGTTGAATATCAAATGTCAAGTCAAATGTCAAGTGTCCCCAACTAAGCAAGCCAAAAGGCGACACTGTCACTGTCTTAACCCACAAAATGTCCCAACTGCCTTTTCAAATTGTAAACCACATAATATTATAGAACCAAAGATGCAAATGGTCAATGTCAACATTTATATTTCCTTGTGTTTGATTTAACTTTAGTTTAGGCATCTGATTTCATGAAAAACAAATTTAAAAATATTCATAGCAAATCTATTTGTTCTCCCAATATTATATCATAATACCATATTTTCTTAAATTATAAAAAAAAAAAAAACAACTTTGACTCATATAATGGTGTTTAATTGTCCAAAGGTACTATTATTATTTAGTTTCACAGAAAGACACTACTTTATGGTTATGTATTATCAACACATACTGCTTAAAAAAAGTTATGTTCATTAATTCATCATTTCATCTTATTAAATCACAAACCTATTTTCATATGATCTCTTACTCTGCCCAAAAAATGCAATCTATATTGGGAGAAGTGTATTTTTTATAATTTTTTTTTAATAATTTCTTCTTAAAAATACTACTATATATATACAAAGTACACCTAAAGTGAATGGGCTCATATAACAGTGAAAATGTGCTGTAATTCAACTTTTGTCAATATGAAATTATTAATCAGTTACTTTTCTCTCTTTCTAATTATTCTGCACATTGTCAAGAACGTAGCCAGTATTTGGTCATTCAAATTTTAGTGTTTAATAAGACTGCTAATAAAGTATTTTAATGTTTATTTTACTTGATTAGATTCATGATTAGAAATACAACAGCACACTTACCAGACAGACGGTCATTTTAAACAAATAAATTCCCCTAAATTAAAACAGAAAAATTATTGCGGAAAAAGGTCTGAGACTCAAGGTTCCATATTTGGTGACTGTTTTGTGATAGAAGCGATATTGTGACAGAAATGCATTAATTTGTTACAGGAGAACACATAAAAAGAATTCAAAGGAATATGTGTGTCACCCGGTGGCTATTTTTGGTATAGCGCCTAAACAAAATCTCATAGGAACTTCAAATTTTGGGATATCAACTTCAAATTTGGAACACAACTTGGTTGGACATATGGCTTTGATTTTAAACGATTTCGTAATTTTTGTTATTTTGTAGTATTTTGTATAAAATAAATGATTAGTAGCCTACAGTACTTTTGCTTTTACAGTAAACTTAGTTATATAACTTTTTACTTCAATAATCTGCTGAGAGTCTTTAAAAAGAGACCAACCTTTGTTCTGTATTCCAAAGAACTCATGAATTACATCCATAGATAATACATTGTCATGTCTATGCTCAAAATGTGTATTGTTAAATTCAGAAGATGTAAATATAACCCAAAGCCCTATAGATCAGTTTTATGATACTTGTGGGTTTTATTTTATTTATTTATTTATTTATTTATTTATTTTTGAAGCTTGAAAGTCTAGTCTAATAATAATGTTCATTCTTTTGAGAGCATTTGGAGAAATGCAAAATCTCAAATAAATAAAACAAATAAACTGTACTAAGTAAAGTTTAATATCATATATTCAACTTGGTGACAACCTAGATTACTGATAAAAAAAAGTGATTTTACTTTCTTGACATCAACTATTTGATATACTGTACCTGAATCTATAAATAATAGTTTATTATGCTTTGCTTTTGTGTTTGTTTGTTGTGTTTTTTTTACCCAATTCAAAATTTTCAGGAATTTTTTAAAAATGTATTTTACTACTTGTTTGCATGCTGTGGAAGATGAACTATATTTATCTTTTTGAATATTTATGCTGATATTTTCCTTTGAAAACAGGAATTCAAGGGAAAACATGTGATTCCTTTGCCATTTTATGGACAAGCATGACTGAGTTTGTCTAGTAGACTATTTGATTCTTACAAAATTTAATTTCATTTGGATTGGTTACAAATTATGATAGAAATCCTATTATCCATTTTTTGTTTTTAGAATTATTTATTCACTGCAAGATGACATCTCGACAGCAGAGGAGACCCATTTGTTCAAGGGATCATTCACGCAAAAAAGGAAAATTGGTCATCTATTCACCCTCATGTTATTCCAAACCTGTATGACTTATTTTCATCTGTGAAACACACTAATATATTAACATTAACTGCAACCATCATAACTTTATTTGAACCAACATATTTCCAGTATTCTTTATTTCTGCTATTGTCACTAATACTGATTTTGCATACTTTTGCATTTCATGTCTTTTTTTCCCTTGTATCATCTTTCCTGTTTCATCAAATGTAGCACGAGTTTATTCACAACCACAATAACTAAACCAAATTTCTCTATATACTGTAATATATATATATATATATATATATATATATATGGTCAGTCATTGAAACATATGACACTATGGCGGAGAGATGGAGATCTTTTTACCGACCAATCCACTAGTGTATTCCTCTTTAAACGTGCAATGTGTAAATCTTAGGAGGATCTATTGACAGAAATGCAATTAATATACATAACTATGTTTTCAGTGGTGTATAAAGACCTTAAATAACGAACCGTTATGTTTTTATTACCTTAGAATGAGCCATTTCTATCTACATACACCGCGGGTCCCCTTACATTTTGCGCCGGCATGTTTCTACAGTAGCCCTAAACGGACAAACTGCTCTACAGAACGTGTTTGCTTTGTCCTGTTGGCCACCGTAGCTTATCTATATTGCAATTCGCAACCTTTAAATCTGCACCTTTAAATCGAGCCATGCTTCAGGTTTTTGCAATGTTTGCACACTTTACACCTAGTCCAGGGGTAGGCAAGTTCAGTCCTAGAGAGCTCCTGTCCTGCAGAGTTTAGCTCCAACCTTAATCAAACACACCTGAACAAGCTAATCAAGCACTTCGGGATTACTAAGGCTATAGGCAGGTGAGTTTTTTGTTTTGTTTTGTTTTTTTCTTCTCAGGGTTAGAGCTAAACTCTGCAGGACAGCGGCTCTCTAGGGCCGAACTTGCCTACCCTAGTCAGTCATGTCTCTTAAATGAAACGCCAGTCAGTTTGGTCAGCTACTTTCAGTCCCACATCACACTTATTTGAATGTCACCAAACTGGAAACATAAACTGAATGTTTATCAGTTTTTTATCTTCCAATGAAAATAAATAAATATGAAGGCCACAGCTCAATAATCTACGAATACAATCAGTAATACTTAACTTGGCTCATTTAAAACTATAGATAATAGGTTGAAACAGTGACAGGTCTATTATATATCTAGCGAAGGCCTAGATGTTCAGTCTCCAGCAGCGTACAGACATTGTAAGCATTTATTAGATTGTGTAGTTCTAATCTACTGCCTTCAGTGTTTTGCTGCTGGTTACTGGGCCACATTTAAAAGCAATTATTTGTAAATAGAGTGTTACAGCAGCTCCTATAGCTGCTGATGACTTGGATATGCAACGTACGCTTTACGCACACCTTCGCACACTTTCTGTCCAATCACGTGCGCGATTCACTTTGCGTATCGGAATGCTCGAACCCCCAGATCTTACTTTATGAGTAGGTTTTCATTCAGACTTATTCAGTCATACAAGTAATATGAAGAATACAAATTATTTCAGGAAAATAAAATATTTGCCATATGCAATTCATCTATGTGTACATTTATTCTTCTGTTACATCATATTGATATCGATACTGGCATTAAATGCCACAGTGTAATGGGTAAATTAATTTATCACTGAGATAAATTCAACACACCCACGCGCGCACTATTAGGCTTTTATTTGAGCACGTAACATGAATCTGTGTGGTGGCTGCTTCGTCTTGACGAAGCTTCGTTCACAGGGTTTTGGCTGCTTTATTTTTACTAAACACCAGATGGCGCTGTTTTCGACACTCTCGAAGCTTTGAATCTTTTCCCAAAACAATGAGGGGAAAGCCTCAGTGCTTCATTTGCCCATCACTAGCAAACACTTAGTTACATACTTTTGACGATGATGGTAGACATCCAACTTGTGGCTTCTAGTCTTTGTGTGGTAAAAACTGTGTGCGTTCCCTCCACCAAGCCTAATTCTACGTAACACCTGTTTAAAAACCCTCTGTGCACATACTGCCCCCACCTGGTGACAGTCTGAAATACATTTATATTAACACTGGCTCCTACATATAGTATAGGGTGAATTCAGGGTAATTGGGACACTTTTTGTCATTGAGATGACTGGGAAAAAGTGTCCCAACCAACCTGAATTCATCCTACTTTTTCACAGCCATTTTTCACACCTTTCACAATCGCGCTCGGGCTCGGTTCAAGGCAACCGTGCCTAGTGTGAGTACACCCTGAACCCATCCTGAGAACAGGAAGCCCTGAGAAAAGAACAGTCGCTCATAAACAGCTCAACAGTATAAATCAACACATGATTCTGGGAAGCAGGAGGAAGAATTCATCCTCCTGAAAGGAAGTCTCTCTCTCTTCTCCACAGATCCAATGCTTCTTATATCTCTTCTCCTCCCTTACACCATCTAATCCCCTCCATCAACTTGTTGAAAGCAGCTGATCAATCAAAGGACCTGAATTACAATGGAAGGAGAAAGAAAGGGCAACGAACAAAACACACATCCAAAACACTGAATATTCACATAAAAATACATGACACACCGCTATAATAAACATATTGTATGTCCTTGGATGTAACATATTATAATATAAAAGGGGCTTGAACACTCAACTTGATATTCATTACATTATCAACAATGAAGTAACTCTTGAAAAGTTATTCTCATCTTATTCTAATTTCATATGATCTCTTCCTCTGTCAACAAAATGCATTCCATTGGAAGAAGCATATTTTTTATTTAAAAAATACTTCTAGTATACAAATATAGATAGCACACCTAAAGTGAATGGGCTCATGTAACAGTGAAAATGTGCTGTAATTCAACTTTCATTAATAAGAAATTATTAATCACTGTTACTCTTCTCTCTTTCTAATCGTTCTGCACATTGACAAGAATATAGCAAGGGATTTTGATCATTCAAATTTTAGTGTTTAATAAGATTGCTAATAAAGTATTCCTAATTTAATATTTATTTTACATGATTAGATTTATGATTAGAAATACAACAGCATGCTTGTTATTAGACAGGTGGTCATTTTAAACAAATAAATTCCCCTCAATTAATCAGAAAAGCTTGAAACTGCTTTGCATTTACAAAGACAAGTATCCACAGACTAATAAAATCAAAAGAAAACCTCCTAAAACAGATCTCAGATGAAAAAAAGGAGGAAAATTACTGGTACAAGCAGCCGCACAGGTCCTTGTGTTGTACTCGGGGCATTATTACACAGGTTTGCTCCACAACATGAAACAGAAGACATGGACAGCTGTTCAATCCTATTCAATATTATACTGCTCAATAGTGCATTTCTCCAGAGCGTACTGTTCTTACAGAAGTTTTGGCTTGCGCATCCTTTTGAAATGATGTTGTTGACATTTACTGCAAAAAAAAAAGAGAAGAGGAAATGGATTTGGTGGAAAGCTTTAAGCAGAAATTAGTCAAGAACTGTTATTTATTCATAATCTGTCTCTGTTACTTTAGATTTTAATAAGCAATTGAATCACCTTTTGTAGTGATGCACTGGTTCTCATCTCCTTTACATTTCAGTGTTTGTGTGTTTGAGCAGCTTATGTCGTTGCAGGTATAACACATCAATCCGTTATATGAGTCTGAAGCTGTAAAGAAAAGCAGAGACAGTTGAACCTTAAAAAGTCTTATAGCAACTGTCGCCATCTGCCATATGAGATTATCAAGCTTCAAAAAGAACACAAAACATCGCAATTAGAATAAAAGAGATCCATAGGGCTTGTGCCTTACATCTTCTGAATCTATGGACTAGCTTTTATGAGGAACAGATTTAAATCATTTAGTAAATCATTCTTTTGAGCAAGATCTTTTCACTGAATTAGTTGATCCAGTTCACAAAAGCAGTCAGAATGAACCAGTTCTCAATTTCAAATCACTGACTCACTAGAAAGCAAGATTATTAGGCATAAAAGTTGAATGAGGCATTTTATGTTGACCTTTTTGAAACTTGAAACCTCCATTCATTGCAATTGTATTGAAAAATAACCATATTCTTTACATTCACTGTAAAAAAAAAAAAAAAAAAAAAAAAAAAGAATTGTTGGTTTAACTTAAAAAAGTAAGTTACCTGGGTGCCTTAAAATTTTTAGTTCATTGAAATTAAAAAATTGAGTTATTACAATGAAGGCGATTGGTTTAATCAACAGAAACTGAAAATATTATGTTATCTGAACCACATTAATTCTAATTCTAAATCTAAGTTGATTTGACAAAAGAAAAAATGTTGTGATAACAAATCATGAAAATATTTTTTTACAGTGTTTTTATATTCCATGGAAGACAAAAAAAAAAAATCATACGAGTTTGACGAGTTTAACTAAAAATTCATGTACACATTGATTCAAATCATAATAGCAACTAAAATATCACAGTACCATAGTATGTTGTAGAAATGTTAGGAATAAATATGGCCTTCAATAATGTCAATTTAAGATAAAACAGACCTTTTCAAAAAATTCACATGTTGGTCACACTTTCACATGTTTGCAGTATACCTGTAGCATTGTTGCAGAGATCTGAAGCACAGCAGTGGGAGGACATCCTGATCTGTCCAAGAGTTATACTCCAATTATCACACGAGGAAGAATTTGCGCACATATTATTATTACCAATGTTACTGCCATCTAGAATCAACAACATTAAAAATAATGAAGATTATCATAGCAAACCCAGTCAATAACATTTTCCTTATCAAACACATACAGTTGTGCTTAAAAGTTTACATACCCCTTGCAGAATCTGCAAAATGTTAATTATTTTAACAAAATGAGAGGGATCATGCAAAATGTGTGTTATTTTTTATTTAGTACTGTCCTGAATAAGATGTTTTGCATAAAAGATGTTTACATATAGTCAAAAAATAGCTGAATTTATAAAAATGACCCGTTCAAAAATTTACATTCCCTTGATTCTTAATACTGTGTGTGATTACCTGGATGATCCACGACTGTTTTTATGTTTTGTGATGGTTGTTCATGAGTCTCTTGTTTGTCCTGAACAGTTAAACTGCCCAACATTCTTCAGAAAAATCCTTCAGGTCCTGCAGATTCTTCAGTTTTCCAGCATCTTTTGTATATTTGAACCCTTTCCAGCAGTGACTGTGTGATTTTGAGATCCATCTTTTCACACTGAGAACGACTGAGGGACTCAAACACAACTATTAAAAAAGGTTCAAACATTCACTGATGCTCCAGAAGGAAACACGATGCATTAAGAGCCGGGGGGTGAAAACTTTTTGAATTTGAAGATCAAAATAAATTTTACTTAATTTGTCTTCTGGGAAACATGTGAGTATCTTCTGTAGCTTCCGATGGGCAGTACTAAATGAAAAAATTAGATATTTAAACAAAATAAGACAAATTTGGACATCTTCATCTTGTTCAAAAGTTTTCACCCCCTGGTTCTTAATGCATTGTGTTTCCTTCTGGAGCATCAGTGAATGTTTGAACCTTTTTTAATAGTTGTGTTTGAGTCCCTCAGTCATTCTCAGTGTGAAAAGATGGATCTCAAAATCACACAGTCGCTGCTGGAAAGGGTTCAAATATGCAAAAGATGCTGGAAAACTGAAGAATCTGCAGGACCTGAAGGATTTTTCTGAAGAATATTGGGCAGTTTAACTGTTCAGGACAAACAAGAGACTCATGAACAACCATCACAAAACAAAAAAACAGTCGTGGATCATCCAGGTAATCACACACAGTATTAAGAATCAAGGGTATGTACATTTTTGAACGGGTCATTTTTATAAATTCAGCTATTTTTTGACTATATGTAAACATCTTTTAAGCAAAATATCTTATTCAGGACAGTACTAAATAAAAAATAACACACATTTTGCATGATCCCTCTTATTTTGTTAAAATAATTAACATTTTGCAGATTCTGCAAGGGGTATGTAAACTTTTGAGCACAACTGTACAATTCATAATTCATGTTATTCTTACTGTATATGGTAATGGAGCTGCACCCTAAGTTTGAAGAACATCTAGCAGTTTGATTGCATGTTCCAGGTGGTATTAGTGTGGGACAGTCGTAACACACCAGTGTCAGTGCTGAAAGTGAATGATAAGATAATAAAGGACATTCATAGCGTGCATATAAAGCCCTATAAAACATTGATTCTAAAAGTGATTTTTATAACAATGAAATAAAAAGAATTAGAGGTGGCAAACTTATTAACTGTGTGCAAAATCCTATATCATCCTTCTAATAAAAGGTCATTTATCAGCAAAGTTTAATTAAATGATATGCCTCTAAAAGTAATGGACACATGGAAATAAATCCTATATGACGTACCTTTGGAGAAAAACACAGTGAAAAGAAGCACGCTGATGATTTGCAGTGCCATGATCCAGATGAAGGGCGTCAGATGGACAGTGTGAGATTATTATATACTGGATTTACAGAGGTGTGGTTTGTGTTTGATTTGCAACAATTGGATTTCCTGTGTTGTATCGTAATCGTAACAATGACACTTGAGTCTTCTCTTCAGTTACATTACTTTGCACAAAGTAGTAATACAACAAATTATACAACTAATTATACAGTATACATTAAATAATGTAAATAAAATGAAGTAACGTATTCTAATGATTAATAATGATTCTAATGATTAACCTTTGTTGTTTGCTGTTGATTTTCCATTCATATCATTCAGGAAATCTTCATCTTAATCTCGGGTTAGCTATTGTGTAGGTTTATATGTTTATACTTGTTTATGTGTTTATATTTATGTTTAAATGTGTAGCACTGTGGTGCTTCAAGGCACGACATTTTGCTCTATTGCATGTCTCCACATATAGCAGAATGACAATAAAGCTCGACTTGATTTGAAAAAATATTTTTCAAATGTGTTTCTATAATGTGTTTATTCTGTTATATTCTGTTTCGGTTACGTTTTCACTCTGTTCCCGTTTTCCTGTGTTCTCTTGTTAGTTCAGTTCCATGTTTGTTAATTAGTTCCATCACACCTCTTCTGTTTCACCCTAATTACGTTCCTCTTTTATTTAAGATATATATATATATATGTTTCCTCAGTTTCATTGTTGGGTCTCGTCAATGCGTGACAGTCAGTTTTACTACTTATTTCCATGCTCAGGTTTTTTCAGCAGATGGGATAACACTGATAATCTTCCTTACTAGTGAGTTAAATGATCTGAAATTGAGAACTGGATTAGTCTGACTGCTTTTGTAAACTGGATCAACTGATTCAGTTAAAAGACCTTCAAAAAAATGGTTTGTTAATAAATCATATGCCTATTTTTAGAGAATAATGGTATACATTTAAAACGTTTGTTCCTCAAATAAAGATATATGTCTCTTAGACAAAGGTTTCAGTTTTTTGTTTTTTTTTGTCTTAAAAGATTGCTTAATAAGTGGATTATTTTATTTTTTTTCTAGTGATAAAGTATGCTTAGAAGCTGTTTAGTTCATGAAATTTTACCTAAAGGGTTTACCAAAAAGGTTCTAGTCAAGTCAAGTCACCTTTATTTATATAATGGTTTATGCAATACAATTGTTTCAAAGCAGCTTTACAGTGATAACAGGAAAATGATGCATTTTGGCTGTTATTCAGCTGAAGTCAGTTCAGTGTTGATTCAGTTCCGTTGTAAAGATCATCAATTATTAAATTAGTTCATTTCATTTAAAGCAGTTCTGCAAAAAAGTCAATCTAAGTTCAATTCTCATACAACACCGTCAGTACAGTCAGTTTGATAATACAATAATCAGAATAATATTGTTGAATATTAAGTGTCCCCAACTAAGTAAGCCAGAAGCAACAGTGGCAAGGAACACAAACTCCATCAGGTGACAGAATGAAGAAAAAACCTTGGCAGAAACCAGGCTCAGTCAGTACTCTGGCAAATGAACAAACACGGTTGATTCAGGCTGCATCACAAATCAGAATTCAGATTGGGATCGGTAGCATTCAAATATTCATCCACTTCCTTTTGCTTGAACATCAGATTGATCACGCCAGTATGAAGACGAAGCTGGTCATTTAAGTTATATATAGGACCTGTCTGGTTCTTGTGGTCTCTGCTGAGGATCTGTGCCGATGGCTGTCGTGTCGACAAGGTCTTCACAGGGGATTGCAAAGTAGACACGGTTTCTGCTGACATTCAAGGCTGCATTGTGGTCGTGTCTAGGTGTAGGTCCACCGTCTGATCTGGATATGGACTGGATTCAGCTGACTACGGTAACCTCGGGATAAAAATGAGACAGGCAGACTAATATTTGTATAGATGCCATTCTTCTTACGATGTAACAATTACATCGGGTGTTATAGGAAGTGTTCCCGGTTCCGGTTGACCTAATTTATGCAGCCTAACAGTCATTTAACTGATTCGAATAATAGAAATTGATAATGTGTTATGTGTATGCCAGGTTAAAGAGATGTGTTTTTAGTCTAGATTTAAACTGACAGAGTGTGTCTGGTTCCCGAACAAGGCTCTGAAGACTATTCCAGAGTTTGGGTGCTAAATAGGACAAGGATCTACCACCTACAGTTGATTTTGATATTCTAGGTATTATCAACTGGCCAGAATTTTGAGATCGCAATAGACGTGAAGGACTATAATGCGTTAAGAGCTCACTCAAGTACTGAGGAGGTAAACCATTTAATGTTTTGTAAGTAATTAGTAAGATTTTAAAATGTGTGCAATGTTTAATAGGGAGCCAATGCAGTGTTGACAGAACCAGGCCAATATGGTCATACTTCCTGGTTCTAGTAAGAAGTCTAGCTGCTGCGTTTTGGACCAGCTGGAGTTTGTTTATTAAGTGTGCAGGGCAACCACCCAGTAGGAATCAATCTGATCTCCAACTGCCAATGTGAATAGCAATCTTAGAGTATTTACGATTAACATTAACCAGCACTTTTTAAATTTGCTTTGATGAATAGAATAAATAAATCTCTCTCACACAGACTGTCCAAATAGTATAACATGTCATTCAGTGGTTGTGAGAACACACAACTGAGCTGTACAAACCAAATAAGGCAAACTTGGAAAAACTGCATTATTTTTAATTTAATTCAAACTTTGCCTTGAAATGGCTCACAAAGTCAGCAAATAAACAGATACACAGTGTTCATTGCAATCAATGATTTATTAAAAACAATATGACCATGAATTCTTACTTGATGAGTGAGGTTTTCAGAGCAACCTCTAAGTTTGTAACTTAATGAACACTATTGTAATCTAATCTACGTTCTAGTGGCTATACTTGACTATGGAAGGATATTTGCAATTGCGTTTTCCATATGTGGACGCATAAATTGTGACATAATCCAAACGCAATTGCAAATCTTGCATTACCGTTTGCGTTTTCGCTGTCGCAATCGCACAAATTTCAAATGAAAAGCAAAGTCCATTTGCAACTGTATTTACCATGTCTTACATGACCCTGTCATTTTTAAATAGCAATCTCAATTACCACGTTTGCTTTTTCATTTTCTTTGCGTCGCATATGTAGGCTGCCAAAACTCAAATGCAATCGCAATTCATTTAGCATTTAAATTACACGGAAACCTGTCAATTAGCGTTAGAGGTGGGACTATACTATGGGGCGTGTTTGTATGGGAACTGACGTCACTCGCAGTCGACTGTCAAGAGGGGAAATGTCATCTGTGTATGTATCTGAAATGTATCCGAGCGAACCATTCGTAGAAGACTAGAACAGCATGGATTAAGGTACATACAATTTTCATACATGTGTATTAGTGAGAAAAAAAAGCATTTGGAATATATGGCACTGTACATATAACGAATATTAATACATTTACATTCACATTGGCTCCTACATATATCCATCTATCTATCTAACCATCCATCCATCCATCATTTATTGTCATTTCTTCTCCTTCGCCGTTTGGGTTCAAAGCGACATTCTAAAACAATTTCATGGTACCGTCGCATATCCCACTCATGGCGTGGTAGACGGCCTAGTCTCATCTGAAAGGGTGAAGAGTCCAAGTGGGACAGACAAGAAGTAGACAAAGTCCTGTGTGTAGAAGCTGTAGCAACACCTCACTGTCTGTGTCCTCATGGAAGGGATCTCTTGCAATATCACACAAATCGCATATCTCACACTCCAGGCTGGCCACCGGTCCCGTACGGAGTTCCCACAGTTTACCTAGAGTGATGTTCACTGCCTCAATGACGTTCTGAGAGGCCACACAGACCTCTTGGAAAAGGGAGTTGGTAACTATGTTCTGGATGGGATTGCGGGTCTGAAAGTAAGTCATGGGGTACGGACCGAGAAGTCCACAGCGATAGGGGCCGTTGGGGGACAAGTGTCTAATGCAGAAGACATTAGAGCCTGTATCCAGACGATCCAGACACATTGAATTGAAAAGCATTTATTGTCATTGCATTTGCATACAACGAAATTAGGAGCACTGCTCCTGGCTGATGTTTGAAAAACAAATATACTGTACAAACATATAACATATACACATCACCAAATGAGTGGCCCAATGGACCATGTCCACTCCAGGGTGAAAAAAAATGGCTGTAGTGTGTTTCGGTTACCTCCAGCAGGCATCTGATAATAAACACATCATGAGAACAGGAAGCCCTGAGAACAGAACAGTCACAAAAGAAGCTTCATTTAAAATGGTTAATCAATAGCTCAGACAAAAACGACAATTTTGTCATCATTTAGTCACCCCCATATCTTTCAAAGCCCAAAACATGCCTGCTTAACTTCATATGCAAGTAATGACTAAGTGATCTTACTATGATAAAACAAAGGTATCAGATTCAAAATTATGTTAATCAGTGATGACATAAAAGATGTAATGGAATGTAATTTTAATTTGTCAAATGGCATGTTTCTATGACCGCAAATAATTCTGACATCAGTAAGTCTGTAAACTAACAGAGGTTTTGCTTATTCATATTGCCTGTGCCTACAGCTTTATTAAAGATAAAAATAGATATTTCACACAACTCTGAGTGAACTATTCTCATTTTATGAAAGTGTATTAAGCAAAATATGAAGACAAAGAGAAAACAGATCTTTGGGAAAGAATGGTTGGCTTAGAAACAGAATGTTCTGTAATATTACTTGGTTCTTCTCCAAGTTATTTATTAACGGAGCTCATCACCATGTTCTACACTGAGGGCCTCTCAAATTGACATTCTTGTCACAACCTAGACGTGCTTTTTTGAGCAAAAGTTGTAAACGGACTTTTGTGCTTTTCAGTAAAGCGTCTTTTAAAGTAACAAACTAATTACTTTTCAAAATCGTGTACTAGTGTCAGTTAACCGTTATTTTGATTTTATTTATTAAATAATACTTAAATCAAGTTTAGCATAAAAGGGCAATAAGAACACACTCACCTGTTAGTGATGATAACCCGATGAAGTACAGATCTCAGGACAGATCAATAACACTAAACATGTAGACACTTACGAGTGAAAACAATGAAAGCAAGGCAACATCCAAATATATTAAGTCAATATATTCACTTTCGTTTATAAAACCAGATCAGAAACTTTAGAAATAGGCTACATGATTAGAAAGCTGTCTCGGTGTTTTGGGCGACTGCTTGTTTCGTTTGAAGCACGAGCGCCACTGACTGGAGCTGATAGGCCCCGCCCACCAGCATACGGGAATGAACGCTACTATAGTGACGGCATTGCTCATTAATATTACTTACGCCATGCAGACACCATTTGTATCCTTCCAATCACGTGATCTAATTAATATTCATAAGCCAATCCTTATATAATATAATAAATAAATCTCACACACCGCCCAAATAGTGTAATGTGTCAGTCAATAGTGGTTGTGAGAACACACAGCTGAGCTGTACAAACCTCAAAAGGCAAACTTTGAAAAACGTCATTTAATCTAATTCAAACTTTGCCAAAATCATCAAATAAACATTGTGTTCATTGCAATCAGTGATTTATTGAAAACAATATATGACCATGAATTCTATTCCTGGTTGAGTGAGGTTTTTCAGAGCAACCTCTAATTTTTAACCATTATGAGCACTAATGTAATCTACACACAGCTTAGTGGCTACTTGACAGTACCAAACTTGATCTTAAATCCTAAATTCAGAGTTAAATTGCTGGTTTGAATATTACACTAGTAACTATAGGTACATTGTTAATCATTTTCAAGAGAATAAAAACAGCATTTTGGCAAGGATTAGACACAAAGTGAATGACTTCAACCCTTATAACAGAGTAACTCTTCAGCAAGCAATTCTGCATAATTCTATGGAATCATATATGCAGAAATATGTGTGCCAGGCAGGAGTCAACATTGATGAAGAGCTCGAAAACATAATGTGGATTAATTTCTCATGTTTGTGGTTGTATTTAAATGCATCTACATTTTTTTTTTTTTTTTTTTTTTTTGCGATATGTACTTTATAGACAAACATGCAGAGGGTATTATGCAAAGGGTATTTCAACATTTATATTTCCTCGTGTTTGATTTAACTTTAGGCATTTAATGAAAAACATATTTAAACATATTTATAACCTTTTTGTTCTCCCAATGTTATATCATAATTCCATATTTTCTTAAATTATAAAAATTAATTTGATACATATAGGCCTGGTTTCACAGATAGGGCTTAGATTAAGCCAGAAATAAGCCTTAGTTCAATTAGGACATTTAAGTTGATTTTTTTTTCCTTAGGGGGAAAAAAAAAACATTATTGGTGTGCATTGGTGTGAGACAAAACAATGGCACGAACATATTTTAAGATGTCAATTCAAGCGGCTTTCAGTTAAAACAGCTCAAACATGCATTTTAGTCTGTATATTATATTATATTATATTGTGAATGGGCTTGAATACTCGACTTGACAATCATTACCTTATCAACATAGAAGTACTGCTTGAAATGTTATGTTCATTAATTCATCATTTCATCCTATTAAATCACAAACCTAATTTCATATTATCTCTTACTCTGCCCACAAAATGCAATCTAATGGGAGAAATACTAGGCCTACTATATAAATATACAAAGTACACCTAAAGTGAATGGGCTCATGTAACAGTGAAAATGTGCTGTAATTCAACTTTTGTCAATATGAAATTATTAATCACTGTTACTTTTCTCTTTCTAATTATTCTGCACATTCACAAGAACGATAGCCAGTGATTTCGATCATTCAAATTTTAGTGTTTAATAAGACTGCTAATAAAGTAATATTAATGTTTATTTTAATTGATTAGATTTATGATTAGAAATACAACAGCACACTTACCAGACAGACGGTCATTTTAACAAATAAATTCCCCTAAATTAAACAGAAAAGCTTGAAACTGCTTTACATTGACAAAACTGAGCATCCAAATACTAATAAAACCAAAAGAAAACCTCCTAAAACAGATCTCAGATGGAAAAAAGGAGGAGAAGTACTGGTACCAGCAGAAACAGTCCCTGTGTTGTACTCTGGGTATTATTTACAGGTCCCTGTGTCGTACTCTGGGTATTATTTGCATTAAGACATGAAACAGAAAATATGATTAGGCCTGGGGGTAGTGCAGGCTTCACTAGTGCACTGTTGTTACAGATGTTTTGGCTTGCACATCCTTTGAAAGTGAAGTTCATTCCACTTTGTCCAACTGAGAAAAAAAAGAGAAGAGGAAAGGAATTTATAGAAATCATTCAGCAGAAATGAGTCTTGATGGAAAACAAGAACTGTTATTCATTCAGATTAGGAAACAGCAATTCTGTCTCTGCAGATTAGATTGTCCATAAATCACCTGCTGCAGTGATGCACTGGTTCTCATCACCTTTACATTTCAGTGTGTTTGAGCAGTTTGTGTCACTGCAGGTGTAACACATCAGTCCATTACCTGAGTTTGAAGCTGTATAGAAGAGCAGAGACAGTTGAACTCAGCTGTATCTCAAAAGCCTTAGCAACAGTTGCCATATTGTCAGAGACTTTCAAAAAGGACACAAAACACCACATGTATCATAAAGGTTATCCATACAGTCAAACCAAAAATTATTCAGACACTAGATATAATTTTTTATGTTTTTTTTTTTTTTACTAGTGGGTGCAGGACACTATAGTTCATTTATGTAAGTGAGGATAGCAAGTAAACTGTGACATATTATACCCAAAATTTCTGTGGACTACCAGTAAAATTGATAAAAATTTGGGACCAAAAATTATTCAGACACTTTGACCTGACCATGTTTTGCTTAAGTGTTATCTGACATAATTAAGATTATTTTTTTCTGACACAGTTTAACTCTAAACTCTTGTCATATTTTATTACTATTTTTTTAAACTATGGTGAATAAACTGAATTAATGAATGAAATGTTCAAGGTGTCTGAATAAATTTTGGTTTGACTGTATCATTTAAACAGTAACTCTCTAACAAATTGACATATGATTCATAAATAAATCATTCTTTTGAGCAAGATCTTTTCCCTGGTTCAGTTGATCCCATTCACAAAAGCAGTCAGAATGACCCGGTTCTCAATTTCAAATTTACTCACTAAAAACGATATTATCAATGAATAATGGCAAAAACGTTGTATGGACCACTTTTATGGTGATTCTGTGCCCTTTTCGAAGCTTGAGACCTCCATTCATTGCAGTTGCATTGAAAAAAAAAAATGACCAGTACATTCTTAAAAAAATTCTCCTTTGTATTCCATGGAAGACAGAAAATCATGCAGGTTTGAAAAAAAAAAAAAAAAAAAAAAATAGCAAACAATGACTGAATTTTCATTTTGAGTTGCAAAAGACCTTTTTGAAAATTTAATGTAGTTAAAAGTGGTAAGTGAGAAGATCACAGTTAAATGTTTCCTTCACTTTCACATGTTTGCAGTACCTGAAGCATTGTTGCAGCGATCTGAAGTACAGCAGTGGGAGGACACGTCGTACTGTCCAAAATTTATGCTCCAAGTAGCACACAAGGCAGAATCTATGCAAGATTTACTGTCACCATCTACAATGAACAACATTAAAAATTATGATTCACTAGCAACCCCAGTCAATAACATATTCTTTACCAAACGCATGTTTCATAATCAGTTATTCTTACTCAATGTGGTCATGGATCTGCACTGTGAGTTTGAAGGACAGGTGGTAGTTTGTGTGCATGCTGGAACTGGAATGGTACAGTTGTAACACACCAGTGTCAGTGCTGAAAGTCAATGAGAAAAAAATTAGGGATATTCATAGCATGCATATTAAGCCTTTTAAATGTTTCTTTTAAATGTGTTTAAAAAAAAAAAAAAAAAAAAAAAATTGAAGTGACAAACATATTAACTGTGTGTAAAGTCTCGCATAAATCATTCATCAGCAAAGGTTTAGTTAAATATGCCTAAAATGGATAGAAACATGGAAATAAATCCTGTTTGACGTACCTTTGGAGAAAAACACAGTGAAAAGAAGCACGCTGATGATTTGCAGTGCCATGATTCAGATAAAAGGTGTCAGATGGACAGTGTGAGATTATTATATACTGGATTTACAGAGGTGTGGTTTGTGTTTGATTTGCAGCTTGACTCTTCAGTCTTCAGTTACATTTCTTTGCATAATCTAAACATGATTATGTGAAACACACAATATGTTTCATATATTAAGCAGCAACTACTGAATTATACATTATTCAGTCAATAATGTAAATTTAATGAAGGAAATAATGTATTCTAATGATTTATACTTTACTTTTAACAAAATAAATATCCATGAATACTGGGTTGCAAAATATGCCATTCATCATTTGTAAATTTTCCACTTTTATTTAAATAATTTTCAGCACATATGTCAGTGAATTCAGAAGTACATAAAGTACCATTTTTTCCATGAAAAAGAGATCACACATAACTACTGTACATTAATGTATTTCATTACTCTAATTTTACAAATGGAGATGTCTATACATTTTAATGTCAGTATTTATAAATGTACTATCACAAAATATAAACACTCAAGAATATATCTCAAAAATGACTCTATTATGCACTATGAGACTAAATCTCAAATAAATAAATAAAAACTGTAAGTAAACTCTGTTAGCATATATTCAACAGTGACAATGATTCAGTAACACCAACCTATGATTGCCAATTCAAAATAAATGTGATACTTTATTTTACTATTTCCCCGAGTACATTTGATATAACTGAATCTATGAATAATATAGTTTACTGTGCTTTGCTTTTGTGTTTGTTTCTTTGTTGTTTTTTCATTCAAATCATGCAGGAAATATTTTCCAAATGTATTTTACTTCTTATCTGCATGCTCTGTTTTTTTTTTTGGTTTTTTTCCCGCAGCCTGAAACTGAAATCGTGCATGCCACTGATAATCTTCCTTTCTAGCGAGTAAATGATTTGAAATTGAGAAACGGATCATTCTGACTGATTCTGTTAACTAGATCAATCCAGTTAAAAGATCTCACTCAAAAGAATGATTTGTTAATGAATCACGCCCGAGAATAACCATTTACTGTAAATTCAAAAAGTCTGTTCCTCATACAAAGCTCACTCCTAGAAAAAATGTTCAATAGGGTTCTTGACACAATTTATGCCAAAAAGGTTCTATTTAAGGAGAAATATCTTAAATGACTGCATAATAATTTCATGTTAAACAGGTTATTTCATTTCTTTTCTGCTGATCAAGTCAAGTCACCTTTATTTATATGGCGCTTTTTACAATGCAGATTTTTTCAAAGCAGTTTTATAGTGATAACAGGAACATAATTTTGGCTGTACAGCAGCTCTAGAAGAAAATATTGTCATTGTACAGCTTAAGTAAGTTTCGTATTGAATCGTTTCCATTGTAAAAAATAATTAGTTATTCAGCTCTGGAGAAAACAGTGATGTTATCATCCAGCTCAGTTCAGTTCTCATACAATGGTGTCAGTGCAGGCAGATCAGTAATATTATTGAATATTAAGTGTTCTCGACTAAGCAAACCAGAGGCGACAGCAGCAAGGAACCCAAACTCCAAAAGGTGACAAAACAGAGAAAACCTTGGGAGAAACCAGGCTCAGTCGGGGGGCCAGTTCTCCTCTGGCCAACAACGAACAGTGCATGATTATGATTCAGGCAGCAACCAATGTCAGAAGTCAGACTGGATCGGAACATTCAAAATATTTAATCCAATTCCATCTGGTTGAAGATCGGATTCATCACGCTGATATGGAGATGGGTTTGTTGAGGATCTGTGCCACTGGCTGTCGCGTCGATGAGGCCTTCACAGGGGATGGTCTATTTGACACAATCTCTGCTGACACTTCAGGGATGTGGTGTGGTCGTGTTTAGGCGCAAGTCCTCGACCTGATCTGGATACGGCCCAGATCCGGCTGACTACGGTAGACCTCGGGATAAACAGAAAGACTAATATTAGCTTAGATGCCATTAAGTGTTTCCAGCTGTCCTAATTTATGCAGCCTACCAATCAGTTAAACTGACAGAGTGTGTCTGCTTCCCGAACAATGCTATAAAGACAAAGTTTAGGTGCTAAATAGGAAAAGGATCTACTGGGGAGCTAAACCATTTAGTGCTTTGTAAGTGATTAGCAAGATTTTAAAATCTATACGATGTTTAATAGGGAGCCAATGCAGTGTTGACAGAACTGGGCTAATATTCTCATACTTCCTGGTTCTAGTAAGAACTATAAACTATAAACTAGCTGCTGCATTTTGGACCAGCTGGAGTTTGTTTATTAAGCGTGCAGGGCAACCACCCAGTAGAGCATTATAATAATCTAGCCTTGAGGTCATTAATGCAATATTAACATTCTAGTAACTGCTATTAAAGGGTTAGTTCACCCAAAAATGAAAATTCTGTCATTAATTACTCACCCTCATGTCGCTCCAAACCCGTAAAGACCTTCGTT
Organism: Mylopharyngodon piceus; assembly: GCA_039654765.1. Taxonomy (NCBI): domain Eukaryota; kingdom Metazoa; phylum Chordata; class Actinopteri; order Cypriniformes; family Xenocyprididae; genus Mylopharyngodon; species Mylopharyngodon piceus. Next base: position 4,815,515 of record CM077452.1, read on the forward strand.
CGTCTGGTCCTTCAGTGTCATGTTTCATATTACAAAATTTATTTTAGCTAATGAATTTTTTTTCCCCTAATCTTGTCAAAACACATAACACAGGAAAGGTCTGAGATTCAAGGTTCCATATTTGGTGACTGTTTCAGATTTCTTCATTTGTTACAGGAGAACGCATAAAAAAACGCGGTGTGTCACCCGGTGGCTATTTTTGGTATAGAGCCTAAAAAAAACTTCAATTTTTGTGATATCAATTTCAAATTTGGAACACAACTTGGTTGGACAAATGGCTTTGATTTTATAGCAAGTTTAGAGTAAAAATTATTTTGTAAAATATATGTTTTGTATAAAATAAAAAATGTTTAGAACAGTACATTTGTTTTACAGTAAACTTAACACTAAAGAGACCAACCCTAGGTCTGTATTCCAAAGCATTCATGAATTGCAACCATTTTTGAATAGTGCATTTTTATGTCTATGCTTGAGGGGAACCTTTAGAACCTATAGAACCTTTTCTTCTAAAAAGTGTATTGTTAGATTGAGAAGATGTAAATATAACACACAAGCCCTATGGGTCAGTTTTATGATACTTGTGGTGTTTTGTGTATTTTTGAAGCTTGAAAGTCTATATAATAATAGGAAGAATAATACTTTATTATGCACTATAAGATTGAGCTATTGGGAATGTCTGTTCATTCTTTTGAACGCATTTGGAGAAATTTAAAATGACATATATTTAAAAAAAGTTAAGTCTAATATCATATATTCAACTCAGTGACAATGATTCAGTAACACCAACCTGTGATTACTGATTGAAACTAAATAAATAAATGTGATTTTACTTTCTTGACATCAACTATTTCCCTTGTATTTTATATAGGCTACTGTACCTGAATCGGTAAATAATAGTTTATTGTGTTTGTTTGCTGTGTTTTCCCCCCATTTCAAATTATTCAGGATTCAGGATTATTTTTAAATGTATTTTCCTACTTATTTGCATGCTGCATTTTTTCCTACAGGCTACAGCTGAATGCAAATGTCATTTTTACATGTGTTGGGGGAAACAATATATATAAAACAGGAACCTGTGCAAGCATATCTGACTACTGTACCCAATGACAAAATCCCCTCTCAATTCAGTCTGCTGTGGAAGATGATACAGGCTGATAAACTGCATTCATCTTTCTGCATATTTATGTAGGCTGATATTTTCAAAACAAATTGTCCACCTTTGAAAACGGACTTTCAGTTGTTGAAGGAATACAGGGGAAAATATGCCCTTCCTTTGCCCTTTTATGGACATCAAGAAGTATGCTTGAGTTTAGTAGAATATTTGATTCTTACAAAATTTTATTTCATTAGGATTGGTTCTAAATTATGATAGAAATCCCATTAGCATTCATCCCTTTTTTTTAATTTTAGAATTATTTATTCACTGCAAGATATGATGTATTGACAGCAGTGGAGCTCCATTTGTTCATGGGAAAAATAGGCAAATTGGTCATCTATTCACCCTCATGTTGTTCCAAACCTGTATGACTTCCTTTCATCTGTGAACGAATATATTAACATTTCCTGCATTCAACGTAACTTTATTTGAACAGGAGAGAAGTAAAATACACGGAAATATTTAAATGCAAAACCGTGTCACAATCGCGTATACTGAACGGTGGATGTTGTTCCGAACGGTTCAATGTTGTATTGAGAATTGTGGCATCCCTGATTTGCATGCTTTGCAAGCTCTCTTTAAGAATAGCGTGAGTTTATTCACAACACACACAGTAACTAAACCAAATTTCTCTATATACTGTAAGCATCAGTTTAGATACTCATTTCTCTCTAGATACATGAGTTTTAAAGTCTGGAGTTATTTTTAAGAAAATAATACTTCTATTCAACAAGGATGCATTAAATTGATCAAAAGTGACAGTACAGAGTTTTTTTAATGTTACAAAAGATTTCCATTTCAAGTAAATGCTGTTCTTTTCATTCACCATCATCTGAAATAAAAGCATGGTTTCCAAAAAAAAAAAATATTAAGCAACACAACTGTTGTCAACATTGATAATAATAAGAAATGTTTCTTATTACCAAAACCGTAAGCATATTTAGAATGATTTCTGAAGGATCATGTGACGCTGAAGACTGGAGTAATGATGCTGAAAATTCAGCTTTGATCACAAGAATAAATTACATTTTTTTAAAAAAGTTATTTTAAATGGTAATACTGTTTAATAGAATTACTTTTTACTGTATTTTTGATTAAATAAATGCAGCTCTGGTGAGCAAGACTTTTCAAAAATTGTATTTTATTTTTTAAAAATTTTATCGACCCCAAACTTTTAAAGCTTTTAACGACACAAATAAATCTTAACACACACAAAGATTTAATATAGGACCATTTTACAAATGGTGATATATGACATCAACATGTTATTCTTTGGTTATTTGTCTTGTTTAGTATTAATTAATTTTTTAATACTACTTTTATTCTTGTTATATTCATCAGTAAAAACTATAAGGAGTAAATGTCTGGATCAGACATGACTACTTGATCAAAAGTAATAGATGTCAATCATGTCAAGAATATGCTAAAACACAACCGTATCATGTAACTTTTCATTTGAGGAATTATCTAAAAGATAAACATGTGGCAAAATGTATGTCTTCAGTAAATGCATTTAATTTCTTAAGATTGTTTTCAACTTGATGCATGTGTCAAAATTGCGTTAGACAGAAAATAAACAAGCATGAATGCTGCCGCCACCACCACCACAAATATTTTTGAAACACCAGATATACAAATTACTTTCCTCTGGCATATATTAACATCTACATCATTTATCCCACGATTTCCCACAGGACTGGAATAAAAAGACCATAGTGCATAAGAAGCCCTCCTGACACACAGTGTCACTTATTCATTCAAATTAAAGCATTAGTAACAAATTAACAATCAAGTGCAACTATGAAACATAAAAGAAAATCATAATATAAAAAGTTACTATCTCTGATTCAACTGGTCCTTAGTAATAGATTTGGAGAGGCACTCAGTAGCAACACATGGTCAGTCGTTGAAACTTTTGACACTATGACAGAGAGATCTTTATACCGAGCAATTCACTAGTGGATTCCTCTTTAAATCGAGCCATGCTTCGGGTTTTTGCAATGTTTGCACCAAGTCAGTCATGTCTCTTAAAAGAAACGCTAGTCAGTTTGGTTAGCTATACTTTCAGTCCCACATCACACCTAACTGGAAACATAAACTGAATGTTTATCAGAGTTTTTTATCTTCTCATGAAAATAAAGAAATATGAAGGCCACAGCTCAATAATCTACGAATACAATCAGTAATACTTAACTTGGCTAATTTAAAACTATAGATGTTAAGTTGAAACAGTGACAGGTCTATTATATATTTAAAAAGCGAAGGCCTAGATGTTCAGTCTCCAGCAGCGTACAGACATTGTAAGCATTTATTAGATTGTGTAGTTCTAATCTACTGCCTTCAGTGTTTTGCTGCTGCTTACAGGGCCACATTTAAAAGCAATTATTTGTAAATATAGTATACTTTCACAACAGTTTTCCACACCTTTTACTCAGTTTCAAACCTTCCTGATTACACCGACTGTAATTCACCAGTGTGAGTAGCCCTCAAAATAACAATCAAGCCCTTAATATCTGACAGCATCCTTTCGCATATTCATGCATTCACATAGGGTCACAGATGCTGCTCTTCCAGCAGTCTGAGGTCAGACGTTCACTAGTGTTGTATTGTTTCAGGTGTTTAGGACTGCCTGAACTGGCTCAGTATGTTAAAGGACTGAGTATAAACAGACGATCCTCCTCCTTCCTGATCCACTTCAGGAGTTTGTTGACAGCAGTTACAGCGAGTCCCTTTGTTCCCAAAGGACTGAAGCAGAGGTAGAGCTCGAAACCACTTGTTACCTATAGAGAGGTGGGGTTTGACAAAGTAAGAAAGACAAAAACCTCAGGGTTTTAATGCACTTAAGGTGCTGTTAACTTCAGAAATCAGAAACACTCAGCCAAAATGCATTAAATTGATCAGAAGTGACAGTAAAGACTTTTACATTGTTACAAAAGATTTCAATTTCAAATAAATGCTGTTCTTTTGAACTATTCGGCAGTTGAGGGGCCCCATTGACTTCCACAGTTTTTTTCTTCTTCCATACTATGGAAGTCAATGGGGCCCCATCAAAAGTTTGGTTACCCATATTCTTCAAAATATCTTCTTTTGTGTTCAGCAGAAGATAGAAATTCACAATGGTTTGCAACAACTTGAGGGTGAGCAAATAATGATAGAATTTTGGGTAAACTAACCCTTTAACTGGATACCTCCTCAAGAATACATACACATAACAAAATCTCTGAAATGTATCTAATAATGCACTTAAACAGCAGGCTCACCAAGGCATAAAGGTTTTCGGTCTCTGCGCAGCGGTAAATGTAGCGTAGGGGGCGTGTGGGGTTATGCAGGCAGCTGTGCAGGTGCTGGTACAATCCCATCAGCCTTTCGTGCTCCTCTTCTTCCTGGTATGGTGCTGGAAGGTCAGGGCTGACAGGAAAAACCAGAAAGTTACATAAAATGCAGGAGGAAGCAATGAATATAAAGCTCCAATGCCTGCCTGTCTGTCTATCTATCTATGTATCTATCTATCTATCTTCCATCCGTCCATCCATCCATCCATCCATCATTTATTGTCTTTTCTTTTCACAATCATTACTAGGCACTCTTACCTTGTATAGAGCCCAGAGCTTTTAGATTTGTACACAAAGTGTCGCAGCTCAGGTATGCCGACCTGTGAGACGGGATAACTTGGCATGTTCAGTGCTTCCTGCAGGGATTGATATGCACTGCGTCTGCGCAAACGCTCCAGAAACCGCTTCTTGCAGTCGGAGAGGTTAAAGAAATCCTCTCGATCGGTGGATACCAGGATCAGACACAGATCAGAGGCCGGTTCCAGATAAGAAATATGTGCGTGGAAAAATCCAGCCGGGTTAAACTTGGGCAGACATATGGGCGTCCACCCCTCGCCTTCACGGAAGGAGGACGAAGAAACAACCAAGTTGAAGAGCAAGTGCAGGTCCATGTGGTGCAGGAACTGGTCCTTTTTGCGCACCAGCGTCACCAGCCTGTTTCCTGCTAGCAGGATGGAGAATACCAGATTCTTGGCTTTAGCAGCCTGCAAGCTGGAGGAAACCACGTCACGGGCCGAGCTGGCCAAAGGCAGGCACATCACGGCGCTCAGCAGCAGCCCCGGATCTTGGTCCAGGAGCCGCAGCAGGCTGTCGGTGAGGTGCTCTGAGCCGGCCAGCAGGCGCCGCAGGTCATAGCTCTGCCGGTTCTGGAAGACGTGGTTCAGCTGAGTGAGAGTGAGCAGGCTAACGATCTGGTAGTAGACATAATGAAGCTCTCGTGTCAATTCCCGGTCAGAGCAACTCGTACGAAAGACGCCCACCAGGATGAGAGGGCTCTTCCGCAGGAATACCACCCTGTAGCCATCTGAAAGAGATGTTTACACACAAAAATGTCTATACTATATTCTTCATAGGGCAAAAACTCCTTGAAGAGTGCATTTTGTTGCATTTAGTTAAAACACAATATAAGGCCAAAAAGCAAAGCATAAGTCAGTTTTTTAATCATAAAATAAAATAATTTTAATAAATATTATTAATACATAATAATAAATAAATATAAACTGATGTTTATGATAAAAATTGTCAAATATTTTAAAGTATACACTACCATTCTTAAGTTCTGGCAAGATTTTTTTCTCCAAGGCTGCATTTATTTGATGATTTATTTGATCAAAAATGCAGTAAAAACAGTAATATTGTGAAATATGGTTTCAATTTGAAATAACTGTTTTCTACTTTTAATATATTTTAAAATATAATTTATTCCTGTGATGGAAAAGCTGAATTTTCAGCATTACTCCAGTCTTCAGAGTCACATGATCCTTCAGAAATCATTCTAATATGCTGATTTGTTGCTCAAGTAACATTTCATATTATTATCAATGTTGATATGGAAACCGTGTTAAAAAACTTTTGTATGGTAGTGCACATATATCAATATCATCTACTTTCCTTTTTGTTTTTTTCTGGACATATCTTACCTGCATGGATGGAGCGTATGATGTTCTTCTTATCTTCTACAAATGACATGAGTAACATCATGACTCCCATGATGCTGGAGAGCGCCTCCTCTGTGCCGTAGCGTGTGTAGATGGGTTTCCCCGCCTCACTTAAGACAAACACATGCTTCCTGTGACTCCGCCACGTTTCGCTTGTCACATCCTCCTCTTTTGCCTTGTTGCTGCTCTGTACCTCCTCTTTGCCCACCTCCTCCTGTTCAGCCTCTAAGCTTTCCTCCTGCACCTCCTCCTCACCTCCTTCCAGAGCCGCTTCTTGAGCGTTCTCTAGATTAGAGTCGCCCACCTCTGCAGATTTGTCATCAGTGTTAGACTCACTGTCAGCAGTCAGGTCCTCAAAAGACTGGGCGTGAACGAACATGGCGCCCTCCTGTCCGGCACCTGTCAAGAAGTGACACATTGCTTAGAAAAATACTGTAGCACACCTCTGTTCAACAAGCTATATGATTTGAAGTATCATTCATGTAATCATAGTGTAGTCAATTGATGATAAATAATCAAGAAAAAGAATTTTTCAGTAAAATATGTAAATAAAGAGTTCATTTACAATTAATTTTCAGCAATTTTCTGTACATCTCATTTTGTTGTCTTAAACTTGTATTACATCTAAATAAATCACCATTCAAAAGTTTGGGGTCAGTAAGATTTTTTTTTTTTTTTGGCGTCCTTGCTTTTATTCAGCAAGGAAAGTAAAGAAATAAAGACATTTATAATGTTACAAACGGTTTCTATTTCAAATAAATGCTTTCTAATTTTCCATTTATCAAAGAAAAAGAAAAAAAAAAATCACGGTTTTCTCAAAAATATTAAGCAGAACAACTGTTTTTAACATTAATAATAATAAGAAGAAGAAGAAGAAGAAGAAGAAGAAATGGTACTTGAGCACCAAATCAGCATATTAGTTTGATTTCAGAAGGATCATGTGACACTGAAGATTGGAGTAAAGATGCTGAAAAAGCTCTGCATCACAGGAATAAATTACATTTTAAAATATAATAAAATCGAAAAGTTATTTTAAATTGTAATAATATTTCACAATACTACTGTTTTTACTGTACTTTTGATCAAACAAATGCAGCCTTGGTGAGCATAAGAGACTTCTTTCAAAAACATTTAAAAAAATCTTACTGACGTTAAACTTTAAAACATATTTATGAGCAAGTGTGTGAACAAAAAAAAGTATTTTCTAGTGCTGTCAAATGATTAATCGCGATTAATCACATCCAAAATAAAAGTTTGTTTATACATAATGTATATATTATGTATATATAAATAAATAAACAGAAATTGAAGTTTATCTCAACAGTTTCATAATGATACAAAAGCTTCAAAGAAGTCTTCTGGAGGATTTCCCAGAAGCCTCAGGAGTATGAGGGGAAAGTGAAAAATATATATATTTAAGAAAAAGAATGTATTTAAAATAATATATTTAAGAAATATTTGCATGTATATACTATATATATATATCATTTATATTATATATAAATATTTAATATATATAAATATAACACATTTTTCTTAAATATATTATTTTAAATACATTCTTTTTCTTAAATATATATATTTTTCACTTTCCCCTCATACTCCTGAGGCTTCTGGGAAATCCTCCAGAAGACTTCTTTGAAGCTTTTATATCATTATGAAACTGTTGAGATAAACTTCAACTTCTGTAAAGAATCATTTACACGACTAACCTAGTTCTAAGATTTTAGTCATCTATCATATAGACGGACATATGTGTTATTTGATCACTCACTACAGGAAATACAATGGGATATTATTACGAGGATAAGCATGACTAAGAAAAAAAAAGGTGTGGTTTGTTTATAGAGGCCCAACATGTAGGCTTAAGAATCATATAGGTATCATTAACTACTTTGTTACAGCATCATAAAAAACTTTGGCAACAAAAATCTTTCTAAGGAAAATAAAGATTACAATCCTGGACAAAAACAGTATCTGTTTGTATTACACAGCTTTATAACTGAGAGTGTGAACTGTGACACTAACCTGGCTCTGTCCCCTCTACCAGGCCGGGGGTCGGACTGTCTGATCGGTCCTGCCGGAGTCTATCTGATGGCGCCAAGTTGCCATTTTTAATCTCCCAGGATACACCCTTATTGTGGACATCTGCCGCCATCCTGGCATCAGGCACAAGAGAAACCCGGCAGAGGAGGGGAGGCAGTGTCCTGTAGTGCCAGTCAGTGCCAGGAGCGATTCACTGCATGATCTCTACAGCACAATTTATAGAGTTTCCATCAGTGTCTGGAAGTGAAATTACAGAAAGACACATTAAAAGAGGAACCAAGAATTAGTTAAATCTTCCGTTATAAAAAGCTAACTTCTGACATTGGCTCATAGTGACTAAAAACAGTGAATAAAGGCATCATTTTCATTTTTGGGTAAAAGTTCTATCATGTAATTGAGAACTTCATGCAAGTATAAATCCCTTATCCCTCTGAACAGCTGTTATAAAAATCTATGCTGATATTTATCTGTAATGTTAATAATAATAATAATAATAATAATAATAATAATAATGTGTTAATAATTATTAAAGAAATATTAGCATACATTCACGACAATAATTATTTATAACAATACATTTTTAACGAAAATTCAATGCTATTATTAAAAAGCTCCTCGACTTAAAACTGTAAAACATAGTTTATGTTAATGGCAGTCTTGAGATATAGAAGATTTGTGGATTTTCTAATTTGTGCATAAATCTACTGACCGGCTAACGCACTAGCCGCGGAGCTAAACCTCTAAAAACTGTTGAATTTCACTACAAGACTTCTTCTTCTGCGCCAACTTTAATTTAATCACGTCTAACAGATGTTGTCCACACAGTTTGGACTCCTAATAACACAATACATCGTTACTGTACCTTAAACGCTCTTTATCCAAATCAGTGTAAGTTGACCTGTTTTGGGTCAAAAATCAACTCAAGACTCACAGCGCCGCAAGAGGTGTACTATGGGAAATGTAGTTGTTAATTCGGGAACATGTAGTTTTATTTAAGTATTGTTACTTTGCTCAATAAAATGTCTACGCTTTTATGTCATATTTAATTAAACACATAAATCTTATAAATCTCGCTTGGTTTTTTATATAACGATCTGATACTAATACGTTTTCCGTAAATTTCTCAGGCAGTACGGAGTCGTATGTTGATGACGCAATCGAAGAGGAGGAGTCATTACGTTTGAACTAAGCGCGCCGCTTCACTGTTTTCGGGGGCTCAAAACTAAATCAAAAACAAACCATATAATCATGATTATGGCGTTTAATTGAACAAATTCGTCTGAATAAGCCCCCTCAATCGTCTCAGCGTCTTCTGGGTGAGTAAATACAGCACATGAAGTAATAAACCGGTAGCACAGGCTATTACACAACACATCAGTAATGAACAAAACACAAAACGTTTTTTTTTTGTGTGTGTGTCTAATATTTTAGATCAACAATGCCCATTCGCGCATACTGCACCATCTGCTCAGATTTTTTTGATAATTCCAAAGATGTGGCTGCAATTCACTGTGGTCACACTTTTCACTATGCCTGGTAAGTGTCTTTTTCAACTATCCTACTGCATGTTTTATTTTATTGGTGAGACTTCATCTTATAATATTATATATTTCTTTATAATATCAACAATTATTATAACATTACATATTGCTTAACACAGGATCCTCACTGCCAAAAGACAATAACTGGCTAGAAATTGCTCTTTATGCAGTATCTATAAAATAATTTTTGAAAAATGCCTGATGAAGTTATGAAGTTCATTGGTCAAAAGCTGTGGGAAATTGTAAACAGAGTATTTATATTCAAATAGTTAGAAATGTCAATGTTTGAATAATTAAACAGTGAATAATGTTTCTTAATGACATTTAAAGACCTTCCATGTTTCTTTTCCTTTCCACAAAGTCTTCTCCAGTGGTTTCAGACAGCCCCAAGCAAAACCTGCCCACAATGCAGGAAACAGGTAAACCTTAGGCTTTATCTGTGAACTGACTAATTCTTCTGTATAATTAAATGAAGGTCTGGACTGAAATGAAACCCTCGCTCTTTCTGTTTAAGGTCAGCACACGACACATTATCAACAAGCTGTTTTTTGACATAGCCCCAGAGGAAGATGGGACGCCACTGGACCCTGAAAGTTTACAGGTGATAAAGCATGCCACTGAATTTATTCAGTGCTCAGAGTTTAACAGAGTATATTGAAAAAATTGCTTTATTTTATTGTTCCGATTTCAGAATGAGCTTGATCGCATGAAAGCAGTGTTGTCTGAAAAAGGTAAGATGGAAATCATTTCCTCAAGTTATTGTTTGATCCTTAAAACGTCCATCCATCCATCCATATTATATGTTTGCATGTTGTGCATTCCAGAGAAAGAATGGAGGGACAAGCAGAAGTCAGTGGACACTCTAAAAGACACAATCGAGAGGCAGAAGAAGGACCTGGAAAGAGTCCGTAAGGAAATGGGAGACAAAGAGATGCTGTGTTCTGTCCTCCGGGTATGTTTATTTCAGTGGAAACCTTGTTTATTAGTCTTACATGCTTTCTGCACTGTAATTTAATGCTGGTCTTGTTTTTGTTGTGTATGAAATCCTCAGAAACAGATGAATTTCTTGGAGAGTCAGAAAAATGAAGGACAGGCAGCCAAGGAGGAAGCCAAGCGACTCAGAGTCAAAATGAAAACCTATGAGAGGTACTAAGTCATGTGTCTAAGACAGGATTTTGTTGTTTAATGCAAGGGTCTGAGGAAAAATCTAGAGAAATACTGTTTAAAAAAAAAAAAAAAAGTAAATAAATTAGATTAAAATAAATCAATAAAATGTGATGAAAATAGGTAGTTATTATTCAATTAAATAGAATACATTAGATTAAATAAAGTAAAATAAAAATTGATTAATATAAATGAATAATATTACTATATTGAGAAGAAAATATATTTAATGTAACTTAATAGAAACTAATTTTATAAATATAATAATAATAACTTTTCAGTTTATAAATTGGGTGTATATTAAAGATAGATGCCTTTTAAATTTTAGTATGGAGTCCCCTCACACGAGGATGATCATATTTGGGGGTCCGTGGCATCTAAAAGTTTGAAAACCCCTGGTTTAATGTGTATGAGAGAGATAACAGTGAGTGAATGATTTTGATTATTGAGCTGCAAATTTGTCACCTTCCAACATCAATAATTCAGTGTATTTTTATGAACACCTCAATAGTGATTTGCACTCAAAAAAATCAAAGTTAACTATTTTTTTTATCACATGGAGAGATAGACAAAAACCTTTGCATTGTGACAAACTAAAGAAGGCCTTGTGTCCAACTGCCCATCTAATCAATAAATATATTAAGCTTTTGATTTTTGAGTGTGAATCATTATAGACCATTTGGGAGCAAATGTCACAGTTACGTCTCTGCAGTTGCGCACGCATTGTGATGGCAGAAAAACAGTGGAGGTAATTGGGTGAGATCCACTGAATAAGGGAAAAAATGTCTCATTGTGCCTTTGGATGTCAGAATCAGAATGCAAATAAAGATGTTCTTCATTTTTATAGAATAACGTTGTCGAAGACGCACTTTGAAGCAAAATGCTGACGTTTATGGTTGCAAGTCATTATACGGACATACTGGACTGAAGAAACCTGCAATGATTAGTCTACTATTAAAGCATGAATGTGATGTAAACAATAGATCTCTATATAATATGTACATGTGCAGTTCATAGAGGGCATGATGTATAAGCTCTACAGTTACAGCATGAAATCATATTTAAACCTAATAACATTTTACATAGATAAAATTTAAACCTATAACATTTTTCTCACAATTCTGACTTTTTTGCAACTGTGAGTTTATATCACCCAATTTGGAATTATCAGTTTATATCACAATTCTGAGGGGGAAAAATCAGAATATTTAGTTTATATCTTGCAAATCTGATTTTTCTTATCAGAATTGTGAGATATAAACTTGGTAGGCTCCGCCTACAAAACACATCATCACTGTTTGCAAACACCCAAATGGTCTATTGAGGTTTTGATACAAGTTATATGGATAATAAGTATTTATCTTACTCTTATTTTATTTTTTGTGCTCTCTTGCGTATGTTTCTGTCCTTCAGTTTAGATGTGGTCCTACAGGGTCAAAGGTCAGAAGTGGAGGCCATGATCACTGATATGGGTGTTGGTCAGTCTGCAGTTGAACAGCTCTCCATTTACTGCATCTCACTTAAAAAGTAAGTTTTACTTTCCAGCAAATACACAGTCTCACTGCTGTATATTTAGTGTAGCTGTGTAGTTTTAAACTTAAAACCTCAGTAGTTTTACTTCCCAAACTATCAATACTTCCCCAAAACACCAGTTGTGCTTCCTCATATATATATTTGAACTTGCTCAGACTTATTACATTTATCCTTAGGGAGTACGACAACCTGAAAGGAAGCCTCAAATCAACAAATGAGATGTGCGAGAAGCTAAAAAGGGAACTGATCTCTTCTAACAGCAAGGTTACTTTGTTTTCTGTTGAAACCATACATCAAAAAATCATGATTTTGAAATGTATAATTGCGTATTGATTGTTTTCTACTTCTCTTTAGCATTCATTTATTTATGTTCACTTTTTCATTTTTTTTATTGCAGTTGCAGAAAGGCACTACAGAGACAAACAGGACAAAGGAGGACATGAAGGCACTTCAGAAAGACCTGTCCAACGCAGACAAAGAGATCACTGTTAGAAATTCACAATTTTGTTATATGAAATATATACAAACATCCTTATAGCCTTAATGCTGGGTTAAAAATGGACAAACCCAGTGGGTGGGTTAAATGTTTGACCTAACCTGCTAGGTAGTTTTAATTAACTCAACTATTGTTTAAAAATTACTAAATTGCTCACTTAAAATGAAACCAAAAGAGGTTGGGAATTAACATATATTAATATATTTAATAAATGAACATTTATTAATAAGTTTAATAATTAAATAATAAACATTTATTAAATTGCTTATTAATAAATGTTAACCTTTTGATTATTACTGTTGCCTCTAGTAAAAATGTGTCTGATTTTTAATTTCCAGCCATTCTGGGTTCATTTTAAGCCAGCCATGTAGTATTTTTTTTAAACAATAGATGAGTTAAATAAAACTGCCCAGCAGGTTGGTCAAACACTTACCCCAACCAATGGGTTAGCCCTATTTTAACCCAACTTGGGTTATTTTTAACCCAGCATTTTTGAATATTGATTGTTTTTCCAATTTGAGGTGAACACACTTCAAAGGGTTTTAAGGTTAATAGTTGCATAATTCATATGCAAATGAAATTCAAGGGAAAGATGAACTGAGAAATCATACTGTTCTGGAAAAATGCATTTATAATAAGTATCCAAATCCTCTGAGACGAAGCACCCCCTTGTGGTTGATTTGAATGGCAGTTATTCCAAACTAACCCTTACAGCTGTGTTTCTAAACTCCTGGTTTGATATCTGATGTTTCACAGAGCCTGAAGAAGAAGGTGGAAATTCTTCAGCGGACGTTAAGCACTCCAACTCGCACTAACGAGGCCATCAGCAGACTGGTGTTTGAAAGGTCAGAAATTAGATTTATTTAACTAAATCCTTGCTTTGGAAGATCATATACTTTCAAATTAATTTGATAGATCTGCTGAAAGGAATGATTATTTCTGCATTTCCAGCCCTGCACCTTTGGAGTTTAAACCACCTGGTCATGGTCCAATGACAGACTCTCAGGAAATTGACCTGAACCTGACCTTTGACATTAACACACCTGAACAGGTGGAGAAGAAACCCGTTCAGGTCCCATCTAAGAAGATTCGTCTGGACCCTTCGGCGTGAGTTTTCACTCTGCGCTATTCTGTTTAGTTACACTGTTCATCTGATTTCTAGTGATATCCTTTTGTTTTCTTTTTTCCACAGATCCTCATCCAACAATATGGAAAATGCACACGGACGTAGTGTATGTGTTCAAGCATATATGACATTGTATATGACATTGGATTAGATGGAGGGTGTAATGTTTGCGCATCTGTGTTTTTGCTCTCAGAATGCTCGTGTTAAAGAAGATGATGTCATGATGGGGCCCATGTTAAGAAACTCGCTGCTCTTCAGAAAGAACGCGTTTGGGAGCATGCTGGACCCATGCAAATTTGGCACTGTATATATGCTTTTATAACTTATTCTCCAAAATCATTAATGTAGTAATTTTATGCTCACCCTGAAGGCATTTATTTCATACAGTAATATTATAAAATATTATTACAATTTTAAATAACTGTTTTCTATTTTAATATATTTTAAAATGTAATTTATTCCTGTGATTCAAAGCTGAATTTTCAGCATCATTACTCCAGTCTTCAGTGTCACATGATCCTTCAGAAATCATTCTAATATGCCGATTTGCTGCTTTATTATCAATGTTGAAAACATTTGTGCTGCTTAATATTTTGTTGGAAACAATGGTCTTTTTTTATTCTTTGATAAATAGAAAGTTCAGAAAAACTCATTTATAATAAGTATTCATTTCTTTTTAAAAAAAAAAAAAAAAAAAATCTTACTGAACCTAACCTTTTAAATGTTACTGTATATTTGGTTTTGTTTTATTGTTTTTGTGAAGTTTGCCTTCATGTATCTTTCTTTTTATTCCAGGTAAGATCTGGCTATGATGGACTTGGAGGAAGAGCCAAATTTATCCAACCTGTATCCTTATCCCATGAAAATGGTTTTATTGCTACTATTTTGCATGGAAATTATTATTTGAGCTATTGTTTTTGTTCATAACATTTCCTTAACTATGTGCACCAGTCTCCTCTATCTGAGATTCGACCCCTCGCCATAAAGTCCAAGAGGAAGAAGGTTTCCAGGCCCGTTACAAGCAAGCCCACCTCCAGCCTGACTCTGGATGGTTTTTTGGAATAAAATGTCTCCCATTTGATGCCTGCCAAAAATGCAATATGGGAAGCAACTATTTACAGCAAATTCAATAAGAGAAGTGGTTCCATTGGGCCAACGCTAAGAACAGTTTTAGTGTGAGTCTGACCAGTTTCAGGGGAATTTGCATCTCCATGGAGCTGGTGATAAACAGAGAACACTTGATGCCACTTGCTTTCAGACATTTTCAGTAGAGACTGAAAATGATGAATTCTAGTGTTAAACTGTTTGTGGAAACCTCAATGGCCACTCTGAGCTCATCTGTATGTTTGTCTGTGTTTGTTTTTTAAGCTCTTCCTTGTACAGATTGAATCGTGCTACTGTAGTGGGCATCTCATATTACGCTGGAATGAACTTGTCATAATAGAAAAGAGTTTTATTTATTACTTTGACTTTGCTCACCATCAATTTAACAGGGCTGCATTTTGTCATTGGTGTCAGTGTCTTTAGGTCAGAATTTGTGTCCAGTTTCTGTATCTATATTTTTTTTTTTTCCTTTGAGCTATAGATGTTTCGTGTTCTTTGAGACTTTTTTTCCCTTGTCTCTGTACAAATGAGTATAATTTGAAACAATAAAGTATAGTTTTTAATAGTATTTCCATCCCCATTGTAATCCCTATCAGGATTCTTGAAATTCATAAAAGGTGCCTTGTAATATATCAAACACCAAAATATTGTATAAGCCAGACAAAAACCTGCTGAAGATGTAAACAGGCCCTATTAGTGTTAAAGTTAAGTCTTCGCGTGTGCAGGCAGCAGGGGGCGCTAAAGGTTTGTGTATTTAAGGGCATTTAAAGGAATAGTTCACCCAAAAATGAAAATTCTGTCATCATTTACTCACCTTCAAGTTGTTCCAAACCTGTATACATTTCTTTCTTCTGCTGGGTTTGGTTATCCATATTCTTCAAAATATCTTCTTTTGTGTTCAGCAGAAGATAGAAATTCATACAGGTTTGGAACAACTTGAGGGAGAAAAAACAACTTGAGAAAACACTGGACCTGAGACAATTTATCATGATTTCCACAAAAGTACTGTTTTCAACATTGATAATAAAAAGAAATTTTTCTTCAGCACCAAGTCAGCATTATAGACAGCTAAAAATTTAGCTTTGATTAAATTATATTTTAAAATCTATTAAAATAGAAAACGACAGAAATGTCTGTATTAGAATAGAAAATCAAATTTCACTGTTTTTACTGTATTTTTGATCAAATAAATGCAGCTTTGATGAGAATGAGACTTTCAAAAATAAAGTTAAATAAAAAAACTTTCAAAAATAAAAATATTAGATTTTTGATATAAACGTACAATTCTGAGAAAAAAGGCAGAATATCGAGTTTATATCTTGCTCTTCTGATTTTTCTTAGAATTGTGAGAGAAAAATTTAGAATTGTGAGACATAAAGTTGAAATTACATTCGTTAGTTTTATTCCAGTTTCCATTGACTGCTACTGCACTGTCATTTTCTGTAGGCTCCACCCACAAAACACATCATCAATGTTTGCAAACACCCAAATGGTCTATTAAGCTATTGCTGAAACAAAAATATTGCATTTTTAAATGATTATTTAGCTGTTGTCAATACCATGAACAACTGTATCCAATGTGTCTATTTCCATTTGCCACATCTTTCCATGAAAGAACTATTTCATTCCTGATCATAACATTCACAAAAAACGACTAGAAGAACTACTTAAGAAGCTTAACACTGAAGGGCAGACACCACAAAACCCATCTATTTGTAATCTCAGACAGCTAATTTAAAGCCAGAGCTTATAGATCATGATAAAGGTCTTGTGACGTCCTGTGGAGAATAATTCTGATCTTATCATCAGTTCTGGCACTTCAACATCATCACACGCCTGTAAGCCTCTTGTGCATCGGGTCCTCTCAGTTTCAATTTTGTCCCATATTTTTCATTTATGAGGTGTGTGGACGACCTGCTGAATGCTGTTCATACTCTGGAAGGCTTCCATCAGGCCGAGGAGCCTGGGATTTATTCAGCGAGCACAAAGGGAATCTGTTTTTGATGGGATGATTACTGATCTTGAAAGCCTCTCATGGAGCAGGTAATTGTGTCGTAGAGGTTAGTATTTCTCCACAGCCTCTCGGTGCTTCCCGAGTACCCATAATTCTCTTTGAGGTACACAAATGGAGCACTGAGTGATGTTTTCATGTAATTTTCACCTATGTCTTAGCGTCTATGTCTTTGTTCTTCCTTTGGGAAGATTGTTTTTCCTATTGAAAGGAATGAGCCATCTCTACTTCCTGGCTCTCCTCCCGCTCAAATAGCCATGCCGTCTAGTAATAGGCTTTTGGAATGACATGGTCAGGGTCGTTTCTAGGCCTAGGCCACCACCTGAAGTGCCTCAATGCCACCGTTAACACATTAACATATTGACACTGCATTTTAGCAAATAATTTGTTAATTACATTAAAGTGGCTGAATATTAGCTTAAGAAAAATTGTATTTTTCAAATGTTATCAGAAAGACGGTGTGGCGAAATGCAGAACCTGATTTCATGAAATGCAACATGTTCGTGGATCAATATTTTTGTTGATCCTGGAACAACATTCCAATCAACCAATCAGATTTGAGGGACAGGTTTACACTTTATGTCAAGTTTAGGCTTACAACCAGTGTTAGGTGCTTCTACATCAGTGTTATTCACCTATCATTTCTCTCTGATTTTAGGGAAAACACTCTAAGGCCCTGTCCACATGAACATGGGTAATTTCAAAACCGCAGCTTTTTTCTATGCGGTTTGGCCGTTCGTCCACACGCAAACGCAGTATCAGAAACCGAACCTTTTTGAAAACTCCTGCCAGGGTAAAGATTTTCAGAAACTCTGGATGCAGTGCTGTTGTGTAGCCGGTGAAACCGGAGATTTTGGCTTGTGACGTCAGAGTCTGCGCTGTTATCTCCTTTGTTTGACGTCAAATTGTGCACCGCTATCTCCTTTGTTTACATGAGGCGAGTCTGCACAATGGCGGACGTAGCCAAAATATTGCTGCTAATAACTGTAATAACTTTTTTTTCAGGCTTCTGATTGGCCAACATGGCTTTATGGTTAGGGTTATATCGCCACCTGTTGGGTTGGCATGCTCTTGACAGCGCTTCATAGCATGTTTTTGCGTCTTCATGTGGGTGGAGATTTTTTATTTTTTAAACCGTGTGTGGACGAAATTTTTGTTTTTTAAACGAAGGAGGAAAAACTCTGTTTATAAAAATACCCATGTACATGTGGACTAGGCCTAAAAAATTCTGGGTTGTTTCAACCCAAATTTGGGTCAAATATTGACAACCCCAACCCTTGGGTTAAATTTATAATTCAATTTTTAACCCAACAGTTGGGTTTGTCCATATTCGACGCAAATTTGACAACCCTTTATTTTTTAAAGTGTATGGGTAGGGTTAGGTTTAGGGAAAGGGATATGGTTAGGATAAAATTTCTGGACAGGAAGGTTCAACAAAATATGTTGACCCAGGAACACGGCTAACTCTGCAAAATCAGGATATGCATCAGAAATACAAATATTTTGTGTATATTGAAATTATATCATTTTTAAAGGAATGGTGGCGTCAGCAAAATGATGTATGATTTAGTAAACTAGTGATGATTTCCACAAACAAAAATTAGAGTTAGATGTTTTATTTAGAAGAAAAACATGAAAAAGTGTTCTGGAAATCTAAAGTCAGTATAATAGATCTCAGTATCCTAGGAAATATTTTTACACCTCGCCTCAGGCACCAAAATGGTTAGAAACGGTTCTGGGTATGGTTTTGGACTTTCTTTGAATAAAACACATATAGGTTATATGTGTAGATGTTAACGTTTTTGTCTCCCTCTAAAACTTCCCTTCTCACATTTCTCTGAATGTTTCTCAGAAGGTGTTCCTGTCAGATCAGTGCACTCGCTTTATAAGAACCATCTGGGTCGACTCGTGGTCTGTAATTGTTTTTATTAGGTTAATGAAGCTATGGAAGATAAGATACGAGGTCTTTTTATGGACCATGAGGCTCATGGGAAACCAGAACTGACAGGAAGCTGTGCGTGAATGTCCCACAGAACACACTAAGCTGAACTGACCTCTCACTCTCTTCCTAGTGTCTTGAAGTTCCTACAAGACTCAGTATACGAATTGAGAAGAAATTAGTGTGGCTTTTCTCATGTTCCCTAAACAGAAAATATTTACTGCCGCATTTAGCGATGAGTTAAGTTGCTCTGGCCATGGCCACTTCCTGTTCAGGGCAGCAGCTGGGGCGGCAGTATAAACATCTGTGGCTGATTTGGTCGTTCTGCTCCTCTGGGCTGTTTTAAAGCAGATCCTGGAGTGTTTACATAGAGCCTGTGGGGGAACGGGCAGCCAGACAAGCATGTGAACTAAAGCGAGTGGGCAGAGCTAAAGCAGGAGAGGGTCTCCGCTGGGCCTCCATTTCCTCTATTTTATGTCTATACAGATCTGGAAACTAATCATAGATCATGTAGATTTGTGCAAATGCTTTATCACCCCAAACTCCAGTGGGGGACACTTGACAAGTGGTATAAGCAAGTGAGAATTGCTCATATAGAATTTCCCATCTTAAATAACAGGTTTCAATTTTTGCCGCTCCCAGATAAAACTGCATCATATTCAAGTATACTACATCAATAATATATTTGGGTAGGCATGTGCACATTTACATTCCTCTGCCGGATTTACGAAATCTACGAAATGAAATAAAATATTGCAGTATTTATTATAAACGATTTATCCATGCACTTCATTAATTTTTAATATTAATCTCCAACACGCGTTCACGAGAGCACCACGTGGGAAATTATAATTTTATTTTTTTTATTTTATTTTTTTTTGCACAAACAAAGCACTTGCATCACTTCATAAAATCGAGGATAAACCGCTGGCGTCACATGGATTACTTTAATGATGTATTTACTACCTTTTTGGGGCTTGAAAGTGGTAGTTGTGTAGGCTGTTATTGGAGGGAGGGCCGTAACCACCATAGACATTAAGGGGAACAAGTCCCTCCCAATAATTAGAAATGGCCAAATTGGCTCTGCTTAAACATTACATTTTTAGTCTCGTCTGCCTCAGCGCCGGTCTAACAGCGCTCGTTAATGTCAAAATGACTGAGATGGCCAATCAAAACAAAGTAGGCGGGGTTTACTGTTCACTGAAACAGAGCATGAATTCCAGCGCAAAGTGTGCGTCAGGTTAACGTTGAAAGAGAATGAGGTAAGATGTAAATAGCGAAACATTTAATACATGTTTTGCGACAGAAATGTTAAAAGACAGTAACATCCAGTGATGCGAACTACCCGACTTTTTTCTCAAATCTGGTCATTTTGAATTGAAAATATGCTTTTATGTGATTCATGTAATTCCTAACTGAGTGTGATGAGACACTTTTAGGTTTTTGACAAATAAAAGTAGCCTGTGTGCATATTTTATAGCAAATTAAGGCAAATATTATGTGCAAAAAACTAGAATTAGACCTAGAATTTCCTTCACTGTTCTGTTTATTTATGCTTTATAATTTATTTATTTATTTTTAAATTAATGTCATTTGGAATGATATGAGGGTGAGTAATTAATGACAGAATTTTCATTTTTGGGCAAACTAACCCTTTAAAATGACTTTCAAGGAAAACTGAATAATAAAGCCTGGCAACGTGTGCCCTTTAGGGGGCAGTATAAGATGATTACGATGGCATCTTTTAAACAAACTGCTTCTTTATAAGAGTTTTAGCCATAATGAAAAGTAAAAGCAGATTGATGTAAATGCACTACAGTCATATCTGAAACACAAACACTATCCTCTGGTATTAATTATATAATTATAAAACTATATCAAGAGTGTTTTTCTTTGTTCAGAAAGTCTCTCCATCAATATTCCAGTGTGTGTTTTAAAAAATAAACTTGACTTTCTCATGAGATAAAAACTCTGTATGGGGGTGACTGGAAGAAAAGAACAAAATAGAAAAAAAAGGGGGGGAAACGGACAGTGTGAAAATCTGACTGCTGCTATTCATGGATGGTCCAGGCATCAGTCAGAAGCTCACATCCTGTGTCAAAGTTTAATTTTAGTATGGGAAGAAAGAAAAAACTCGATTAAGAGGGACGAGCCATAAACAGGAAAGACTCCTATTGAGCCACTGTGTTTTCTCAAATGAAGAGACCCGCTCTGACATCCACATCACGCATGCACAGAGTTGGCTTTTATTGCCACATTAATTAATAGAGAAGTGTTGGGTTTGGTGTGGACACAGAGGGAATCTACTCTCATTGTCTCTCTTTTGTTTTCTGTATTTATATTTTGTTTTCAAAAAAAGCTGAATGAAATATATTGAATCATGACTAAGATTGAAATATCTCACAATGATAATATATGCCAATCTGGTTATAGTAAAATAAAAGATTAGAAAGTTTACACTTTCTAAGTGTGTCCTATAGAGACCTGAAGCCATGAATGCTTGTACATTTTCACATAAAGGACAGTACCGTCTTTATTGTGTTGTTGTGTTTGGATGTAAATGTCACACTCAGATAGTTGTCTTATGCTCTGATCCAGGAACAGCCTCTCCTGTGTGATTCCAAAGGATCAGCTAAGCTGGTTTCAGATCAGTGTATTGACTATTAAATGTCAGAGGTCATGTGTGAGCTGGGTGGGCCGTGACTCATCCGCTGCAGAGGACACCGTTTTGTCTGGAGAACAGGTGACAGTTTCTTTAATTCTTTGACCTTTACCTGAGACAGTGTTAATGTTTATTTAACTGATCTCAGACTTTGTGAAAAGGTCAAAACAAAGAATACAATAAAAAGACCATGAAAACAGTTGAAACGGAAGTAAAAGAGCCCAAAAAAAGACCAAAGATAATGTGTATATTCCATCACAAAAGACTGATTAATGATCAGATTATAATTATATTATACTTTATAAAGGCCTAATGTGATTCTCAAAAGCTGTTTTGATGCTTAAAATTTCATTTTAGTAATCATAATCATAATATTAATCATACGTTAGAATTCATTACAGTTCTTTCATGAAATTGCTAGCCAATACACACTGAATTAAGCAAAATGAATCTAAACAGGTTAGTCAATCAATGAAGCAGTTTAAGAGAAAACAAGTTGACCCTCCCTACCAACCCAATGCAATGGCGGTTACTCTGGTCTCCGACTGATCATACTGGCCTTTTGGGTTGTTGTGCCACTCCACCTCTCACCTGACCAGATGCATGTCTGAGCCTGTCCGCTCGGTGACATAACAGACCGTTTTGAAATTAAGTAAAACACAGAGACAAAGGTTTGCAGGAAATCATGTGACTCATTCCTGTACACATACAAAATATGATTAAAACCAGTCTGGCTATTCACGTTTGTGTCATTATGTGGAGCGTCACTCCTCTGAGTGTGGCTAGTGTGGAGGTGTTCGGTTATTAGAGAGGAAATGAGGTAAGAGCTGAGTAAGGATGCTCTTGGTTCCTCAGGGATTGACAAAGGGTATGTTCGGAATTGCATACAACCTTATTTCTTACTTCTGAACTATATATGCACTACCATTCAAAATTTGGGAGTTGGTAAGATTTTGTTTTTAATGTAAAGTCTCTTATGCTCACAAAGGCTGCATTTATTTGATTAAAATAGTAATACAACAGAAAAAAAAAAATTCAAACTTATTTATAAAGCACTGAATAAAACAACGTTGACCATAGTGCTGTACAAACAGTAACACAATGAGCAGAAGACAATTTTTAAAAAAGGAACACATCCATATAATTATATAAGTAATATAAAAAGATACCTTAAAAAGACAGTCAAAATACATCTTAACTAGGATCAGAAGAGGCATATATGATACTAGCAACCTCTGCACTTATCTATGATCGAACGCTATCATAAAAAAATATGTTTTCAAGTGGCTTTTAAACTGACCGAGCGTCGGTACGTCCCTAATATATAACGGCAGGCTGTTCCATAATTTAGGGGCAGCGACCACAAACGCACGGTCCCCTCTGGATTCAGACCTCTCCAACTCAAAATTTTCTAGTGACTTGAGTTGGACCAACTCAATTTAATTAAGTTGGTCCAACTCAGTTTGGGCCAATTAAATTGAGTTGGTCCAATGTAATTTAATTTAATTGGCCCAAATTGAGTTGGACTAACTCAATTAAATTTGTCCAAATTCAGTTGGATCAACTCAATTTGGGCTAATTATATTAACTTAATTTTCATACATATTTTATTATTATATTTAGAAATGTATTGCTGCAATGGCAAAGCTGAATTTTCAGCATCATTACTCCAGTCTTCAGTGTCACATGATCCTTAAAAAAAATCATTCTAATATGCTGATAACGTTTCTTATTTTTATCAATGTTGAAAACAGTTGTGCTGCTTAATATTTTTGTGGAAACTATTATACATTTTTTGTCCCCAGGATTATTTGATGAATAGAAAGTTCAAAAGCACATAATTTATTTGAAATAGAAATCTTTTGTAACAATGTAAAAGTCTTCACTGGCACTTTTGCTCAATTTATTGCATCCTTGCGGAATAAAAATTGAGAACAGAAATTGTTTTTGAAAAAAACATTACCACAAACTTTGAATGTTAGTGTACATTTTTTACTGAAAACTACAATAATTCTGAAATGATCTGAATGTACCAAAACTACTTTGAAATGTTTGCCATTGTATAATGTGTACTGTTTCACATACTTAAAAATAATTATTTAAATAAAAATAATTAAATCCCTATTCACTGTAGAATGTGCAGTATGGAGTATGCATTATGATAGTATCCCAAACAGCCAAAGATTTGCTTGACATGTGACAAATAAATAGCTGATGAACAGAAAAAGGTTGCTGACCCTCTATTTCTCTTTCTTTTTCAATCACTCACATATTTTGCATTCTTCTTACAAAAAGTGTTTCTTTCTCTTATTCTCTCTCTTCCAATCCATTACAGTGCACAACTGTTGAAGCTCTCAAAGATGTGTTTTTTTTCCTCATTATGTAAGTGGAAAATGAATAGAATAACAGAATAAAGCATATGAGGTGAGAGGAGGGGGCGTCCACTAAAATATCACGCACACATTTCTGAAGAACCCCGTGAATACAGTCTTCACCCCGCGGTTAGATGACACCACAGTCTTTCCATTCTTTGAAGCATCACACACACACACTCCCTCCAGCAGGAGATTGGTTTGAGTGGCAGTCCTATTGTTCCGACCTCTGCTTTTTTTCCCCACACTGAAGCTGAGACGCAGATCTGGGGATGAGGAGCCGGAGCGAGAGATGACGGAGTGCATAATGGACGCATGATTTCAGAGCGGAGGTGTTGGTTTGGATCATGCATCACTGACCTCAGAGCCTGCACAGGTAGCCAACCAATGAACAGAACGGCCGCTTTGGGATTCCAGAGGTGTTGGATTTCCCAAAACAAACGACGAAAGCCTGCAAATATCCCTCTGGCTCTAGAAGTCACTTCACCAAATCCTTTATACACACTCAAACACACATGCAAAGAGAGTGACCTCATGTCGACAATATTTCAGTCACGATTAAATCAGTCTGTAGCTGCTCTATGAAAACGATACTGCTCTCGTTTGCTTACATGTTGCTTTCAGCAAGATATTTCAAGTGACATCATAAGTCTATTTGAAGGCTTTCAATGCAGAAAAAATTTAATTAGAAGAAGAACTGAAATTTGTGTTTTGGTTTAAGTTCACAAAAAATGAACATTTAGTCTTTACTCACTCTCATGTCATTACAAATTAGCATGATTTTTCTAATTTAGCTAATTCTTTAGCTAAATTTTACCTGTCTTGATTAACATTCACAATTTTTTATGAAAAAAGTGTGAATATTATTTGAAATATCTAAGTTTTCTGTCCCAGGGAAGAAAGAAAATCCTACATGCTAATTTTTATTCTTTTTAATGCAATATTCCTTTAAATTACTGGTGAAATCTGTTTGTCTTGCTAGTTTTATGTCTGCATGCGCCCCTGTAATAGAAAAACTATAGCCAAAGACAATTCATCTAATGCCTTCTTTTGACCTGGTATTAAGATGCGTTTTGTCGACCAGATCACAAATAGACAAGGCAGACACATTCCCATTTACACCTGATGTTTTAATCTGTCTTTTTTGTCCACTTTCAATCACAGATTTCTTTGAGGGGAGGGTCTATGGGCGGGTAAATGTATGGGTTTTTTCAGATCTTTCAATCTAATAGATAAAACAACCGTGAGCAATTAACGCGCACGGAGATGATGGAAAACCATACAGAGAGCATCAGGTTTTCGTTTCTGATGTGAGTGCCTGAAATGGTGAGAGAACATTGTGCTTGGTACGTTTTTTGTCTTCAAACCAAACTTGGGTCTTCAGCTAAGTTTATATCCCGTCTGGCTAGCGTGCTTCCCATAATGCTTACACGTTAGGTCAGTAGGCAGAGAGTAGGCGGTCCTTTGTGGCTGTTCGAACACATTTGTGGCTGTTCGAACACATTCGTAAAAACTTGTGTGAGCAGCCATCTACACACAAACAAACAAATAAGCAACTTTTGCCCACTCACAGCAGAAAAGGCAGGTGAGGAAAGAAAACTCCCTCCCCCAACACTAAGTATACATTAGTGTGTGGTTATCAGTATGTGTGTTGTTGTGCACACCTGCCCTGCAGCCATGAATTGTCTTGAATGAGGTTTGGCACTGGGCCCCTCAGATTTTCATCCAGCATGAATCAGAATGTGTGTGTGTGTGTGTGTGTGTGTGTGTGTTCACGTAGACTCGCGTGTCACAGGGAGCAGAAGTGCTGACTGAACTCGCTGTGGTGCGTCAGTTTCAGTGGAACTGTCTGAACATGCTGAAGAGAAACCACCCACCCATGTCTTCCTCCTTTCTAACTGCAGTACGCGAGCCACATTTTTTTATTCTGTCACAGGCTTCATCCTAAGTGGGGGCGACCTGTGAACTTGAGAGTTATTGAGAGAACCCTTTCACCACTTTGCCCCTCTTAACTGGGCATTTAACCTCAAAATGACCCAGGGACATTGTCCCTATAATTATGTAGTTTGAATCGTTGATATCCAGTCTGACAAGACAAGTCTGTGACAGATATGTGGATGCATTAGGCCAGTATCAACAAAGGCACAGGGAAGAGACAGATAAAACATTAAACCATCATATATGAGTTGTCTTCGTTCCTCAAGCAGTTTCTGGTATTTTCCATAAATGTGTGCATTTTTTTTTATCACAATGATTAGCATAAGTTGCCTTTAGCTTGGCATATACGTTTATTTCTGCCTCATAGGGTGATCAGAATCCCCATCGGATCGCGAGGAAGTTATTTCAAGCACTCGCTGGTGTCTGAAAGTGAGTTTTGAGCTGAAAATTGTTTAAAATGTCTTAAAGGATTAGTTCACTTTCATATAAAATTTTCCTGATAATTTACTCACCCCCATGTCATCCAAGATGTTCATGTCTTTCTTTCTTCAGTCGAAAAGAAAGTAAGGTTTTTGATGAAAACATTCCAGGATTATTCTCCTTATAATGGACTTCAATGGTCTCTCCAAACAGTTGAAGGTCAAAATTATAGTTTCAGTGCAGCTTCAAAGGGCTTTAAACGATACCAGACGAGGAATAAGGGTCTTATCTAGCGAAACGATCGGTCATTTTCGAAAAAAATGTAATTGTATATGCTTTATATAAACAAATGATCGGAACCAAGTGCTTCCGCCAAAACCTTACTTTCGTATTCTTCAAAAAGCTTACGCTGTATGTCCTACGCCTTCCCTATTCAACTTACAGAACGAACGCAGCGCCTGTTACATTTTTTCCATAAGTAGAATAGGGAAGGCGTAGGACATACAGCGTAAGCTTTTTGAAGAATACGAAAGTACGGTTTTGGCGGAAGCACTTGGAAGGCGATCATTTGTTTATATAAAGCATATACATTTACATTTTTTTCGAAAATGACCGATTGTTTCGCTAGATAAGACCCTTATTCCTCGTCTGGTATCGTTTAAAGCCCTTTGAAGCTGCACTGAAAGTATAATTTTGACCTTCAACCGTTTGGAGGCCACTGAAGTCCATTATAAGGAGAATAATCATGGAATGTTTTCATCGAAAAACTTAATTTCTTTTCGACTGAAGAAAGAAAGACATGAACATCTTGGATGACATGGGGGTGAGTAAATTATCAGGAAAATTTTATATGAAAGTGAACTAATCCTTTAAATGTTGAAATAGCCTGAAATAATAACATGGGAAATAAACAGTGGTGTTGACCGTCTCCTGACTCAGGTAAACTCCGCCTCTGTTCATGACCACTCCTCAAGCTTCAGTTGGCCCACTTTGGACCAAGGTATTTGGCGGGCCAAAAAACCCTGGCCGTTGGCCCCGAGGAAGCCCCGATGAGGCCCGATCAAGCCCCGGAAGTGACAGTGGAAACGCGACTGGCCCTGGCACGCACTAGCACACTCGCTTTTGGCCGGACAATGGAAACGCGGCTAATAAGAACCTTTATTTTTAAGAGTAAATCTCTCAAACTGCGCTCAGACATGACAAGATTCCAAAGTTCGCAATCAAAAGTCAGAAATTTCAATATGAGCTCAAACATTTCTCCTCAAATTCTCCCAAAATCAAATAATCTACATATATACACAATCATTTTTTAGCTCTATAATCTTACAGTATGTAAACCATTGTCTCATATCTACAGTATATTTCTATTTCTTCGATGTCATTTTAAGAGAAACATCTGAGTCAATATTTAGATGAAACATCTTGAGCATTTCCCTCTGCTCTACCTTCTTCTCAGTTTAACTAACACCTTCATAACACACTAAAATCCGAGTTCAACTCCCTGCTGCCGCCACACTAAACACTCACTGTTTTCTCTTCCACATAGAGGTGAAAAACAAGTTTGAGGTATCAACAGATATTCTGGCACGGTGAAAAAGGCCCCGTTAAAATAATTACTGTGATTAATCAGAGAGTAAACACACGCAGGCGGCTCATTATCTCTCTCAGAGAGGGATTGTGACGACAGCCGCGCTCTGTTTCGCGGATCTCAGCTGGAAGGGTAATGAATAAAGCGGCTTCCTTGGCCGTGCAGAGATGAATGGACGCTCATTTGTATTTGGTCATTATCTACATGTCCAAACGAGAGAAAGCAAAGAAAGACGGAGGATCTTGGGTAGACTTCAGTCCTTGGGTTACAGACAGATTGTGCTTTGCTCAGATAAATCTTCAAGCCCTCAATGAAGAGTGATTTTAGTTGGAAAGATATTATAGTGAGGAGAACAAGCCGAGCGAATGTATGGCAAAGTGTGTGAGCGTAGCCTTAGAGAGATGTCAGACAGTCTGTCAGCTCTGTCGGCTGGGGTCTTGGCTAGTGGTCCTCATGGGGAGAGAGCTATGAGTGTGAGTTTGAGTGTATAAGGTCCAGACATTGTTTCCTGCATGTTTTAAAGTGGCTCTCTGTTTCCGGCGTCTGATGGGTACCAGACCTCAAGGTCAGACAGGCGGCCCAGTTCTGGAGAAAACCCAGCATAACCTAACATTCATCCAAAGACCAAACCCAACAGTTTACCGCAGCGGATCTTTTCACAAACAGCCAAGCCAGGTGGAGGGAAGTCATAATATATGTGTGTGTAAGTGTGTGTGAGTGTGTGCTTGACCCAACTCCCTCACACACTCCTCTGGCAGACATGTGAAGGCCGGGCAGTCCTCCAGTAAGAGTGTGTATAAACAGACTCAAGGCAAAGACACACACACACACACACACACACATACATCACTCAAATAAAACTACACTCAGAACCTATTAATGCCATAGCAACCACCCAAAACAAAAAATATATATTTCTAAATAAATAAATAAATATATATTTCCTATATCAGGACAAGCTTTTATCATGATGGTGCTGTTGTCATTATTGTCATTAAGCAATTTTCTTTTTCATTCTTCTATTTGTTCCTCACTCCTCTCCGCTTCTCTCTCTCTCTCACTCTACCATCTGGTTTCCACATGTCTCTGGTCCAAAGCTCATTCATCAGACTGTCCCCAGTCTCACATCTTCATACCAGCCAAACACACTTTACATTCATCATACACACTAACTTTAACTTCACACACACTCCAAGGTCTGCAAGCAACCTATTCAATTTGCATTTGTTTACTAGGGCCTTTACTCGTGCAATTTAATTCTCTTCTCACTTAGTTTTGTCTTTTTACATCTGTTTATTACCATTTTTATTTCATTTTCATGTTCTTTTTATTTATATGCACTTTGTTCTTATTCTGTCAATTTTATTTCCTACCATATTTATGTATGTAATCTTTATGTACATTTACTATATGATTCTATACACTGCCATTTAAAAGTTTAGTTGAAGATTTATTTTATTTTATTTTATTGAATGAAGTCTTATGCTTATTTATTTGATAAAAAATACAGCAAAACGGTAATATTGTAAAATATTATTACAATTTAAAAATAAATGTTTTCTATTTTATTCCTGTGATCAAAGCTGAATTTTCAGCATCATTACTCCAGTCTTCAGTGTCACATGATCCTTCAGAAATCATTCTAATATGATGATTTGATGCTCAAGAAACATTTCTGATAATTATCAATGTTAAACAGTTGTGCTACTTAATACTTATGGAAACGCTGATACACTTTTTTTTTTTTTTTTTGCATTCTTTGATGAATAAAAAAAATTCAAAACAGAACAGCATTTATTTGAACTATATCTTTAGTAACACTAAATGTCTTTACAGTCACTTTTTTTTTTTATCAATTTAATGCACCATTATTGCCAAATAAAAGTATTAATTTCCTTAAAAAAAAATCCTCATACTTTTGAACAGTATAGTGTACATGTTTCACTTTCTCCACACCAAGAACACACAAACACACACCAAACTGAAGCACTCTCCACACACTCAACACATTTAACTACACATGTCTCTGTTCACCCTACACTGAATGTAACCACATGCTGACATAATAGACTTTGTCAGAGGAGCGGGTAGAGGGGCAGAGAGTTCCTCCAGAAGTAACTGGGCCTCTCACGAAAAACACCCCATTTTCCTTAAATTCCAGGGCTGTTTTGTAAGCTAAAGATCAAAAATCACGGTTCATGGTCTAGTGCAAGTGAGTGTGTTTATTATTAAAAATATCATGCTAATGCATATAGATGGATTTGACATCTATATACATTATATAGATGTATATATAACCCCCCCCCCCCCCCCCAAAAAAAAAAAAAAAAAATCTGTGATTTATTATATAGAGTAAGTTTATAATTCAACTTACATTTCAGTCTTTACTCACACAAAGCTATTGGTATATAATGCAAAACTTGTATGGTGGGTTTTGGTCACCATTCACTTTTATTTTATGGAAAAGCATAGCATTGACATCTAAACTCTTTTTTTGTGTTCCACAGAAGGTCATAAATGTTTGGAATGACATGAGGGTGAGTAAATAATGACAGATGTTAAATGTTCTGATGAACTATCCCTTTCAGGACTGCCTTTTAATGAAACACATCTCTCTCATGGATACTGCATGGCAACCTGTTAACGGTAAAAGTGTGGTTGAAGGTCTGATAAAAATGCTTTGATGAGTATCAGATCTACAATCAGACACAGGCGGTTATCGGTTAAACTTATCAAAATCCCAAAGCTCCTTGTCGAAGTGATCATTGAGCGGGGAGTAACTCAAGTGGCTTTGTTACAAGGCTGCCGTCACCTCTGGCCCCCTCAGGCAATCGTAACCCCTCTCTGTGACCCCTGGTGACCCCTGAACCAGTGGCAGTTGCTTTGACCGACACTCATCTGGGATGAATTACAGCATCTTCAGACGGCACTCTGGGCACCAGGCCTGTGATAATGAGAAAAGGAAAGCTAAGAGTCTAATATCTAAAATAGATTTATGACGGATTTACATGCAGGACAGAGCGAGTTAGAGCTTGAACTAGTGCTTCAGCTGAGGTGAGAATTATGAATGCAGCTCTTATGGGTGTGCATGAGTGTTCATGATAGAGAGGAGGGGGAGAGATTATATTAGCTTTCATGTGAAGGTCGTGCTGATAGTGTAATCCTCTCTATTGTGCTCTCATAAAGCAGTCTAGCTTCTGTGAAAACCTGCTTCTACACACTGATTTTAAAGTGCCCCTATTCTGCTATTTTAAAGGTTCCTAGTTTTGTTTTGGAGGTCTCCTACAATAGGCTTACATCCATCCAAGGTCGAAAAACACTTTAAATCTTTCATAATATACATTGCAGCATCACCTCTTTTCTCACATTGTCTGAAAAGGTTTGATAAAGGATTCGCTCTCTCTAAACCCTGAGAGTCTACTCCGCTCTGATTGGTCAGATGGCCCAGTCTGTTGTGATTGGTCTACTGCTTACAGCATGTGTCGGAAACTAAATGCCCATCACCATATATGGATTTCAGAAGTGGAAACAGCGTGTTCTTGACATGTCGACAACATGAACCAAACTCTTCCAGGCCTCAGCTACATCTACAGTGTTTGAGGGCGGGGCAAAGTAGACGTTGTTCGTGGGCAGCCAATTAAGACCATAGGATGCAAATTTGTTACAAACCTATAGGTTTGAGCAGAAAGTAAGTAACTCGTTTCAGGCAGTTCAGAATCGGTTCTTTTTTTAGGAGTCGTGCACTTAAAACTTTGAAATTTTAAAACTTTTACATTCACAAACAGCTATATTACACACTACATGAAAGGTAATATCCGAAAAAGCATAATGGGGCACTTTAAGCAAAAAGATGTGCAATAAGGGATGGTTCGGGATGAAAAAAACATTTTTAGATCTATAAAATATTTTACTGTTGTTACACAAAATATCAACACTGCCAATCTAACTGGTCAATCAAATTAGATGACTAGAAATAACTGTTGTATGAATAAATAAATAATGTTTGCCAGTTTTCCTTTTCTTGTTGAAAAGACCAGCTTGCTTTTATGATGGTGTGGCTGGTCTGGCTCTAAACTAACTGTTGGATTAGGCCAACCATGCTGTTGACCAGCAAAATTTAAGGAGATAGTTCACCCAAAAATCATTTACTCACTCTGTCATTTCAAAATCTTATGTCTTTTCAATAAGGCTGATTTATTTATCTCATGTACACTACCGTTCAAAAGTTTGGGGTCAGTAGGATTTTTAAAATGTTTTTGAAAGAAGTCTTTTATGCTCACAAAGGACAAAAACAGTAATATTATGAAATATATTATGAATATGAAATATTACAAATATTATGAATTATTTTAATATTTTTTAAAATGATTTTTTTTTTCCTGTTATGGAAAAGCTGAATTTTCAGCATCATTACTCCAGTCTTCAGTGTCACATGATCCTTCAGAAATCATTTTAATGTGCTGATTTGGTGCTCAAGAAACATTTCTTATTATTATCAGTGTTGAAAACAGTTATGCTGCTTAATATTTTTGTGAAAACCATGATGATCTTTTACATAAGTTCAAAAGAACAGCTTTTATATGAAATAGATTTTTTTGTAATGTAAAAGTCTTTACTGTCACTTATGATCAATTTAATGCACGCTTGCTGGAAAAAAAAGCATTATTTTTTTATTTTTTTTAATCTTACTGATCCTAAACTTTTGAACTGTATTGTATGTAAGCCATGATTCCTAGGTGTTGCTATGCTATGCTATCCAAAATCTGACGATATCTTTAATATTACAAAACCATAAATAATAAGTCACATAGAATCCATGCCTTAAAATGAAAGAAAAAACACCTCACTGTGGTGAAAGGTCTCAGGTAGGAGATTTAAGTGCCAGATGGGATTTAGTCTGCCCCTGTATTTAGTTACCCTATAGCGGTAATTCATGGTGCTTCCTTTGTGTGTGTCTGGTGTACCTGAGCTACTATACAGATGGCAGAAATGACAGGAAGTGAACATACGTTTCATTTAAATCCAAAAAACCCCACACCAAACTGAATTATTCAAGAGCTAATGTTTGTGCTTTTGCATTAAGAGTGAAGTTTGATAATGCTGAATGCTGACATTGTAAAATGCTGCTTTTTCACAAACTGTTTACTGGACCTAAAAACAATCTTCAGATGTTCCTGGCAAATTGTAAATGGTCATAGTGGTGTGTGTTAGGCTAATGAGGCAGAGAGAAACAGGGCATTTGGCACGGTGCTGGTGCACACTAATTGGGTTCTCAGATTACAAGTGAGCTACCTGATCTGCACCAACGACCTTCACTAACGTGCTAACATACACACACACACACACACACACACACAGCACGATCTACAGCTCACCTACCCTAAAAGCCCATAAGACCTTCAGAGAGGGTTATTCTGTGGTCACAAATACACATTCATGCACAATAGTACAATTACACACAAGTAGCATCATGCGAACACATATTTAATTACACTGCAGTTACTATTTCATATCATCAAACCCTTGGAGCACAGGGTGTGTGAGTGTGTTGCTGAGATTATACAGACCTTGGCGTGATGTTCACTTTGTACTGCCCAGAATGAATGGGTTGGTTCATGCCTCATATACACTTGCAGATGAGTCAATGACGTGATGCACAATTTTGGCCAGACCTATAAAGTTATTAAAAAAATACATCACATAAAGATCACATAAAGACAGTATCCTGAATAAAACATACATATGTGTACATATATATATACAATCACCAGCCATTTTTTTACCTTGCTAGTACCGGGTTGGACTCCCTTCTGCCTTCAGAACAGCCTTAATTCTTTGTGGCATAGATTCAACAAGGTGCTGGAAACTTTCCTCAGAGGTGTTGGTCCATATTTGTCCAGAGGCTATCTCTCTCTTTGTTTTCACCATGGACAGTTTCTATTAAGAGACTAATGGCCACCATGCTGGGAGAAAACATGCAGTTGGAATGTTTACAGGCATTTTAACAGCGTCAAACATATAAAAGAAGCCAATCATGCTGCAGGAGGTGAGACATCTTACTGTTCAGTAATGGAAGATGTCAGTCATTAGATGGTTTAACCACAGGTTAATCACCTGGAGAGACAGATAAAGAAAGAGAGAGCAGTCATAAGCAGTATAACAAAATAAAATGCTGAGCAATGATAATAAGAGGGTTTTACTTTTAGAAGAACAGAACAATTACTGCAGTGATGCAGACTAAAAATGTCTGGCAACTGGGTTATGATGCACACTTCTTAGAGACAGAAACAAGTTAAGGCAAATTTTATTGTCACTCAAACAGGAGTACATGGCATTCCTCCAAATATATTTATATTAGACAATTAAAGTTGTGCAAAAAACACTGTGACATCTGACAACAGTAACAGTATACACACAGCAGACACAATACAGCACAACACACTATACAGAGGACATTGTAGGACTCATTTCACAAATACCAGCATATGTACAACAGATTATACATGTAAAGTGTCATTGGCAAACCTAGAACAGAATAAACATTTTATAGTATGCAAAGTGAATAGCAATTTGAGGTTAGAAGGCAGTCTCTGAGAATACTAAACTAAAAGAATATATAAAATAAAATACAATATTTCCAGGTGGTTGCTAAGCTGTTGTTTCAGGCTCAAGTCAAAAAGCTTTAAAAACAATTATTATTTCATAACAGACTTTTAGCAAATCTCTAAATATCTAATTTCATAATGTACATTATACTGTTTTATGCCTAAATTAACTTTTAGCATTTAAAACAATTAGTTTTGTTTTTAAGCATTAAATTTAATGTTAATACAAAAAGTTTAGACTTTTAATATCTGCCATTTATCAGTTATTGGAAATTATATGAAAGATGGAATTCCTTACCTGTAATTTTACATCCCTAATTAGTGCTTACCTTAAAAAACACTACTACTAATAAAGTACAAATGTTAATGCTGTTGGCCAATAGGAAATAACCTAGATTATTGAAGCCGTTCATGAATCCAGAATGTGAGATCAACTTCTTATCTCATGGCTCCTTAAGGAAAACTCTGTGCCATCAAACACATCTGCTTTTCCAATCACAATCCTTCCTGCATATTTATTAAATGGGGATCTGGAATGAGCGCAACATTTGGAGTTTTCTGTGAATGTGGAAACCCAAAACTCACGCTCAGATATTTGTCTATTGATTTCTGATACGCTTCATAGAAAGGTGTGCAGCCCAGGCCTGAAAAAAAAAAAAAAAAAACCCATATATTTTTGCCTAAGAAAATATCATTATCCACATGTTGCTGACGGGCGTCAGATTTTTCAGGTGACTCCATGACCTTTGAAGGCGGGCGGGTACGGCTTCACCCCAGGCCTCTCCAGCTCTAATGTGGCTTCCTGTGGGGAAACTGACCTTAGGAACGCCAGAGAAGCAGTTTTCAGAGCTCGTGCAGAAGACAGGGAGGCTTTGTTGAGAGTGAAGGGCCATTTCCTGCCTTCACAGGAAGAAGTCATATTGGAAACAGATTTGCTCTCCTGTCGGTGCCTGTGATCTAGACCTCTGTGCTAATCGCTAAAGAGAGAGAGAGAGAGAGAGAGAGAGAGAGAGAGAAGCCAGGGGAGGAAAAGGAGGTTTTGAAACTCATCCGATTTGTCTTTTCACATCCTTTTCCTTTCACTTTTTATCTGTTAAAAGTATCAACTCCATCTCTGAATCTTCCTCCTTCAGTCAGCTCCTGTTTCAGGGCAAGATTTTCAAACATAAACACAAAGGAGAGCCAAATACGGGAGACACCCAATCATGAGAGGAGCCACGGGCCGCCCACGCAGGCTGAGTCTCATCAGCTCGGCAAACGTAAATAATACAGCCAGTTCAGAATCAAGAGAAAGCCATACCGGTGGGAGTGAAGATATGAAACCTTCCAGTGAATGTAGCCAGCCATCTATTGGGTATATATAAAACTGTCAAAGCAGAGCCAACTGACCCTGGCGTCAACCCAAACATCCCCATCCTGCTGCGCTGGAGAACGCCTGAAACTTCAAGCACACACACACACGCCATAAAAATACAGCTGATTATGTTCAAATGAAGTGTGTGTATGTGTGTTTGTCAGGGTGGTTACATTAGCTGAGGATTGTTATAGTTATATAACCTGCTGACCAGGTGGATCTATGGCTTGATTGTATAACAGTCCCGTACCTCATGCATCCAGCGCTGAGGGGATAACTTCCGTTCCGTTTTATGACATCTTGTCTGTCACAGGACATTTGCTTATGGAGCATGATATTTATTTGGATTTACGAACGCTGACTGCCAGCATTTCTAACCTATTCAGAGTAGTTTATTTTGATTTTTATCAGGTCGGTAGATGTGCATGTGGATGGGTGGATGGATGGATGGATGGATGGATGGATGGATGGATGGATGGATGGATGGATGGATGGATGGATGGATGGACGGATGGATGGACAGACAAACCGTTGGTTGGTTGGATGGATGGATGGATGGATGGATGGATGGATGGATGGATGGACAGACAAACCATTGGATGGATGGATGGATGGATGGATGGATAGATGGATGGATGGATGGATGGACGGACAAGCTGTTGGATGGATGGATGGATGGATGGATGGATGGACAAACCGTTGGTTGGATGGATGGATGGATGGATGGACGGATGGATGGATGGATGGATGGACGGATGGATGACGGATGGATGGACGGATGGATGGACAGACAAACCATTGGTTGGTTGGATGGATAGATGGATGGATGGATGGACAGACAAACCATTGGATGGATGGATGGATGGATGGATGGATGGATGGATGGATGGACAGACAAACTGTTGGATGGATAGATGGATGGATGGATGGACAGACAAACTGTTGGATGGATGCATGGATGGATGGATGGACAGACAAACTGTTGGATGGATGGATGGATGGATGGATGGACGGACAGACAAACTGTTGGATGGATGGATGGATGGATGGATGGATGGATGGATGGATGGATGGATGGAGAGACAAACTGTTGGATGGATGGATGGATGGATGGATGGATGGATGGATGGACAGACAAACCATTGGATGGATGGGTGGATGGATGGATGGATGGACAGACAAACCGTTGGATGGATAGATGGATGGATGGATGGACAGACAAACTGTTGGATGGATGGATGGATGGATGGATGGATGGATGGACAGACAAACTGTTGGATGGATGGATGGATGGATGGATGGATGGATGGACGGACAGACAAACTGTTGGATGGATGGATGGATGGATGGATGGAGAGACAAACTGTTGGATGGATGGATGGATGGATGGATGGATGGATGGATGAATGGATGGACAAACCGTTGGATGGATGGATAGACAGACAAACCGTTGGATGGATGGGTGGATGGATGGATGGATGGATGGATGGATGGATGGATGGATGGACAGACAAACCGTTGGTTGGATGGATGGATGGATAAACCGTTGGATAGATGGATGGACAAACCGTCTGATGGATAGACAGACAAACCGTTGGATGGATGGATGGAGGGATGGATGGATAGATGGATAGATAGACAGACAAACCGTTGGATGGATGGATGGAGGGATGGATGGATAGATGGATAGACAGACAAACCGTTGGATGGATGGATGGATGGATGGATGGATGTACAAACCGTTGGTTGGTTGGATGGATGGATGGATGGATGGATGGATGGATGGACAAACCATTGGATGGATGGATGGATGGATAGAT
This sequence comes from Mylopharyngodon piceus, assembly GCA_039654765.1. Classification (NCBI taxonomy): domain Eukaryota; kingdom Metazoa; phylum Chordata; class Actinopteri; order Cypriniformes; family Xenocyprididae; genus Mylopharyngodon; species Mylopharyngodon piceus. Next base: position 4,853,380 of record CM077452.1, read on the forward strand.
GATTTGCATAAGTCAATAACAACAAAACTATTAAATCAAATATTAAACATATTTATCTACATTTTAATTCAATTAAACTTATTATAGGGCTACTTAAAAAAAGCAAGGTGAAAAAAACAGTGACAGAAAAACCAAAGGTGCTACGTCAAAATAATAAAAAAAAAAATTATTAAACTTTTAAATTAATATCTCCAGACAGCACCACAGATCATCTGAATTCAATCCAGTAGCGTTCCTTATGGGAGCCGTAGAAGTGGGTTGTCATGGAGATGACCCTGGGGTCAGAGGAAGTGTGCCAGAGTGAGACCCCCCACACTGAGGCAGGACCCCTGAGCTGTCCTGTGTACATTACTGTAGCACTAGGGATGTTTTGTTGATCTTTTCCCTTTTGTAAGAATGTGGCAAGTCTACATGGGAGGCTAACAGATATTTCAAACTGAACACAGTTTCACTCCCAAAAGAGAAGTCAGTTGGGAAGTCCCTTGTAGGTATTTATAACATTGTGAGCATTAGAGCATTATATTTGAAAATGTTCTGGGTTTAAATCAACACCATCTTCCTTTCATTGTGTTACATAAATAATGCATGTTTAAAACCAAACATCATCACGCATGAACTGGCTGGAGAATGATTTTAACCAGGGCCATTCTTTGGGTGGTGCAACGGGGCCCCGCAGCGAACGGAAAGCGATCGTGAACGGACGGACCCCCCACCTCACCCGGAACGCGATCGGACTGACATAGGAGGGCCCCACTTTCCCTAACTTGCGCTGGGCCCCACCCCATGCTTGGGATGGCCCTGATTTTTACCACAATTTACTCATTATATTCTCTGTAAAACATAATCCTACAGGAAAGATACAGTTTAATTGATCATTTAGAAACTCCACAAATGATTCACAGCAGAACAGTGTTTGCTTCTATTCACAAATCTCACTTTCAGTTTTTCTATACACGTATTTGTGTAATTCTTGGCTTTTGTCGAACAAATGTTGAACAGTGTGAAGACATCTGGAAAAATTCAAATAAGCCCATGGAAAGATTTGTCATTCCAGGATGATGTTGTTAACTGTGAGCTCCGCTAGAAAATAAGCTCCCTGCAGTAACTTGTGGAGGTGCAATTAGTTTAAAAAGGACAAAAGAGTTGAAAGGACACAAGATTAAAGTTTCCATTCCGAGTCATTCTGACACATCCTGCATGACTGTAAGTCTGAAAACATCTAGACACAGTACACCCAATCATTAAAGCAACTGAACTGTCTTTGGACTATTGGTCCCCTCGGCCAGTACATTTTGGCGTTCAAGGCTAATCTTCATTTCTTTGTTTATCTAAGCAAGTTAACTCCGGTCTATTTCACCTTTCTTGTCAATGTATTTTGTTTCACTTCCTTGAATTTTCATCACATTCAGAGCCTTTTATTTTCTTTGAGCAGATTCTTCTGCGCCAGTGCATGTCATAGCCTGCCGTCTTCAAAGCTTTTTGTTTTCTTGGACGGTGAGGTAAGCCCTTAACTTTACCTGGGCAGGTGCTGGCAGCTAGGCGGAGGTTTCCTATAGCAACCCAGCAGGTGGGCTGAGGGTTAGCCGAGGCGGGCAGTTGTGAATCTATGGGGAGGCTGCGTCCTAAATTAGCAGGTTCCACACAAATAAGGGAGACTGAAATTGCCGCCAACATGTCTCACATGAAAACACATGGCCTATGATTGACCCTAAACAACATATAATTGTAAAACTACAGCTATCAATAGATTAAATATATGGAAAATAGTTTTTTTAAAAATATGCACTTTTTTTTTTTTTTTTTGTCAGTGGATCAGATTATGTAGACCAGATTATGTAGACTTTATTTAGAAAGTATGTAAAACATTTATATTTTAAAACTTTTTTAATCATTTGATTATTTTATTATATGTATATATATATATATATATATATATATATATATTCTACATATTTTTTAATGATATGTAAAACACATTTATATTTATAATTCACTTATATATACACGTTTACCATTATTATTTTTTTTATATTGTTGGTCAGTGGCTCAGATGGTAGTAAAATCATTTATTACAGAATAGAAAAAAATTATACATTTTAAAACTTTAATTATAGGATTAATTATAATTTAATTTATTATTATTTATTATATATTATATTTTTAAATCATGCACACACATATACATTGTATATATACATACACACACACACACACACACATATATATATATATATTCACACACACACATTATTGTATGTATATTAAATATATTACATATATTACATAAAAGCTGTATATATTACAGCTTTTATAATAATCACTAAATTAACATTATATTGATAGCCTTATTCAAAACACATTTTGTAATGCACACATTGTAAATACTGTTGCAATCTGACTGATTATGATTTACTGAGACATATATATAAGTTTATGGTGTGGCAAAAGATGCAGTATGACTCAAACTGAAACCCACTGTGGTCCGTTGTGCAGTCAATCAAGGGCCGCACCTATCTCGGTCCGACACAGAAAATGTGTGTGGTTGTGTCACTGGAAACGCCCGTGAAATCAAGAAAAGAAAGATCTATTTGAGTGTCACGCATGCACAGCACATCCAGGGGTGAAATTATGGGTTGAGTTCGCTCGCACTCAATCTGGATCTCCTCAGCGGAGCCGCACAGCGCCGGGACGCACAGCAGTTTTGGCAACAACAGCAGGGATGTTTCTGTAACAGGCTGCTGGAAGCACAGGCCGCAGTATATCATTCTGTTCCTCAGATTTTGCCTATATTTGTACACCAAGTGATCCAGAGAATAAACAGGCGCTTTGACAGAGTTCAAAGAGGCAGTTTCTCTTGGAACGGCTTGTGACAAAGTGTTAAAGCAGGAGGGTGAACAGCTCACAGTGTATTCTCAAACAAACCACTGCTGCAAATGTTCTCTGCTCTTAGTTGAGTTAGCGACAAATGTGCATAAAAGAGGATCTAACAGTCACAGAAGCTGCACTATCTGCCTTATTAACAAAGATGTAGTAGGAAACTTTTACATAACTGTTGTAAGTTATGCATGTTATGGAAGTCATGTGGCTGTAATTAAGTGGCCTGAAGCCCTAAGAGAGTGTTAATTGAGACCTGTGCTGATCTAAAGCTCTAATCAAGACACGTGCGCACACACACACAGTTGCACAAAATACTGAAATAATACTCACTTTTCTAGTAATACTGTCTGCCCTTTTGAAAACACTTTTCACAAAAAAATGAACAAGTACACATAAGGGGTGCAGAAATAAAGATTAAAGGCATGTGAATCTCATATATGGCTTTTCAATCTCTTCCTCTCAGCTGTCAGATTGATTGTTATTTCTACAGTCTAATTGGTGGGTTTTGCTGTGAATGGCTTGTGGGGTGCATGTGTGTGTGTGTGTGTGTGTGTTCGCCCTCATTATATATGACACTGACATTCTTGCTGGAGGTCCAGATGGTTGAAAGCAGCTCTGTAAACTTCAGAACCATGCAAATCATTTCCTATAGAGTCAGAGCAGGAGACCACATCATACTGCTGGCACTCCTCTAATCCTGATGCGGACCAAAATACATAAACATCATTATTTCTACTCTTTTCAAACAAACTTCTAATGAAGTCAAACAAACATCAACTGAATTCGTCTATATCTAAAATATCACCCAAATGTTTGGCATCGGTAAGATTTTTTTTTAAATTGATACTTTTATTCAGCAAAGATGCATTAAATTGATCGAAAGTGACAGGAAAGACCTTTATAATGTTACATATGATTTCTATTTTAAATAAATGCTGTTTTTTTTTTACTTTCTATTCATCAAAGAATCCTGAAAAAAAAGTATCATGATTTCCACAAAAATATTAAAAAGCACAACTGTTTTAAACATTAATAATAACATTGTTTCATGAGGAGCAAATCAGCATATCAGAATGATTTCTGAAGGATCATGTGACACTGAAGACTGGAGTAATGATTTTGCATCACAGGACTAAAAAAAAAAAAAAGGACAGTTTTTTTTATTGTAATAATATTTCACAATATTACTGTTTTTACTGTATATTTGATCAAATAAATGCAGCCTTGGTGAGCATAACAGACTTCTTTCAAACACAAGAAATCTATATATGTGCAAAGCATTCACAGCGTGTAGATTGGGTGGTGTGTGGTCAGGTGTGAGAACTGCACAGTTTAGATGTAACTGGATATGAGGACAGCAGTGGAGGCAGAACACACAAGGGATTTGGGGTAAATTGGTGCAGTGATTGCACTTAACCCAGCAGGGAATGACTGAGGTTAGCTGGCCTGCTCAGATTTACAGCTCTTCTCTTAATCAAGGTGAACAAGACATAAGGACAAGAAACAATATTGTCAGCATTACCAGTGCAGTTTGAGATGAAAAAAAGAAACAGTCTCATTAATCACCAGATTTAATAAAAAATGGTGCTTAAAGCTGTTTAATTTATGTACATGGCAGTCCTTAAAATAATGCCCTTCCAGGTGATGCTATGTATATTTATTATGCATAAATATTCTGCAAATCTGCATATTTTCTAAAGCATTTGGGGGTCTGAGAAAATGGCAAAGCACATGAAGCTACCATAAAACTTTTTGTCAGTCATTCTTGAGACAGAAAAGTAAAACAACAACAACAACAAAAACCTTGAACATACTTACTAGAGAACAATATAACCCATAAAAAAGTCTGTGATATGATACTGAAATATTTTAAGGCATAAGTATCCAATCTATCATAAATCTCTTATTCCAGATCGTAGATGCAACACAATGCTGTGAACCAGCTCCCACTCAACTTATTGAAATACATCCACCCTGTAATTACGATCTCTTCAGTACAGCCTACACTGACCGTCTGACAGAGCCAAGATTCAAAACAGCTGGTCCTTTTCGGTTCAGTCTGACCCAGCAGACGGAGTTAAATGATAAAAATAAAGTTGACATCTGCTGTGTCCCAAAAGGGAGCTGCCATTATTCAAAGCCAGTTTCTCTGTCTGTCATTGTGTCTCAGTTTGATGTTAACATGTTGTTGCTAACACAACAGCTTCTCCAATAAACAAAAAATACATAGTTACATTTATACATTTATATTTATCGTAATTAATTATTATAAATTTAATAATTATTATTGAATTATTTTTAGCCAATTATTAGCCATCTTGGATGATTTTTTCCCTACAATGCATTCTGGGAATACTTTCTTAATGACGGATATTTGCAATGCTTAAAGGAACTTAGCTAAAAGAAGGCATCTTTGAAGACTGCATAACTACTATCATACTTCCTAAAATCATAATTATGTTGCCTACCTTTTGGATGCGGTTATAGTCATGCACATATACACACACCATCATTCCAGACCATTTTTACCCAGACACAAACACACACATACACACACTCCAAAACCAGACTGGGGCCCTGTGCTACGCCCTGGGTCAAAGGTTAAAAATGAGCCCCATTTCCTGTGGCCTGTAACATCAAAAAGTCTTTATTATTCAGATCTGTCATCAGAACTACTAAAAACGGCTCCAATCCAGAAACCGTTACAGACAACAGTGTACCAGATGTTCATAAAAACACTGACATAAACAGAAAAAAAAACAATCAATAGTGAATTCATTCAAGGAAACTTAAAGCAGACAGGGCCGATTATTTGTGTGTTGACGTAATGCTGAAATAAATAAAGCACAACGTGACATACATTAATGTCATAATTGACAAAGAATGTTTTAGTTTTGGTCATCAAAGCCCTTCTGTTCACAAGGGAACATAAAAAGAAAGGAAAAGAATGGAAAAAGAGGGGAAAATGCTATCCGCATGACCGCCGTTTTAAATGCTAATGTGTTTAGTGGGAGAAGAGAGCAGCTATTTGTGCACAACATCCTTCATTTAAAGAGCGGTAACGTGGACGGATGCCTCCAGGGTCTGGTTCAAGTAATACGACTTTGTGTGACTTCTCAGCATGCCACATTAAAGACTCACTCCTTTTCTTTTAAAGGGACTCTGTTTCTGTTTAATCAGGGCCACTGGCTGCCCAGATGCTTAATAAAATGTGTGTTAGGAAGTGGATTACAAAGCAAACGATCTGGCACTTATATGATCACACTGAAGAGGGACACTTAAAGGGTTAGTTCACCCAAAAATGAAAATTCTTTACTACCTTTCTGGGCCTTGAAAGTGGCAATAACGCTGCAGTCTATCGGAGGCCAGAAAGCCCCCTAAGATATTTTCATCAAAAATATCTTAATTTGTGTTTTGAAGATGAACGAAGGTCTTACGGGTTTGGAACGACATGAGGGTGAATAATTAATGACAGAATTTTCATTTTTGGGTGAACTAACCCTTTAAAGGATTAGTTCACTTTGAAATGAAAATTAGCCCAACCTTTACTCACCCTCAAGCCATCCTAGGTGTATAATAAATAAATATCCTGACGCATCCGAGCTTTATAATGGCAGAGATAGTGTTCATGAGTATAAGCTGAACAAAGTGCTTCCATCCACATCCATCCATCATAAACGTGTACTCCACACGGCTCCGAAGTGTTAATAAAGGTCTTCTGAAGCGAAGCGATGCGTTTGTGTAAAAAAAAATCCATATTTAAACAAGTTATGAAGTTGAATATCAGACTGCCTTCCGTATACAAGTTATGAGGAAGGTGTAAACTGGCGTTGCGTCAATTACACTTTTTCCTGTAAGTTTAATAGGGAAGGCAGTTTACACTTTCTGCGTACATTGAATATGGAAGGCAGTCGATATTCGACTTCATAACTTATATGGTTATTTTTTTATACAAACACATCGCTTCACTTCAGAAGGTCTTTATTAACACTCCGGAGCCGTGTGGAGTACACGTTTATGATGGATGGATGTGGATGGAAGCACTTTGTTCAACTCAAGTCATATACACCTAGGATGGCTTGAGGGTGAGTAAATTTTGGGTAATTTTCATTTCAAAGTGAACTAATCCTTTAAGACCCTTTGTTTTGTGCTGAAATCTCTCTGCCTCACTGTTCTGAAGACTGATTCTCATAGAAAACCTCCTAATACATAGTAAAAACCTAATTCTCATAGAAAACCTCTTAATTGTATAGTCTCCTAATGATAAATGATCTGTGCTGAAACATAAAATGAGTCATTATTTACTCACCCCTCATGTTCTTCCAAACATTCTTCTGTTGAATACAAAAGAAGTTCAGCATAAAGTTGACACAGCTCTTTCATATACCAAAAGCATACAGTGACCAAAAAGGACAAAAAAGCACCATAAAACCATAAAAGTGGTCCATATGATTCATCCTGCTATTATTCAAATAAACTTTATCGTTCACTGAAAATATTTCCCATCCACCACAAGCTCTCAAATTTTCAATTGCATATATTCAAATATGCCATAAAGACAAACCACACCAGATTGGATGTCAGTGATGCTATTGTGAGTTGATTGGTGAATAAATGGTGACAGATTGGGGTAAACTATGCTGTTTTTGCTTGGATAAAAGAATCAGCTAAAATAAATACATGTAGCCTTGAGTTAAAAACTATTTACTTCAGTCATTATCAATATATTGTGAGAGAATATGCAGCAGCGAGGTATAATGAGTCAGTCAAAGACGCTTGACTGACAATGATTAGTAAAGATTAAATACTAATAAAGTATCATACAAAACATTTTATGAGCATGTTTTAGTTAAGCATATCTATATCTAAGACTGAACAAGTATCAACAGGTATAGCCAAATCCAATCAACACCTCCGGCACACACCTGTAATTGTCCATGGCACTGAACAACCTACAGGTGTCAGCAAATAAATTCAGGCTGATAATAAGTCACGTGAGATCTGTCAGTGCTTGACAATTCAACAGATTTCAGTCATTTAGATATCTCACTACTACAAATTTCAGACCACAATTAGATATTCTGGTCTCAAGATATGGCTCAGTCCATTCTTTAATGATTTTTTTGCACTTGTTTTATCACCCAGCAGGTTAAAATTGTTAGTCTTGTCACTTATCTGATTGCAATCTCCAAATCAAATCATGTGATTTGAGGTATCATTAAAGCACAAACAGTGCAGGATGAGTTACACATCAAAGTTTAATACTTAAGTAAATGGTTTTGGGAAAACGTTTGTGTGCATCACTCTCATTTCTGTGACCAATAGTGAGTAACACTTTAATCAACAGGGCAGATCATCAAATTTCCTGAAATCCAAGCCAACAATCTCTCAGTCATCCATGCTTTAATCAGCAATTACTCATCATGGATGTCTGACTGAAACGTTCACTTCAGGTCATGCATTGGTTGACCTGAATGAGGATTCTCAGGAAAGAGAAAGTTACCATACTGCATAAATGTAAACATACTACTTCAATAATGATCATGATTATATCCTTTTCACATGATTGGCAAGTTGTGAAAAGTGTTTGATTTGAGTACACTGTGTTAAGATAAAAATCAACATCCACAAACACAAGTCCACATGTGAAATCATGTCAGAGTTGATGATGGTCAACTAACTATTTTTTCTAGTGCCAAATCCTAGCTGGAACATATTTTATGTTTGTACCAGCTATAAAAACAATCTTTTGTCTGTTGTGTTAATTTGCACCATTTGTGTTTGTGTATAAATAGCACATGTTTGAGAATGTAGTGTGCTGCAAATTAAAAGTCTGGGAAAGCTTTTTAAAAGCTTTCAACCCTAAAACATTCAAAATATCACCTCATACAATTATACATATAAAATCCTGACAGAATACTTCCAGTCTTGAATGCTGATATGAAACGTGTCTTAGACATCACACATGAAATGCTGAAGAAAATCTTTAGAGTAAAGGGCACAGCGAAAGATCAGGGCAGTGTTTGTGTTTGGTGTCATACAGCGGACAGTAATGGCTGATGGGCTCTCAGCAGGGGCAGTGCAGGGTCAGATCACTGGTCAGGGTAATTTGGCAGACAGTGGTCAGTCTGTGCTGTCAGATGTTAGTAGCTATTGATGTCGTCTGCCCTACGGCTACCCACGAGGCTAATGAAAAGAAGGGAAGGCCAGCATGGTTGTCTGTGACATGACCCCATCTCACATCCTGCCAATGCATTTTAAAAACTCTTATATTTCTTGGTCTCTGGTTTCTTTCACATGTTTTTCACATATATAAAGAGTTCCATTGCAAAATCCTCTAAGTCTGTCTGCTGACATGTTTTCTTTTAAATAAGCATTTTTTTTTTTTTTTTTTTACCAGGATCCTATGTTTAGATTCAGTAATTTCACTTTAATGGCAATGAAAAGCTTATTAGTCAGTTATTGAAATGCCTTATTTTCAAAAATGTCACTTTAGTCAATTTATTGGTATTTAACAACAAATTTGACTGTTGATGTGTGCTTTTTTTTGCAAAAATCTCTAAGTCCACCTCTTTAGACAAAGCTTTTGTATCATTATACACTACTGTTCAAAAGTTTGGGGTCAGTAAGAATTTTTATTTTTTTGAAAAGAAATTAAAGAAATTAATAATTTTATTCAGCAAGGATGCATTAAATCAAAAGTGACAATAAAGACATTTATAATCTTACAAAAGATTACATTTCAAATAAACGCTGTTCTTTTGAACTTTCTATTCATCAAAGAATATTTCATCAAATATTTTGTACAATTGTACACAATAAATGTTTCTTGAGCATCAAATCATCATATTAGAATGATTTCTGAAGGATCATGTGACACTGAAGACTGGAGTAATGATGCTGAAAATTCAGCTTTGCCAACACAAGAATAAATTACACACACACACACACACATATATATATATATATATATATATATATACATATATATACATATATATATATATATATATGTGTGTGTGTGTGTGTGTATCTTAACTGTAACTTTTCATTTTATCTCTTGAAATTGTGTCCAATGTCGATTAGCAGCAGCAGTATCATTTAGTCTACTACTCTCACACATCCCAACTCAGAAGAACCCCTTAGAAATGGCCAGGAAACTGCTCAAAACACCTTAGCAATTTCATGGAAATTATTAGGAAAGTCAGGCTAACTTGCAGCAGCGAGTTTTGCATGGTTAAGGACCTTTCACATTTTCTTCAGAAAGATGTAATTACTCTTATCACACCTATGTAGTTAGTAATGGGAATTTCTGGATGCTAATTTTGGATGTGTTTTCCTCCTCTTTTGCATGTGTAGCTGGTTTTGCAGGTATCTCCACAACAGTCAATTCCCACGATCCTTTGTGCCCTGTAGCGGCATTGCCACTGTCACTGACTCGCTGACTCGCTGACTCATCTCATTTCACACACTCAGTCCGTTACACCGTTAAAACACAATCAAATGTCATAGCGTGACTCTACTCCCTCAGGTGTGACACTGCCCTTGTAGACTGGTTTGTGATAACTGGGTTCACGTGCTAATGTTAGGTCTAAAATGAGGCCTACCAGTCAAGAATACACCCAAACAGTTTCAAGGAAAAGGATCAATGCAGCTAAAGCAGAGAACATTGTTTGGTATCTGTAGGACAAATTAAAGGGATAGTTCACCCAAAAATGAAAATTCTGTCATCATTTACTCACCCTCATGTCGTTCAAAACCTGTAAGACTTTCGTTCATCTTCAGAACACAAATGAAGATCTCTTTGATGAAATCTGAGAGATTTCTGTCCCTTCGTTGACAGCTACGCAACTGACACTTTGTCGCTTCAAAAAAAATTAATAAAGAGACTAATCCATATGAATTGAGCGGTTTAGTCCAAATTTTCTGAAGAGACTCGATCACTTTATATGATGAACAGATTTAATTTAGTGTGAGAACAAACCTCTTGCAAAAGCTCAAACGTTCTGCATAACACGTGAAAATGAACCTCATTGGTTCTCACACGTCAAGCAAACATGCATGAGCTTCTGTTTACCTCAGCTGATGTGTGAGTTGATGAATGTTTATGTGAATAAAAGCCTAAATTCAATCTGTTCATCATATAAAGCGATCGAGTCTCTTCAGAAAATTTGGACTAAACCGCTCAATTCATATGGATTAGTTTTATGATCTCTTTATGAACGCTTTGAAGCGCCAAAGTGTCAGATGCGTAGCTGTCAATCGAGGGACAGAAAGTGCTCAGATTTCATCAAAAAGATCTTCATTTGTGTTCCGAAGATGAATGAAAGTCTTATGGGTTTGGAACGACATGAGGGTGAGTAATTAATGACAGAATTCAGATTTTTGGGTGAACTATCCCTTTAACCCTTAAACAGATTAGATAAGCTAATATCTCTCTTTTAAATAATGTGATCAAATGATGCTATGTTAGATAATAGCAATTCAGGGACACAATAAGACAATCCCCCACATGACTGCTTAAGAGTCCAACTTGAGGAGATTGTGAATGTGTGATTCTCATTTTTCAATCAGTTTCAACTGGTTTCTCCTTATTGCATTAAGAGACTATAAAAGGGTAATGAAGAAAGAGAGGGAGATTGACTAACAAGGGATTCCTTTATTTTTCCAGAAAGGGCATTGGAAGTTTTATACTACTTTTAATTGGACATTTTATACTAATGATTTGTGTGATATTTAATAAACAACATTATAAAAGAGTCAATATTTTTGGAAGCAGTTAATTGGAAACGGTATAATTGCAAACAGTTTACCCGTATCATTAGTTCACTCTTACCAAACCTGTTGTGCTTTGATTATCTGTTTGTTAAGCTGCAGTACTTGAAATTCTAGTCAATGTGATTGAAACAAAAAGTATGCATCCAATGGATTTTTGTGCTGATTGTTAGCTTAAAAATATGCTAATACCAACTTTTATTGGAATCAGCTGTTTTCAAGAAGTTAAAGGGTTCACCCAAAAATAAAAACTCTGTCATTAATTACTCACCTTCATGTTGTTCCAAACCCGTCAGACCTTCGTTCATCTTCGGAACACAAATTAAGATATTTTTGATGAAATCCGAGAGGATTCTGATCCCCCATAGAAACTAACACAATTACCACTTATAAATATAATAAATAAAATTAAGGTTGAAGTCACATGGACTATTTTAATGATGTCTTTACTACCTTTCTGGGCCTTGCAAGTGGTAATTGCATTGCTGTCTATGGGGGATCAGAAAGCTCTCAGATTTCATCAAAAATATCTTAATTTGGGTTCCAAAGATGAACGAAGGTCTTACGGGTTTTGAACGACATGAGGGTGAGTAATAAATGACAGAAATTTCATTTTTAGGTGAACTAACTCTTTAAGAAAGTTGCCACCTATGTAAAGCATTCCAAATCAGTACCTTATGATCGTCCATTCTTCACTTTCAGCTTCTGAACTCATGCTGCCTTAGAAGATAGCTGAATATTTAGACAAGCTTACTAGGAACAGAACTAAATCTCACATTCTGTTTCTCTGCTTCACCTATACATATATGTGAATGTGTGCGTTTTTGGCAGTGGTGCTTGTGTGCACAGTTTAATGTTTAACTCAATTGTCAGGTCAGTTTCTCATGTGTGTGTATAATGGTTCAACAGGCGAGTTTGAGGTTGTAGATGTCCAGTTGTTGGAAAAGGGGCCGCACACACTCACTATCTATCCTTCTAACCCTCTCATCTTACATATATATATATATATATATACACACACATACGAGACCTAAAATATATTTGTGCTGTACAATTTATATTTTAGCTATAATTTTTAGAAAATGGTAAAAGAAAAAAAAAATTAAATGTAAAAAATTTAATGGAGCAAGAGGGGAGGAGTGTGAATGCTTTGGTTGTGAAAAAGCTTTATCCACACCGAGGTCATACGGTTAGTGCGGCTGCCATGTGACCCTTCACAAGACCCTCACTCCCTCTCTTTTCTCCATCTCTCTCTCCTTCTCTCTCTAGGCCACGAGACTGCCCGCTGACTTCCTCTTCGGCCATTGCCGCCCATACAGACGAGCAGACAGCTCTTATACAAGAGCTATTGAGCTTAACCCAAAGAGCATCAATACAGTATTACATCATCGCTCAAGCTTAGCAATGATCGCCATGTGTTCATCTTAATGAGAATGCTATTGCTGCAATGGTGATGTGTGAGGGCAAAAATCAATCCGTCGTTTCTGGTTTGGTCATATAATACTCTGAGTATCAGTGCCACTAAGGTGGCAAGATTCACAGAAAAAGCTGCTCTTGTTTGCATAAACAAGGGGGAAATACATATGCACTTAAGCAATGAGGAGTTACTTAGGAATGCTCCGGACTCAGTAACCACAGACAATTATTTCAACTTGTCTCGTCTGTTTATAAAAACAGGCAAAATAAGGTTTACAGTAATGCACTTACAATGGAACTGTAAAGGCTTTTTTATTGGCAAAATATCTACTATAGTTGAATTTTTCTTGTATATAAACAGTCGCTTTCTGGTTTCTGTGCAGACTTTGAAATAATATGAATATTAATATTAATGAAATATCAAGAGTTGGAAATATTAGATATAAAATGGCACTGATGTTAACATAAGTCTTGTCACTATACCTTAAATATTGTGATACTTTCGATATACTAAAGACTTTCAAAACTTTTTGTTAAAACATACTGTAACATTAAGTGCAATCCAGTGCCTTGTAGTGCAACACTTTAAACATAATTTTTGTAGAAATTATTCTGACTGATACCAATAAGCCCATAATTATTTTCTCATTTTCTTCAGTAATGATGTTATGGCCGATAACTAATAAATGGCTAATATTCTATACTATTTTGTCTTGAAAATAATAATAATAATAAACTAAAATCAATTATGAAAGGTACAGAATCAAATTGGAGATTTGCTAAAGATTAAATTATTAGTGTCACAGATGCCATCCATTAGAGCTTGAATTTAATGAAGAACTAATAAGAGCAACAGACCAATGAAATTGGCCTTCAAATTTGAATGGAATATTCAGAGACACACAGGAAGTTCAGGAAGACACAAATATACACCCAATTCTTTCTCTCTCTCATTCAGGCTGTAACATACTGATTCAGTCTCTTCTATGCATCAGTGTGGGCCACCACTTGACATGTCTATTCTACTGTCCGCCACAGCGTCGCTCTGCATCAGGGTCGGGCTCTGACCTCAGCTTCCTGTCTCCCAAAGCCAGTCTTTATGTGGCCACACAGGGTGACATCATGGTCGCTACCGGCGGCCGATCACTGTTCATCTGCACTTTACACCCCTGCAGCCAGCCACAGAGCTCAACAGAACTGGCTTTGTGTGTGTGTGTGTGTGTGTGTGTGTGAGAGAGAGAGAGAGAGAAATAAAGAGAGTGTGTGTGTGTGTGTGTCGTTATCACTATGAGTCCTATTCCAACTGTAGCAAGGCCAAAAGAACATCCACTCCTCCATTCCAAACCATTTCCTGTGTTTCAGACATCAGCCAGGCTGAATCTCTGCTAATGAAAAGCATTGTGGGTCAGCAGAGGTCATGGCCCACATTGTGGCGTCCGTGGTTGTTCATAAGACCTCTTGATTCTTCAGGTCCAGATGAATATGAATGAATGTGATAATAGCATATTACGCAAGTAGAAAGCTTAACACGTCAAGTGCTACTTGTTCGCTGACTGACTGGCTTTCATATGCTAATGATTCATATGAATGATGAAATGGGAAGGGGAAATGGGACAAGATGTTATTAGGCACTTAACAGTTTTTCAGGCCTTTCCATCTGTCATGTTTTTAAAAATGACAGATTAGAGACGGCTTTGAATGTCATTTTTTTGTTATATAATGTTTATAATCTGTGTTAAACATCATCACAAGCTCTAGGACACACAATTCAGCAACCTTTAGAGGTGTTGATTTACTGAAATATGCATAAAAGTAGGGCTCCACAATAGTGTTGTCGAAATTTTAAAAATGTGGTGCTTTGAGCGCTGTTGAGCAGATTCGTAAACACCTCCGATTGGCCATCGTGTTCACGCGCTCAACGTACATGTCTGTGATTGGCTACAATGACCAACGCACGAGAGCGTTTGAAAGCACACGGAAGTGTTTGAATTTGAAAGCATTTTGAAAGAGGGAGCGTTTGAAAGCAGGCGTCTGTCAGCGGACCGGTCCGCTGATAGACGCCTGCTTTTAAATGCTCCCATGTGTATCTGTCTAAGCGCTCAGTGAAGAGCGTCAATGATGTCTATTTACAACCTGTTTTTGAAGCGTTGATCATTGTAGCCAATCACAGACATATCTGATGAGCACGTGTACACAATGGACAATCAGAGGTGTTTACGAATCCACTCAACGGTGCTCAAAAAGAGTCACATTTTTGGTACCGAAGTCGGTACTTTTGACAACACTACTCCACGATTAATCAAAACGAAGCTTTGTGTGATTATAAAATCGCAAAGGTTGTAATATAATTAAATAAATTTATGCTCTGCATGTTTCAGAGTGAAGCGCGGCACTGTGTTCTTACACGTGAGCAGCTCATTATCATCCACTGGTTTTATTAATTTTACAGTTGTAATTGTGTTAGTATTATTTTATAGCCATATTGCTATAAAATCACAACATTTTGGCCAAATTTTGCAAGCACAGAAGCCCTGGAATTTTTTAAAATCGCATTTTAAATTGCAGTCGCAATTTTTAGCATAAAAATGAATTGCAACCCCATATTGTGCCCTACATAAAAGCCATAGTAAAATATGTGATATGCGTTATTGTTTGAGTAAACACAACAGTCAGCCAAAACGTGAAAGAATCGATCAGGAATCTAAAGGCATTTGTTCGGCTATTCAGGACAAACACACACATACAGTCGGATCTTTATAGCAAAGACATGGAGGAATGTGGAGTATTCCCTCTATGTGTCCACAGTGGCACCTTCTGCTTATTGTGGCTGTAAAGAGGCATAAACGTTCAAACAAACACAATCTCACCCCTGACCTGAAGCACATGTGACACAGCTCAGTTCACAGCACTCTGGAGATATTTAGAAATTTTGTGGCTTTTCTTGCATCAGAGAAATGCTCTCAGTGCCAGGAACTATATGCTCACAATTTTTTTATATATGTTTAACCAATTCAAGTAAAATACATCTTACTCTAAATATCATTTTTCTTCTTTTACTCAAGAGAAACTTCTGAGATTCTCACTTAGGAGAATCGAGACACTAAAGTCAGCATGAGATGGAAATCGATCTATTTTCTATCTATGTTATTGATTTTATTGTGAACGATTCATCCATCTACATCAGGGATGGGCAACTTTGGTCCTGGAGGGCCACTGTCCTGCTGAGTTTAGCTCCAACCCTATAATCTATATGTTTCTTTTTTTGACTTTGTAGTTTTTTATCAAAATGTGTCGATCTTCCAGTGATATATGCCACTTCTCCAATAATTTAATCTCTAAACCTGCCCCTTTCTTACAGTTGACTGCCAGCTCACTTTCAGCCTCCATTCAATCAACAACCGATGGATAGAACCAAGTCCCCATCCTACGTTTTTTTTCTTTTCGATAATCAGTTTCACTTGGATGTACATACCGAAGAAAGATCTGTCACTATACTTACATTGTGACTTTAAAGGGATCTCATTTGTAATTTTTCCTTCTAATAGTAATGCAGCCAATAACAGAATTAACATCTGACAAGAAACTAACTAAAAATGCAGATTTGTGCATGTTTACAATATGTATTTATAATAGTTTAGTTAAATTTTATGGTTTTATCAAAATCCAGAATGACTTAAAGAACATTTATGAAACTTAAAAACAACAATGAAACCCAATGAAAGAAGTAACAGGAACTGAACTGTGTCCAGGTGTGAGCATGTGTTTTTCCATTCTTCCTAAATTAGGTGTGTATGTGCATCTGTGTAGGCCAAAGTTGTCTTTTTTCTTCCCCTTTTTTCCACAAGTCCACTAAACCACAGCAAATTCAGATCATGCCTGATACTGATGCAGCGAACGTGACTCCAAGGATTCTGGATCTGTAATGGAGAACAGCCTGAAGGTTTCTGCTACTCGCACACATATTTCCAGACATTTGCTCTCTTGCACAATTGTAAAAATAGCAGAGTTCACATTCTGATGTAGTTGAAGAGAAGCATAAGTGAAAGTAAACAGAGAGTAACTGACAACCAGACAGGTTAATAACTTAAAAACCAAACCCTAAAAAGGAGAAGCAACAGAAATGAGCTGACTTCTGTACTAATTCATCATATATCTTATCCTGTGTTATTCTGTTTCTGTAGAAAGACCCCTTTCTCCACTTAACTTTTGGCACTGGACGATCATCTGTCTTTATTGTGACACCACAGGAAATATAAGAGACTTTGTCTGTCTCAGCAACCACAGATAAGATATTCAACCTTCATGACTGTCCAGTAACTGCCTTCTGTACTAAGAATCTGTGCATAATTTTATTGCCAAGTATGGTACACTCTCAGAAAAAAAAAATGGTACAAAAGCTGTCACCCTTTTAAAAAAAAATGTATAATAACTAAATGGTACTAATATGTAAATTTTTGGTACCAATATGTAACTTTGAGGTACTAATATGCACTTCTAGTCCTTAGGTACAAAGGTGTCACTTTTAAAAGGGTACCGCCCCAGTGGCAGCTTTTGTACATTTCTTCTGAGAGTGTATGGCAAAGAATATGGTACCACCATCACAGACCAGCGTACACAGACATCTCTTATGCGCGCACTATTTCTTTTCTACACACAAATGCGCAGGAGCGCGCGGAGACATACAAAAAAAAAAAACTCGCGTATTGTGGAAAACGCGCATTTTTGGCTTGTTACGTTTGACGATTACAACAGTCTCCAAAACTATTACCACACAACCACAGTAAAAGTTTGCCGAAACACTAATCCAAATTTTTAGTAAGTTAGTAACAGAGCTGATAGGCATAAACTGTGTAAATAAATCCCATATCCTACCTTTAAAATGTTGCAGTCAGCGCGTGCGAATGATGAACTTCCTCTAAATGGTGTGCGTTTGCGAGTCTCAAACACATGTTGAACTGTGACTTTCGCGTGCGAGTCATTGAGCATTCGTAAAATCATTTCGGAGTGGAGAAATAATTCTAGCGGGTTGCCGTAGAAACACTAATCGCGCATAGCTTGAATTTCCACCGTTTGACTTATATCATTTATGACCCGCACAATATATTGTAGTTTGTGTAATTTTATGTACTAATAGCCTAATTTATTTTAATCGTTCTGGCTTTTCAACATAAACAAAAAACGATTTTTGGAAAAACTGAAACGCTATTGTATTTATGCGCTCATCGGACACGTTTGTGATTGGTTACATTTTTCAACAGCTTGCAAAAATAAAATAAAATAGCAGTTCAATACATTAGATAAGTAGCAAAATGTTATTTATCCATGGGAGAGACATCGCTGACGTCTGCTCTCAAAGAATAGACCTTATTCACAGCAGCGCCATCTTTGATTTTTAACGGGAATAAAAAAGCGAGGCTGTGAGGGATAGACACATCTCTTCAGCGTTGTACTGTTATTTAATGTTTTTTGGGATTGTTCTGCTGGGGAAACACTGCAAAAAATATCTTTCCAAGAAATTTCAGTAGACAAAAAACTCCAGACAACATGAGCTGTAGAAAATTATAGGCTAAGTGATCTAGGAGCTTTTTACAGCAGAAGCCATTGAAAATCCACAAGTCAGTCCCTCACAGCCTCGCTTTCATACCTGTCATGGCGCTGCTCTGAATAAGGTCTATACCCATAAAGATAACTACAACGATAACATTCTGTTTATTATAAGAGTGCGCTGCAGTTATGTCGTTTAGTGTATTCTGATTTGGTCGTTTGGTGTGTTCAGATTGGCTGTTTATCGTTCATCAGCTGAAAAACAAGTTCTGAAAACGATTGCAATGATAACATTCTTCTGTCGTTTTATTATTGCTGTGGTGTGAACTTCCCTATTCTTATACAATTAGAGATTATTAGAACTATATTTATCATCCTTGGTGTGAACGACCCTTAAGTCTTTAACACTGCTCTTGCTTATAGTCTGACATTATGGAGAGACTGATCTGAAACAGCACACCAAACTCTTTTGCGTTGAAGATTGTGAATTAAAACAAAGCAACATTCACACAGTTAACCCTGCTGACCAACCCTGACCGAGATTTACATTCTCAAATGTAAGAAAAATAAACCACGGTTTCGGATTATTACAACTTCATAGCAGAGTCTGTCTTTGTGTTTAACAATTTATTATTGGCCTGTGAAAGATCATGTTTGGCCAGCAGAGGGAAATGGCCTGTGACCCTGAAGGCCATGTTTGGCCTTCCTCATGACCATGAGAACTCATGAGCAGCGCTGCAAAGCCTCGTGGGATATGCCTTTGGTTCTGCCTTCAGGCCTGTTTTTTTTCTCATGAACTTCAACGTTAGGTTACAGATGAGTCTTCGAATAAACCTACACAGAGATATGGAACAGCGGAAGGGTTGTGTTGACATCAAACAGAGCATATTTTTATTGTAACTGTTATTGTGGTTAAACGTGATCATACTTAGCTTAATGTCCACAAAAAGACAATTTTTGCCCTCAATATTCAAGTGGTGCAATTACAGCTTTGTTCAAATCTTGTTGGCAGCAAATTAATGTTCTTTTCTCTGCTGAAGGTAGTTCTCTCCAAAGGAAGGGAGGGATTGACCTCTGAGTGACAGCTTTGGTCTTCACCCTGACTGATTCTTGTTTGCCCAGAATCCACTCTGTTTACCCAGAGGACCTGCAGAGAGATGGGCATTCATCACATTCACCTGGGTTCGAAAACCTGCTGATGACTTGCCATGTGTGTGAGTGCAAGAGAGAGACAGAAAGAACATTTCAATATCCTTTTAACAAATGCAACACTTCTACATGTTAAAAACGCAAACTTATCTTTCCAGAACAAAAGCTAAACGTAAAAAAAAAATGGGTACACAACACACAATTAACATAACTTTATTTAATATTTCACAAATTAGTGTAATCTAATTAAAATGTGTGTAATTTAATTAAATATTGGCTATTTTACACAGTATTTGTATAGTGATATGTATTTTTATGAATGTATGAGCATACATACTTTGCATTGGTGGTTAAAATAAGTGGAAATAGGTGAAATAAGCTAAATGAATAAGTGTACACAGAAAACTTTTCTTCAATTCCTAAAAAAATGCTATAATAAATCGCAGCAGTGCATAATATATCATATTGTGAACAAAATGAACAATCACCAATGCATGAATTAAACTCACTCAGAATGCCTTGCCTGTTCTTCAATGCCTTCATTTCCACTGGTGGTTACCGCATCACATTGCTGCTCATTTATATACTATTTTCCACAGTGCAATGAAACATTTTTCAACTACATGTTTCCGGCCATGTGACAACAATTTAGCATTCCACAATTTAAATCATTAAAGTCCCCCTGTAGTCAATAAAACTCATCTTTGATCACCAAAATGACACATTTAAACATTTTTTGTTCATGCCTTAAAATAGCTAGAATGTAGCTCTACACCCTTGCCTCATTTATAATACGCGGATCTATGAATATGTTAATTAGCCCCGCCTCCACTCATTCGCACAAGCTCAAGAGATCCACTCTGTCAACTTTTACTCAACTTACTGAGGTAAACGCTGCACAATGGTATCGCTTTTTACAGCGCCAGACACGTAGCCTAACGGTAATTAATGTGATTAGCCTTTTGCTTGACTACATTATCAAATAGCTAATAATGTGTTGCTAATGTTACACAAACCATGTTCCCGTTCGCGAGTCAGACAGCTGCCTTCTAACAATCAGTATCCTTACAAACGCTTTGAACACCTTAATGTCAGTGGAGAAAGGCATATAGTTCATTATAACATCGTAATATACATCATACACCTGCTATGTTGCCCAATTTACTCCGTTTTTTTATATCAACAGAAAAATATACCGGGATATTCTCTTGAGATTCTCCTGCTTCAGAGCGGTCATGGTTAATGATATGTTAAAGTCCACCGGCACGTTGATATGATTGGTTACAAGGTAGTTTGTGACGTCATAAACACCAACGATTTCAAACCGCGGGTCTTTTTTTCACTGCAGCTTTCAATAGAAAATACTCAGCAATGGTGTTGTCTTATGAATTTGCACATGGTTTGTCTTAAAGCATATTAAAAACACCACATGGACATATAAACAACATTAAAAACTTGATTTTCACCACAGGGGGACTTTAATGGTTGCATCATTTACCCAATTTTATGATATTTTATAAAGTATAAAGTGAATATAAAAGGCAGAATGCACACATTTTGTCTCTCTGACAGTGTGTCTGTGCACATTTCAGTTCATTGAGTGCTCTCAATGTAATAACATAATTGCAGTGTATTAATATAGTGCATTCTCCTTTAAAAATGTAGCACACATCTCGCTAATATGAACGTGTGTGTGTGAGTGTTTTAAAGGCTTTTATATAGAAATGTACAATTCAAGTGAGCCCAAATGCACTGATGTCTAATTAGCCAGTGAAGAACATGTAGAAGCAGTAATGTACACATCTGCACACACACACAAAGCACTAATGTGTGCATTAACATTTTCCTGACATTGCCAGGCCATTAGCGGCTGGTTGACTGACTATTATAGACCAGGATCCTAATTTAGGAGGTGAACTCTGCTTTTAATGAGGGGACGAGTGGGGGTGTATGAACAGAAAAGACATGCACAAAAAATAGGATAGTTTTCTTTTCATGAATAGCAGCTGGCGCATACACAGACAACAAGCATTAGTTGGCGAGTCCGAACATGTTTCCCTTCTTGCTTTTAATTCACCCTACTTAACCAGTCACGTTTTTTGGAAATGTGTCCGCGTTCCAAGGAGTTCGATGACATTTCCTGGGTGTATTACGACAGTGAGGCTTATTTTTCCAGTTTCAAAGGAATTGTGGAAAAACACCCACAATTTCCACAGTGTGCGGAAATGTATTAAAAAATCAACACCCGTTACATTAGAACAGGGATTTCCCCTTACTTCCTTTTACTTCTCTTAATCTATATAAAGGGTTAGTTCACCCCAAAATGAAAATTCTGTTATTAATTGCTCACCCTCATGTTATTCCAAACCCATAAGACTTTCGTTCATCTTTGGAACACAAATGAAGATCTTTTTGATGAAATCTGACAGCATCATGTCCTTCAACAGCCTTCGCAACTTGATCTTTGATGCTTCAAAAAGAGACAGAAAGAACATTTCAATATCCTTTTAACAAATGCAACACTTCTACATGTAAAAAACGCAAACTTATCTTTCCAGAACAAAAGCTAAACGTAAAAAAAATGGGTACACAACACACAATTAACATAACTTTATTTAATATTTCACAAATTAGTGTAATCTAATTAAAATGTGTGTAATTTAATTAAATATTGGCTATTTTACACAGTATTTGTATAGTGATATGTATTTTTATGAATGTATGAGCATACATACTTTGCATTGGTGGTTAAAATAAGTGGAAATAGGTGAAATAAGCTAAATGAATAAGTGTACACAGAAAACTTTTCTTCAATTCCTAAAAAAATGCTTTAATAAATCGCAGCAGTGCATAATATATCATATTGTGAACAAAATGAACAATCAGCAAACAGCATCTTGATCTTTGATGCTTCAAAAAGTTTTTTTGGTTGATCTATTTATGTTCGATGATCAATGTTTATATGTGAATAAAAGCCTAAATTAAATCTGTTCATCATAAAATGTGATCGAGTCTCTTCAGAAAATTTTGACTAAAAAATAAATAAATAAGTAAATAAAAAATTGGACTAAACCACTCAATTCATATGGATTAGTTTTCCAATGTCTTTATGAACATTTTGAAGCGTCAAAGATCAAGTTGCAAAGGCAGTCTATGGACGGACAGACATCTCTCAGATTTCATCAGAAACATCTTCATTTGTGTTCCGAAGATGAACAAAAGTCTTACGGGTTTGGAACGACATGAGGGTGAACAATTAATGACCGAATTTTCATTTTGGGGTGAACTAACCCTTTAATAGTTCTTAAACCTAATAAAGCTGGGTATTTACCATTGGAGGTCAACTGCCCCATTGACACAGGCGTTAACACTTGGACATCGGTCTAAAAGTGACATCATTGTGTCATCAGATGCTGTTGAAACGCTGTTTGGCTGATTGGGTGCTGTTGGCAGGAATGCGGCACATCTTGTCCACTATCTCACTTCAGACTCTATTGTTGGGTACATGACCACCAGAGTCAGCCCACATTTCCATTGTAGATGTTCACAATGTGTTTAACCTCTCTCAACCAGCATTGAGAATTCAACGGTTATTTACACACTGGAAAATAAGCAGATTTTAGAACAGACTGCAGAAGCATCCCAAATGTTTTATTATAAAATGGACCATATGGCAATTTTGTCCATAGACAAAAATTGACCAAAAAATGTTTTAAATGTGACTGTGGAAAGCAAAGCAATTTGGGAAGGGTGACAGGGACATAGTCAGTCATTGTGGTAAACACACAGTGACGGTGGCAGTCATGTGCTTTTGTCAGTTTAAGATGAATTTGAGAAGGAACTGGGAGTTTCTCAACAGTGTTGGCCAACACAGATTCTGTCTCTGTGCATCTGGTCTGAGTTGACTGGTTCAATCTCTGAAGTCACTGACATCTGGCCCCTTCACACACTTACAGGTTTACTTCAATTAACACACTCCACACACACTTACACTCTGTAAAACCTGGCACACATTTAACGCTTGCTTTTGCTCTAGAGTTTTCAAACACAGGAGGCAAACACCACCAATGGATAGAGCTTCCATACATGTGAGGAATCTTACAGTACTAACATTTCACATTTCAGTCATTACAACTAAATAAATGTGGTGACAACATAAGACTCTGTCAGACTTAGGCTAGAAACAAGCAGTCAAGTACACAAATGCCTGATGAATGCATTGCAAGTGTGCAGTACAGTTGTACATACTAAACTTTACTCTGGCAGTAACAAACCTCAGTACTCAAGGGGAAAATATAGAGATACATTCAAATGTCTGTGCCATTGAACCAGATGTGCTATAATTCAGGAAGTTAGCTATAAACATGTCAGTCGTTTAACCAGTTTAACTAACTTCAAACTGTTGCAAACCATGACAGTAGTTGATTTAAAGATAACTGACATTTTACGCTAATCTTGCTATAGTGCGCTTAATGGCAATGCTGAAAATGCAATGGTTGCATGCAATGAATTATGCATTGCTCGTTTTGGAAAACAACAAGTGAATTTGAGCTAGTGTAGTTACAAGTGATTGCATATTTATGTAGATCATTTTTGGGACCTTTAACACAACCAATAAACACATCTATGAAAGGAAAGGTGAAATTTTTGAACACTGCACAAAAACTATAACATTTGTTTACTAAATATTAGACTACAAATAAAATAAAATAAATTATAAATATATATAGGAGGAAAGTTTAGCACTAATATATACGTTTTCCATGTAGGAAAATGGCTCTGGCTTTATGAATCTTTTGTTCTTAAGTTTTTTTTATCATTTTGGATGTATTTTGAAGTCACATCGCCAAAATTCTCTCCACGGAGTGAGGCACGAGGCTCCTGGATATTCTTAAAACCTCTGGCAAGGCATTTGTTGGCTGTTATGTATTCCTCTAAGCTCTAAGTGCAATTCCCTGTTTCCACTTGTACACCAGCAACTCGGTCCATCTGTTCCATGTAACCTCAATGGAAAATGAAAAGCCCTTAAATATAGTTTTTTTTATATAAGCACAGTAACTTAAGACTGTTTAGGGATAAGGCCTGATTTTACTCTCACAATAATTCACTTTTTCCACACAAAGGCCAAGATAAACAACATACTGGACTGGAGTATTTCTCTCTCTCCTCTTACAGTATATCTGTTTGGCTGGTCCGAGGTCAGTTGTGATCTTAACTGTAAAACTTGAAGCACAAATGTTACAGATTTGTCATTAATTCCTGGTATTATCTCGCAAATAATAACTCTGAGGTCATACGGTGAGAACAGCCTTCAGGAGTTTTATTTTCTTTTATGACTCTGTGGTCACCATCTGTGACTTTCAAACAAACCAAAAATGATTAATAAGTCTAATAAGCAGACGTATCCATATGAGCTGGCACAAGTTGTGTTGCAGGATGCATTAGTCTGATAACTGAGGCACTCTAAAGCTTAATGAAGCTAAAGTCAACGTCTTCACCCTCTAACCAGCTGCTGCAGATTTTTCCCTATTCGGTCGTAAAGGGACACAGGCAGGGTTACCTCATTTAACACAAGCTGCTGGGGCCACCTGAGATATTTGTGTTGATACAGCCTCTCTGCCATTACTAAAGACCTTTCTGCTTTTTTCCACTCCAGAGACGCCAAAAAGCAAGAACTTGTAGTCCAAGGAACACTGCGTTCCTGTCCACTGCTGTAAGCTGCTAAAAATAATTTCAGCTGTTCATAATAACAAAAACTGGTTAAAGGATATAACTGAACACGTACAGACACTGAACATTCAAAAACGAGTTTTGTAATATAATAAAATAAATATTACTATTTAAAATAACTATTTTCTATTTTAATATATTTTAAAATATATTTTATTCCTGTGATGCAAAGCTGAATTTTCAGCATCATTACTCCAGTCTTCAGTGTCACATGATCCTTCAAAAATCATTCTAATATGCTGATTTGCTGCTCAAGAAACAATTCTTCATCTTATTATTATTATTATAAAATGATGAAAAGAGTTCAGCTGTTTAATATTTTTGTGGAAACCTTAATACATTTCAAGATTATTTGATGAATAGAATGTTTAAAAGAACAGCATTTAATTGAAATAGAAATCTTTTGTGACTTTATAAATGTCTTTACGGTCACTTTTGATTAATGTAATGTGTCCTTGCTGAATATCTATTTATATATAAAAAACTTTCTGACCCCAAACTTTTGAATGGTAGTGTACATTTTTTGTATGACAGGCATAAGCTTGGTAATGTACATTCATCCGGTCATTATCACAAAATAAACCCATTCAGAGTGATATAAGACCCCTTGTCTTCATCTCTGGACCCTGTCTTGGTTTATTTTGTGATAATGAAACAAAAAAATCCTTTTAGCTGCATGAATTTCATTTCATCTATTGAGATCATTGAGGCCGCCATCAAGAGCAATGCAATGACCAATATGATTGTATGACCTTTTTTTATTTTTGTACATTTTACATAGCATTACGGACAAAGCTTTTTATAAAAAAAATAATTAGTGTCTCCTGGAGATATTGTCCATTCAGTCTGAGAGCTTTTGGTGACCTAACTGTAGTCATATGTACCCAATAATGTCATTACAGACAATGGGCATTCTGCTTCCAGATTTCATGAGTGCCGTAAACTGGAAGAAATCTGTGTCCAGTTCGTTCAGACCTGTGTGGGATTTATAGAAAAATGGCATTTTGTGCTGTACATCAACTTGGCAAGAAAGTCGCTTGGGAGCCATAATTGATTTGCTCAGCTTTGTACCATCTGACGATTTTCTTCGCCCGTCAGCACTCCGCGAAATCCCGGCTATCCTCCGTTTGACATTTACCAAGAAGTCTTTAGCGAAACTGCGTCCAGCATTGTGCTTTTGTTCCGTCTGTTCCGGACATTCCGGTAAGTCCATCCAGTTCTGAATGAGATCAGCGAAGCTGTTGTCTCCAAGCACTAGCGGCTGCCGGTTACGCCCGCGGGTGAGTAGTGACGTAGTCCAGTCCTCCGGGTCACTTGCAGTCTCAAACGACGTCCAACTTTCCAGGCAAGCGTCGGAAGTAGACTTAGGACGCACTCGAGTGTTGGCCGCCTGGTTGGTGCGAAGACACGCAGACGAAGATACGCGGATGTTTTTGCTGCGCCGTAACACCACTCCTTCATCCTGCCAGGAGGCCTCAGAGTAACCCGAATCAAACTCCAGACTGCGCTCGCTGCTCGGTGAGCTAACAGCCGATGGGCCGCCCGCAGAGTCCTCTTCCTCCAGAGAGCTAGACAGACAGCAGGCAGAGTCGTAACTGCTTGCCTCACTGGCGTCGCTGATCCTCAACCGTGCTCGACGTTCCCGTTGGGCTATCAGCTGCTTGCAAGCACGCAACCTCACCGGAGGTCCAACAGGGGGCACTGCGCAGCTCCGCCGCAAATGCTTTAGATCCTGCAAGGATCGCATCATATAACGCATCTGTTCTCGCAGACAGTCGCTTGACTCCTGTAGACACAACTGCAAAGAGACAGAAGGAAACAATAAGACTACTTGGTGCAAAACAATTTAAAATGCAAAACATATATTTTAATTAGGCTTATGCAACAATTAGAAGATAAACACCAATAAATTACATTTAGGTCACCCTCCATTTTGGTTTTGTTTTCCTGTGACTGACTAATCATGCTCCTTTAACAGGCTTGGACCTGCACAAGCACTGTTAGAGAGGGCATGGCTCTATTTATCTGGAGGAGCTGAAAAACCACTCTATTCCAGGTAGAGGGCAACTGAACAACCGATGAATGCACATCGTGTGGACACTCACACCCAGCTATCAAAAAGGATGGATGACTACTACCAATCAGTTAAAATAAACCTGTTACTAGCCACACCTGGAATACATCTTTTCAATAGAGTAATTACCACACCTTCCATCCATGCTGTCAGATACATGTATACAAACATACACACAAATCATAATCAAGAAATGGAAGAGAAATAGCTTACTCATTTGAAATAGATGGAGTGAGTAAATTGCGATTTCAATACAAACTACTTAGAGCTTTTAAGAGTGAAGCTACATCATTAATTCAAAGACAGTAAAAATTAGATATGGAAAATTAAAATATAACCACATAAGTCTGAGATGAACAGTCTCAAAAGGTTCTCTATAGACAATAAGCAAGTCCCAGTGCCTAACTTGAAAACAATGCTACTACTGCCATGTTTGCTGTAGTAGCATGCACCCAAATGCATTTTAACAACAAAATCTTCCATCTTTGGGAAACTTTACTGGCTTTTTGACGTGCTATTTTTCATGTATTTGCTGAAATCTGTATCTAAATTTACAAAACAGCTCAGAAAGCTCAAAGTGTGGACATCATGCGAATGCAGCAATAATAGCATGCACACGGGGTTGAGCATTATTTCAATGCACAGATTGGCATGAGGTGCAGATGTCATCCCATATGCTAAAATTTCAGCAACGGACATTTCTTCACAGTAACTAATCCTTTGCTGCACATAATGTAAAGTGATGACCAATCAGTGTATTCTACAGAGTAAACAATCTATTGTAATTAACAAGACAAAGCCCAACGAGTGTGGAGTGATGATTTGGAGGCATGCTTACCATGATTCTTGAATGATGACAATCAAAAAATCCAGTAACTTTAAATACTCCTGAAATAGAAAAAAAATGTTTTATGAAACATCATGCTTTGCAAAAGTAAAATAAAGCAATATTTAAAATAATAATCATAATAAAACTTGGATTTATCCACTTGAATAATTAGGAAAACACACATAAGTAACTTTTATCAGATAAAAATCATGCATGAAGCTGATCAAATGTAGAACTCTTGTCTTGCACTTACATTTGTTGTGAAGAAAAATCAGTAGAATCCAGGCTGTGCAGATGTGGCTCTTGTGACTCAAACTCCAGATCATGAGCCCCCTCACTGCAGACAAGCGCATATGTGAGTCTGTGTCATTCCAGCATGCGCGTCTCAGCCAATCACAGCGCAGCATCGCGGCGCAATCCAATCAAATTGTCGCAGCTGGAGCAAATCAGAACTCGCCTGAAATCTGAGCGCTCGTTTCCACCCTCTCTCAAATTATGAGTATATTCAATGATGCCAAAGTACCATAGAAAATATCCAACTGAAGACGATAATCACGTTATTAAGTGTCTGCAACAAGATACGAGTTTTCTATCTATCTATCTAAATTTCTAAAAACAATAATTTAAGACTTCATATAGTTATGTATTATTTTAAATAATGTAGTATTTTTATTACTTACGTACTTTCAGTGTTACTGTTGTTTCTTTGTATGAAAGGCGAGGAAACCAACACTGAAGTAGCAATTAAGTATTAAAATGTCTGACCTTAAAGCGTTGTTGATGGGTGCACAATACAAGTTGTTGTTAACTGATGCCTTGTTGTTCATTTTAATATAAAAGTCAAATTTAAGCTAAAAAACTGAACCTACACCGTTAAGCAGCAATGTTGAATCATTAGAAAACCAACGTCAGCTTTAATCTACGAACACATTAGGCTGTCTTCGACCAAAGTTGCTCATTTGAGAATCCTGCTTTATTTTCGCATCTTTAAATATGTTAAAGATGTACTGCTGATCCAGAGACACATACCTCAAATTCACTTACCCTGTTATCAACATAGATGAAATGTTCCCTGAGAATGTTCCATGTGTGTCCATATGATATTCAGAAGAGTCGGTGAGATTCACAGCGTGTTGAGCAGCGCTCTCTGGCGGTCGGAGAAAACGCTGCAACTTTTGCAATTTTTCTATTTTTTTTTTTCATTTGTGCATTTTCTGAAAATGAACTTAGTTCTGAGAAAGGATTATTTTCTTAACTAATTCAATGAAATCCCCACAAAGCCACATGGGGTTGATGCCACTGTCAAGGTGTTTATTGTAATTAGAGTAAAATCTTCCCATTCATGTCTTCATTCTTTATTTTTCTCTCACTCTAATCTGTGACACATTAGGTTGGATTAGAGGTGTTTGGATGATTAGGCTCACACACAAAAACATTACTGGACAATAACGTGGATGCTTTTGTGATGCAAAGCTGAAATGTAGCAATCCAATTTACATATAGGGAAAAGTGTGAACTATTGCCTAAACCTGTGATTCCACCCATTGTGTTTAAGGATGGCTGATCTTCCTAAAGCATTACACTTTAATGTATGAGGTTACTATGGTAAGCACATGTCAGATCAGTAAACTGGGCATGTCTTCAAGATTTATTTCTTTATTTGCCTTCAAGCTCCATCCACAAACAGAATAGAATCAGCATCTTTTAAGTCACTTCATCAACATCTCTCATCATATTGGTGGGGGAAGGCATTCTGACAGACGGATTTTTGCCGTCGGATTCTGTTCCCCCAATGGATTTTACACAATGAGGTTCTAATATTTAACACCTGGTTAGTCGATGCCAGTAGCCTAGTGGGCAGCAAGCTGACATGTAGCACCTTTGTGTTTTGGGCAACCCGAGTTCAAATCCCGGCTCGTTGACTTTTCCTGATTTTCCTGGATTTTTGCCATCAGATTGTGTTCCCCCCATGGATCTTACACAATGAGGTTCTAATATTATCAAACTACACATGGTTAGTCGATGCCAATAGCCTAATGGGCAGCACACTGACCCATAGCACTGTTGTAGTGGTCCCATTGCTTCACTCTGACTTTAGGAGCCATAGAGGCCAGGGAGTGAGCACCCCCTGCTGGCCTCACTAAAGCATCTTCCAATGACAATCAACTTTTTTCAAAAAGGTCTCCCATCCATGTCACAACCTGGCATCCCAGGCATCATTGAGATTTTGTAACCGAACAAAACCGACCATCATTGAAATCTCGTAACGGAACAAAACCGACTGACACTGAAATCCGACCGTCTTTGAGAATTCGTAACTTAGCATTTACAAGCCTGTTAATAAGCAGAATCACTGAAGGAAAGAAGAGAACAAAAAATGAGTCATACAGAAACACAAGAGCTACAACTGACTTCAGCCACAGCCTTATGCTGGGTACACACTAAAAGATTTTTTAAAATCTTATACGATTTTTGTGTACCCAGCCTTAGATGAAATCAACTGAAGATAAAAGAAGGCGTTACATCGCTCCAGCTCTTAACTCTTATAGTATGTTTGTTTTCTCTGGCTGTGTGTTTGTCAAACACATTTGCAAAAGCAAAAAAAAAGCTGAAATGTGATCAGATGATTTTTAGCTATTGATGGTTTTATAATCGTCATGAAATAGCCTGAATCAATGATGTTATTTGAATGTATTAATTGTGTTGTGCCATTAATACATTTGAATTACAAACTCTGTTTTACTGCAATATGAATACGACAACAAAATATTCAGACAATCAGATCAACTCTGGACATCACAAAAAGCTGATAAAAGACAACAAAAACCACAGCAAAAATTAAAAACAAATAGTTAGAATTAAAGAAAATAATAGGACAATTCAGCTGCGTAATTTATTCATGCTGTAATGCATGCTGGGGGTTTTGTACAATTGTTCCCAGCATGCATTGCAGCATGATACTTTTGATTGTCACCTTTGTTGAGATTTATGTGCTGATTCTTGATGGCTTTGTGTATCATCTTAGAATAATTTTTGTGTGTGGTTTTTTTTAATCTTCTAAATGGTTTTGTGCCATTATAAGATTTCAGTGACAGTTGGTTTTGTTCGGTTGCGAGATCTCAATTGGTTTCGTTTCGCTATGACGGTCGGATTTGTTCCTTCACAAGATTTCAATGACAGTCGGTTTTGTTCCTTTACAAAATTTCAATGACAGTCGGTTTTGTTCCTTTACAAGATTTCAGTGACAGTCGGTTTTGTTTCTTTACGAGATTTTAGTGACAGTCGGATTTGTTCAGTTACGAGATTTCAATGGCGATCGGTTTTCTTCTGTTGCGAGATTTCAAAGACAGTCAGTTTTGTTTCGTTACAAAATCTCAATGACAGTCAGTTTTGTTCCTTTATGAGATTTCAATGACGGTTGAATTTGAAACAAATTAAACTCTTGGTTTTGTTTAATTATGAGATTTCAATGATGCCCGGTTTCATCATTTCGTTGGTCGGTTTTTGTTCCATTACAAGATTTCAATGACGGTCGGTTTTATTTAGTTATGAGATTTCAATAATGGCCGGTTTTGTTTCATTCTAAGATTTCAATGACAGTCGATTTTGTTCCTTTACAAGATTTCAATAGCGGCCATTTTTTTCCATTACGAGATTTCAATGCCACTTGGTTTTGTTCCCTAATGAGATTTTAATGACGGTTGGCTTTGTTGATGGTCAGTTTTGTTTAATTGTGAGATTTCAATGATGGTCTGTTTTGTTCAGTTACGAGATTTCAATGCCACTTGGTTTTGTTCCCTAATGAGATTTTAATGACGGTTGGCTTTGTTGATGGTCAGTTTTGTTTAATTGTGAGATTTCAATGATGGTCTGTTTTGTTCAGTTACGAGATTTCAATGACGGTTGGTTTTGTTTCTTTGCTCTTTTACGAGATTTCAAATACAGTCAGTTTTGTTTCGTTACGAGATTTCAATGATGGTCGGTTTTGTTCTTTTAGGAGATCTCAATAGCAGTCAGTTTCGTTCCTTTTAGAGATCTCTATGTCTGTCAGTTTTGTTTAATTACGAGATTTTAATGATGGTCAGGTTTTGTTCAGTTACAAGATCTTAATGATGGTCGGTTTTCATTGTCATTCAACCAAGTTTTCATTTGTTCAGTTACGAGATCTCAATACGAGGTTTCAAGATTTTAATGACAGTTGGTTTTGTTCCATTAAGTTATTTCAATGATGGTCGGTTTTGTTCCATTGCGAGATTTCAATGATGGTTGGTTTTGTTCCGTTACGAGATTTCAATGACGGTTGGTTTTATTCAGTTATAAGATTTCTGTGACGGCCAGTTTTGTTCGGTTACGAGATCTCAATGACGGTAAGTTTTGTTCCATTACAAGATTTCAATGACAGACGATTTTGCTCCTTTACAAGATTTCAATAACGGCCTTTTTTTTTTCCATTACGAGTTTTCAATGCAACTTGGTTTTGTTCAGGCCATAGCAGGCCATAGCAATGCCACTTGTCAGCCAAGAGAAAATAAATAAACCAGAACAGGACCTTATCAAAGCCACAAAATCTTTATATATTATTTATAGAATCATCTTAGCATTAACAAATCTGTTAACAAGCAAAATCACTGAAGGAAAGAAGAGAGCAGAAAAAAAAGAGACAAACAGAAACACAAGAGCTACAACTAACTTCAGCCACAGCCTTAGATGAAATCAACTGAAGATAAAAAAATATATATATATTAAATCTCTCCAGATCTCAGCAGAGGATGATTAAACAACTCCACAAACAGCATTACAGCTTCACATATTACTAACCAGGTTGACTCTATTTCTGTCATTCATCTACGGAAGTTCTTATTGAGAATTAACAGAAGTTTAACGCTCATGTTTGTTTCATTGGAAGTCACCATAATGGTGATTGGTGTTTCCATTAGTTGGGCTCTTAACTCTTATATGTTTGTATTCTTTTGATAATTTCTCTGTGTAATTTATTCATGCTGTGATGCATGCTGGGAGTTTTGTACTATTGTTCCCAGAATGCATTGTGGCATGATTGTCACCTTTGTTGAGATTCATGTACTGATTCTTGATGTCTTTGTGTGTGTTTTTTTTAATCTTATGGTTGGTTTTGTTCGTTTGCGCAATCTCAATCAGTTTCATTTCGCTACAAGATTTCAATGACTTAATATTCCTTTAGAATATTTCAATAGCAGTCAGTTTTGTTCCTTTACGAGATTTCAGTGACAGTTGGTTTTGTTCCTTTACAAGATCTCAATGACGGTCGGTTTTGTTCCTTTACAAGATCTCAATGACGGTCGGTTTTGTTCCTTTACAAGATTTCAAAGACGGTCAGTTTTGTTCCTTTAGAATATTTCAATAGCAGTCAGTTTTGTTCCTTTACGAGATGTCAACGATTGTCAGTTTTGTTTCATTACGAGATTTCAGTGACAGTTGGTTTTGTTCCTTTACAAGATCTCAATGACTGTCAGTTTTGTTTCGTTACAAGATTTTAATCACGGTCATTTTTTTTCATTACGAGATATCAATGCCATTCGGTTTTGTTCCATTGCGAGATCTCAATGACGGTCGGTTTTGTTCAGTTGTGAGATCTCAATGGTGGTCGGTTTTGTTCCATTGCGAGATCTCAATGACGGTCGGTTTTGTTCAGTTGTGAGATCTCAATGGTGGTCGGTTTTGTTCCATTGCGAGATCTCAATGACGGTCGGTTTTGTTCAGTTGTGAGATCTCAATGATGGTTGGTTTTGTTCCATTAAAAGATCTCAATGATGGTCAGTTTTATTCTGTTATGAGATTTCAATTACAGTCGAATTGAAAATCGAAATCGAAACGATTCAAACTGTTGGTTTTGTTCCATTAAAAGATCTCAATCATGGTCGGTTTTCAGTGTCAGTCAGTTTTGTTCTGTTATGAGATTTCAAAGACAGTCAATTTTGTTTTGTTACAAGATTTCGATGACGGTTGGTTTTATTCGGTTATGAGGTTTCAGTGAAGGCCAGTTTTGTTTGCTTATGAGATCTCAAAGATGATGATTTTTGTTTCTTTTAATGTTAAAATTCACAAAATATAAAAGGTATAATGCCTTATATATTGCCCTGCGTGTATGTACTGCTTATATCAGTGCTCTCATACTCAGTTCCTGGAGAGCCACAGCTCTGCACAGTTTTGTTCCAACCCTAATCAAACACACCTGATCCAGCTAATCAAGGTCTTCAGGATTACTAGAAACTTCCAAGCAGGTGTGAGTTGGAGCTAGTTGGAGCTGGTTGGAGCTAAACTCTGCAGGGCTGTGGCCCTCCAGGAACTAAGTTTGAGACCACTGGCTTGTATGTTCAATAAATTTATAAATATGCAGTACCAAATCTTATCACATGAATTGAATCTTTCAAGATCTCAGCAGACTAGGATCAAACAACTCCACAAACAGCATTACCAGCTTCAATTTTTACAGTTTACTGCACTTTGATATTCTTCTCGTTATTTCCCTATAGCGGCTAATAAATCAGAAGTCTTGCACATTCACAGAAAACACCTTATTTCTGCGTTGAAAAATAGGGTGGATAGACTAAACACGTAATACGCATGTGCATGCCATCACTGTTTTCACAGATTCACCTTTTTGTGGTTTACACAGAGATGATAACGGCATTATTTTCAAAAGTTTGCATTTTCAGGCCAGCAAAACACCATTGTCATGTAAATGAACAGCCAAAATTCCATTTTTTTAGTTGAAAACAGTGTCGTGTAAACAGCCCCTTAGTCAAGAGTCAAACTGCACAAATAAAGCAAACACTGATCACAATGATGGTGACTAAACATTTTCAACAGAACATCATCTAAACCTCTGTTAATTCTCAATAAGAACTTCTATAGATATTGGACAGAAATAAAGTCAATCTGGTTAGTAATTAATATTGTCGTTGTTTTCATCTAAGGCTGTGGGTGAAGTTGTAGCATCTTCAATCGTTAGTTCCATTAATGGTAAACGTTTGGCACCCTGTACTGCCATGGATTTCAGAGTTTTTTCCTTTTTTTTGGTGTTTATTCCAACCAAAATTCAACATCTGCCTAACGTTGGACCTTGACATCAAACAAACTGAGTTAAGACATCAACCCGATTTTCATTTTCAACCAAAATCCAATGTCTGATCGATGTTGGAGTCTACATCCTGCGCCTGCTGGGTAAAGGTGGAGATGGAGTGATGTGGGAATATTATTCTCACTGGAGTGACGCAAGCAGTTATGATTGACAGGTGATAAACATGCACAACCCAAATTCTGTTTAAAGCTAAATTTGCTCAAATGTTGTGACCATGTTTTGATTTACAGTTATCTAAAGAAAGCTTTCAGAGAGAATCTCTTTATATTTGTTGAATGAGTGTCTGTTGTTGAATGTGTGTGATAGTGTTTGAGCAGCTGCAGTATCTGTCAGTGTATCGTCGTTCCTAAAACACAGCTTCGTTCTAGGGGTGACAGGGCCTTTTCATCTTCCCCAAAATCGTGGAATTCTCTCCCGGTTGACATTAAGGAAGCAAATTTGTTAGGTATTTTTAAATCTCGTTTTAAAACTTTTTATTGGAGGATTGTTTTTAACTGATCAATTTTGTTTAATTATTCAGTGTCTTTCTTTCATGTTTCTTTTTTTGTGTTTATTTGGTATTTAATGTGTTTTAATTTATAATGTTTGGTTGTGTTGTAAAGCTCTTTGAGAAAGCAACTTTTAAAGGCGCTATACAAAATAAATGTATTATTATTTTACACAGCAGTCACTAGATGGCAGTGTCAGTCTGTCAAAAGTCAGCATACAAGAGGGTATAATGGTGAGTTACGGCCTTATATTTCACTCTCCAAACACTAATTTAGTTAAGATCTTGAACCATATTTTCTTTCATTGTAGAGGTTTGATGGAAAAGCTCAAGACCCAGGTTAGATTACAGTGCGAGACATTTCCAAATGAATGTAATTATAATTTTGAGAAGCATATGTTCCGAACATGGTGATTATTTAACCTGAGATGACTTTCTGATGTCTTTCGACAGTAACAGGACGGAGTTACTCGTTTAATTCAGCAACGGGTGAACAACGTTGGTTGGAGCCTCATCTTCCAGCTATCTGATCTCAGAAAAGAAATGAATCTTAATGTTCTTAAATAATTAAGTTAGTTAATGTTCTTACAGACCTCTCCAGGTAATGGATGGCCAATTTCAGCTAGAGCACAATATCCTAAAATTAGAAAATGTTCCAGTCGATGCCCTACAGCAAGTCCTTAAATCTGTGTTTAATTACTGTGATTGGATATTAAATTAATTATTCAGCCACTGATGTGAACTTATTAACCTCCACAAAATGTACACTTGAAATAAAAACCACAGCTGGCACAGCTTCATCTAGTGAATGAACCTTTATTTAAATTAAATCATTATATAGGACTTTCAAAAAGAACTTTAATCTTTACCAAAAAATGAAACAAATAACACTACCCTTTTCTCAATTAGATTTCCATTATTAATCACTATTTATTCTTACATGGTGTGAAATTTCTGGAGCAGAAATGTTTACGTACAGTAGGACAACTGGGGGAGAAAATAAAGTCCATTGTAAACGGAAGTCAAGGCACAAACAGAATGCTAGAAAGAGGAATGAGAAGATAGAAGAGAAGAAAAAAAGATTGTTAGATACTGTTACGTACATACTTTAAATATCAGTTACATTTTAGCAGTTCTTTCCCCATTTGTGAAGCTTTTTTTGTGCTTTTTTGTTTTTTGTTGTTTTTTGTACTTTTTTTTAATTTAATTTTAAAAAGGAATGTTACGCTGATGTGAACTGATTACTTGTATTGATATATTTGCTATCATCAAGCAGGAAAACTTTCCGTTTTGCTATCAACAAGGACGTCATGTACTGTAAACATCATAAAAAAAGCGCTTTCCTTTTTCAATCAATCATACTCAATATCCAATGCCAGCTGGTTGTTTAAAAAATAAGCATTATGCAATTAATAAAATTTCAGATTTCCTAGAGTAAAATGAAAGTATCATATAAAAACTTTTTGTTGCCTCTGCTATGACTCGAAAGAAAAAAAATTAACAAAAGGAGAGAAAATAAACGACAAAAATCGACAATGGATAATACAACAGTTGGCGATTTGTGGTCATAGCCCAAGGAGTTATTAATACAGATATTAATTGTCAAACACAATGATGGGACGGTGTCGGGAGGGAGGGAGGACAGAGGCTAAGGTTGTTGGCAATCGTTTAAATTGTGTCTGGCTCCTCTGAGCTATCAGTTGTGGTGTGGAAGCAGGAGTCGTGGTTGGCCAGTGCAGATGCCCGGGACTTAATCCACCCCTGCTTCCTCTGGTCATCAAAACTGTTCAAGTAATCTGAAAGAGGAAGAGAATTAAGTTATGAGTAGAATGGCGAGCGAAGTAGTCCAACTAGGCAGGACGCTCTGTGTATTTCTTCTCACCTAGACTCATCTTCCTGTTTTTGTGCTCTAGAAGAGCCCACAATCCTTCAGGTTGTTTTTGATGATGACATCAGTGACAGCGTCGAAAACGAACTGCACGTTCTTGGTGTCTGTGGCACAGGTGAAGTGAGGGTATATCTCCTTGGTTTCTTTCTTCTTGTTCAGGTCCTCAAACTTGCTGCGGATGTACTCGGCGGCCTCGTCGTAGTTGTTGGCACCTTGTTGAGAGGGGAAATACAAAGCACAATGAGAAAACAGCAGGGAAGGATGGAGACGGAAAGACAGAAAATAAGTGACAGACAGGAAGCCGGAAAAATTGGAAAGCAACATGAAATCCAAGAACACATTCACAATGATCCCCACTTTGATCATTAAAATGACACATGATCTCTTCCAATTGATTGATATCAGTAAAGCCGTCTGCTCTGTGTTAGATCGATGTCCCATGCACAACTCTACATGGGATATAATGAATTCCTGGCCTTTTGGATATCAACACTGAAGGACAACCAAAGTGGACCTCATTTGAATAAACCCCTCGATGAGCACTTGAAGTGAACAGCCTCACAAAGACTGAAAATGCCTGAATAAAACTGGTTTGGATTGGTCTGTTTTCACATCGAATATGTGCACGTTTCAAAGACAACATGAATATGGCTTTAGCAACACATTTAACTTCTGTAATGTGATGTATTTCAGGGTGAAAATTAATATTCAGCTTGAAATAATGGAGGACAGATTTGTCAACATTTGATTGGATCATTTGACAGTACTGGTAAATATTATTTTTCCAGGGTGTACAGACTTAGAGAAAGTTATTACAATTTGCTGCTTCTTTTTTTCCAAAACATAAAAATACATAGTTCCAACATTGATTCTGATTGGAGGAACTGTCGAATGCAGATGTAATAAGTTGATATGTAACTTGTAGCATTAAAAAGCTGGCAAGTAAGGTTTATGAACTACATAACATACAATATAATTAATATTAACAACTAATATGATTAATTTCTTTTATTTTTATTGCACAAAAAGACTAGATACAATGATTAAGAAACTAAAAAGGTCTGTATTGATTTCATGTTTTCTTTAATGCATAGGTAAAGCAAGAGCTTGCATTTTATTGATCTGAAGCACTCAAAAGCACTTCTGGAGCACTTGTGCAATTGATTTAGATGATTTATTGGGAAGATGGCTATTTTATAGTACCTGCATACTCAGGGAAGCAGATGGTCAAGGGGCTGTGTGTGATCTTCTGCTCAAACAGATCTTTCTTGTTGAGGAAGAGGATGATGGAGGTCTCAGTGAACCACTTGTTGTTGCAGATGCTGTCGAAGAGCTTCATGCTCTCATGCATTCGGTTCTGTGGTGGAATTAAGAAACGGTTCAGTATTCAGGCCTGTATTGATGAATGACAGCCTGAAATATGACGAAACTACACTACCATTCAAAAACTTGGGTCAGTAAGGTTTTGTTTTGAAGAAAGAAATTAGTACTTATGTATTAAATTGATCAAAATTGACAGTAAAGACATTTATAATTTTACAAAAAAATTCTATTTCAAATAAATGCTGTTCTTTTGAACTTCCTATTCATCAAAGAATACTGGGGAAAAAAAAAAAAATGTATTATGGTTTCCACAAAAATAAAAAAGGTAATTGTGACTTCTCACATTTCTGACTGTTTTTCCTCAGAATTGCGAGATGCAAATTCGCAATTCTGAGGAAAAACGGTCAGAAATGTGAGATAAAAAGTCACAATTACCTTTTTTATTTTTGTGGAAACCATGACTTTTTTCTCGTAATTGAGTTTTTTCACACAATTCTGACTTTTTTTTCCTCAGAATTGAGAATTGATATAAAGTCAGAATTGTGAGGTAAAAAGTCGTAATTACCTTTTTCTTATTTTTTATTTCATGGCGGAAACAAGCTTCCAAAGTTTTCAACATTGATAATAATAAGAAATGTTTCTTGAGCAGCAAACCAGCATATTAGAGTGATTTCTGAAGAATCATGTGACACTGAAGACTGGAGTAATGATTCTGAAAAGTCAGCTTTGCACTCACACTGTTTTGACTACTTTTGATAAAAAAAAAATAATAAAAAAAAAAATATCTTACCAACCCTAACGTTTAAGTCTTAAAGGTGCAGTAGCAAAACAGCATATTTAAGTCTAACAATACAGAAGGTGAAACATGTTCACATACAACTAAATTATGGCTATTTTGGTGCCAGAAACTAACAAAACAAATTGTGCAGAAGTGTACAAATGCAGCCTCTTTGATTCTTAGAAGTGTCATGGACCGTGAATTATGAACTGATCTGGGGTAAAAGCTAAAAGGATCTCACCATTTCTTCATCCTCAGCCAGCACCAGGTCATACGCACTCATGGCCACACAAAAGATAATGGCTGTCACCCCTTCGAAACAGTGGATCCACTTCTTCCTCTCTGAACGTTGGCCGCCGACATCAAACATCCTATGGAGAGAGGAGACATGTAAATGGTCAGCAGCACAAACAGACAAACGCACAAGTAATCAATCATAAAAATGCCCTCAAGAACCTACAAAGCAAGACAGAACATACAATCAGCCAAATAAGCAGACAGCTTATTTAATTTGACGCAAATGCAATAAAGATGTAATGGGCAGAAGAACAGAATAAGAAAAAAATATGATAAAGTTCTTAACCAATAGCAGCACAACAAGTAAGTTATGGCAGAGGGGAAGATTATTAGCAAACAATAACTTAGACTGGCTTAAAAAATGGACTGTTTTTATGATGTTTTATGATGCTGTTTTGCCATATATATATGACCTGAGGGCAAGTAAAAGATGACAATATTCCTCTTTCTAGGTCAAGTCTATTTTTCTTAGAGTTTGTTTTTGTCCACTGGAAATTTGTGGGAAATTTTCAATGTTTTGTCAGCAGAATATTGAGGTTGCTGACTCAGTATTCTGATGCTCTTAGAGAGGTTTATTATGTCCCTTCCTCTTCTTTAGGTCCGGACGTTCACATGTGTCACTGGCATTTGTTGACATTTGAGTCTGGGCTTTGTTTCTATGGTAATGGAGGGGTTGAAAGCAGGATGGATGAGACAGGGAGGGAGGAAGGTTGGAAGAGCTGGGACTTCCTGTCTGTCACACTTGTCTCTACAACAGTGTGGTCCTGGAAAAGACGTCATTGGCATTTCTAGGAAATTCCGTAATCATCCTCCCTCTTATGTGGCATTTTGTTTTTTTCTTTTTTTACGCACAATACATAATATGATTTACAAGTCATTAAATAAAGTGATAGACCATCTTGGACAGCTGGCTTGTGTTTGATCTTTATAAAGGTTGGGCTGACATTTCTTCTGTAGATTAAAGCAGACGCATTCAAAGAGAATCATTCTAGCCTCGCTAAATCCCATAAACTCCTCAAACCAAACGCCCTCAACAGTTTTAACAGAAATTAATCCCAAAACCTCAGGCCAGAACACATGGATGGCATGGAATTAATTCCTTGATTCCATTGAGGGTTAAAGAGGGTGTTGCTAGCTAACGGAAATAGTGGAGGGTGTTCGATATGGCAGATGAGTTGAAGTGTGAATGTGTGTGAACACACGTTAGCACGGCTACTAGAGAGTGTGAATAAAAAAAATCTGTTAAGCAAAATAAAG
This sequence comes from Mylopharyngodon piceus, assembly GCA_039654765.1. Taxonomy (NCBI): domain Eukaryota; kingdom Metazoa; phylum Chordata; class Actinopteri; order Cypriniformes; family Xenocyprididae; genus Mylopharyngodon; species Mylopharyngodon piceus. The sequence goes on from CM077452.1 coordinate 4,894,924, forward strand.
ACATCCATGTGCGTAGAGATTTCTCACTTGAAGTGTAGGTCTTTGAAGGTGAAATGTGTCTCTACGATTCCAGTGGTCTTCACTCTGGTCCTCAGCACGTCCTGCTGGGTTGGGATGTAGTCTGCTTTGGCTATTCTGTCCATGTCATTCAGATAACTGCAAAACACACACACAGGATGCTACAAAACAATTCGCTTTTTTAAATAATACTGTTGTGTCTTCCTTATAAATATTGTAGTTAATTGTACTGTATTAATAGCATTTCCTTCTAACTAGATACACTTTCAATATGTTCACTACTGTATAAAATTACTGTATTGACCGACTGTATTCGTCATGTGACTGGTTCATGCAGTCACATGACGAATACAGTCTGTCACAGGCGATCCACACTCCAATCCAAAAGGGGGCGCATGTGGTAATGCAACGCTGTTTGCAAAATTCTTTTTTTCTCTCAAATTTCCCATAGACACCCAAGCACCCAACTTTATTTTGAAAACCTCTGCCATAAAATATTAAATATTCTCTCTAAATATTCACTCAAGTTAAAATTTTGGCACCAGCAATGTTCAATATTTTTGGGTACATATAGTGCAAAATATTGTACACTTCTGTGTCTCTCAGTTGTATCAGCATTGGTGTGAACAAGCCTTGTAGATGATGTTCTTATGCAAAACACTCTGTTTGGAAATCTGATTATACGATTGCACGCCTTAGTCTAGGAGGCTGCGACAGTGACAATGCAGATCTTCATTCAGCTGCCAATCAAAGGCTGATGAAGCCTCACAGTAACACAGCTTGGATAAGCTGCGTAGGCAAGAAATCCTGCCAGCAACACTGAATGTTATTGCTCCACCTAATGCGGTACAATCCCACTACAACTCAACTGTATGGTTCCATGACGAACCAAGAGTTCAGGATTTCAAAATCACAAGAAACCAACACAGCATGATAATTTCCTCCAAGTTGTTTTCTTTCTTTCTTAGTTGTTATACGTTTATCAGTCCTTAGAGTGGTCTCAATTTTGTGTGGATTCCCGCAGACACTCGCACTCCACTGGAATCCTCAGACACAAAACAATCAAGCACAACCTCAATCAAACTGAAAAGTGCTGATAATCCCTCTTCACAAAGAATGGCTTAGAGCTGCCTTTATAGTTCTTACCTACTGCAAACATTTAGGTTCACATTTTGGCTCAAGTGAGCTTTGTTTCGGAGGAGGGCTCTCTTGAAGACTTATTTTATTCACACTTCAGCACGTGGTGTGCTCTGATTTATGCAATGAAAGATCTAGCCTGTAGGGTGCAGGACTATGGGCTGTAATGACTGTGTATAGAGAGAGATTAATGACCACCTGCTATCATTTAAGGTTCGGGGAATTAAAGTCATGTCTCTGATAAAAGCAGCTAGAGTTTATCAAAGCCAAGAGTACAGTCTGACACTGTAGCTGATCTCTAATGAGAACAATACGCCAGTGCTAGGCGCTTAATACAGTGGCTGTTCAAAATAATACACCAGTATAAAACATCCGATGGGATTCAGTACATTCCATTTACTGATGTAGGCACTACTAGTACTGTTATTCTAAACACAGTAAGTGTGTATGGCAAGATCTGTGCAAACAGACAAACAAAAAAAATATGGTCTTTTCTTTGATGCACAGGAAGTTTGTCTTGCTTTTTTTACTGGAACAGGAGCTGTGCTTGACATCTGGCTCTGGTTCAGAGGCTGGGAAGATTTCATGAAACTTGGCCAAAAATATGTTTCAATTCCAGGCTCCTTAGTTCCAGTGAAAACTAATCTTAACGCTACAGCATACATAGGTTTTCTAGAGAACTGTGTGCTTCCAACTTAGTTTTGGGAGGGAATTTTTCTAACGAAAATGAATTGTACATGAACGCCATAAAGAAATGTCTCACCAAGTCTGATGCAGAAGAGCTCCACTAGCCTTCACAAAGTGCCAACCTAAACTCCATTAGACACGTCTGGGATGAATCTGAATCACGATTCTGAACCATCGTCCAATGTCATCCAATACCTTTATAGCTGTGACAGTTTTATACGTTGATACATATATCTCATATCACTCTGCAATCTCTTTCTTCTCGCATTATAAAATGATTTAAAGTCAAAATTTATATTCCATTAATTTATTTGGCAAGTAGATGTGCAATTAGTAGGCTTTGCATCGGGGTTCTAAATATCCTGTCAGGGTTTATATTGCAATAATGACTGATTTTTTATACATTATGCCACTTTAAACTCAAACTCTAAATGTGTGTATATTAAAGTTCTTATTATTATCATTATTATGTTGAAAGTGTATTTTTTGTAGAAACTGATACATTTTTTCAGTATTCTTTTATGAATAGAACATTACATTTTTTTGGGAAATTTTCAGAATTTGTAACAACGTAAGTCTTTACTGTCACTTTTGATCAATTTAATGCATCATTGCTGAATAAAAGTATTAATATCTTTTAAAAAACTTACTGATTCCAAACCTTTGAAAGCTAGTGTGTATGTGGAGAGTTTCTATTTTTATTTATTGTTTTTAATATAGACTGCATCTCTCTAAAAGGAGGTTTTGTTATTCTTTTCGACAGACATTTTAGCCTCTGTTCTGAGGGTGGGGAAGGAGTGGCTGCCTCTGTTAAACCACACTTCTCTCCACCCACCCACACACAAAGGCTGTAAACCCTTTCACATAAACATCTGCTGAACCTAGCAAACACAACTAAATATTATGAAAACTAAGATTAGAGCTCCCACTATCCTTCCGCAATCTCTTTTCCCACCAACAAATGACATCATGATTCATTTCCTTATTCAAGGCCAAATCGACTGTGATCCCCCAGTGAGGGAACGTTCCGCCTACCCCTGATTGATTCTGAGTGTATCAAGCATGGGAAAATTCATGGAAATCCTGACCCAGGCCAACCCTCCATTTAATAGCAATTGGTTTCTCAACGGACCGTTAACTGTTAATGCCAGAGCTTCTGCTCACTTTGATGTATCGATCTGATCCTGCCCGTTCTCATCACACAATTTCATCTTTCTATCCCTTTTGAATTTAAAGGGACTCTTGGGTAGGTGTCAGTTTTAGTTTAGTGGTTCATTTAGAAAGACATTTATATTAACTTATATTATTTTGATATATAGCAGAGTGGTTTTGGTGTCTATATAAAACCTTTGAATATTTCAATATGTTTATATTTCAAGAAAAATACCCACAATGCTAAAGTGCACCACCCTGTTCCATCTGTAAATGCATATTTATCATCTGACAGGCTGCGCATTATGAGTTATGATATTAGCTTGCCATGAATATTGACGAATGGTCAATATCATTTCTGACCAACAACGGAATGAGAACTTACTATGCAGCAGAGTCGTTGAGCTGGTACTCTCGGGCACGGGTGAAACAGTTCTGTACCCCTCCATCAGCCCACAGTCTGGTGATGACATTTGCCAGGTCATCAGGCAGGATGCCCTGTTCCTCTGCCGCCCCGGCCAGGGCAAACAACTGACGGGCATCATCCTATAAAACAAACAAATAAACAGATCAACTAAAAAATAATGCACATTAACAAAGAAAACTCAGAAACTAGCATATATATATGCATTATATGAGAAAGAGAGAGAGAGAGAGAGAGAGAGCGCGAGCAAAAGACCGTCGGCACACCACAAGTACATATAAAACAAAAAAAAAATTATATATATATATATATATAAAAATCGCTGATTGAGTATAAAGAAGTGCACGTGTGTATGTGTGCTTTTGGGGTGGGATGGGGTGGGGTGGGGTGTTACTTGATTTAGAGATTTATTTGCAAGGCAGGTCAAAAGTGCAGTATACAAATGTGAGCTATGCATCCCCTGAGAGAAAAAACAGAGGAGAGAAGGAACCAATGAACCAGTTTCCTGACTAGCTCTTACCTCTAGATTCTACTATCACATCTGAGTCTCTCTCAGAACTACAAAAATAACCGTCTACCTACATATCTGTCTCTCTCCTCCCGAAGTGCATGTTGAAGGAATGGCGTCTCATGCCAAAACCCCTCCCAGCATGGAGCTGAAATAGGTCACAGGAAGTCAGCCCTGAGGCAGAACATGGGAGCCATGAGCAGAAGTGATGGGCTGAGAGACGTGTGACACAACCGACCCTGCGCTTCTAGGGAACGTGATGAATTCTTAAACTGTGTGCTACTGTAGATTACAGATATCGTAAAGGTGAAACGACACAGTGTTTCACAATTCAGAAGTTAAGTAGCTTGTAAATTCAAGGAATGCTTGAATATCTATTTCAAAACAGGCATACTGTAAGTTATTTTACTAGGTGGTGGGAAAAAAGCCAATAGATTTGAATAGAGAGAGGACAGGATGGTTACAGGCCTTTTAAAAGATTTACAGCCTCAAGAGAAGAGAGCAAAAGAGAGAGAGAGAAAAAAGAAAAAAAAAAAGGAGTTACAGCGATCAGCCCCACGGGATGCTGTTTTCCACGTGTCTAAAACACACTGCTCAAACTGTGACATATGGTTAACACATGCACTCACTCACACGGTTTAAAAGGTACACTGGCCGATGTTCCTCTTCCTGTCTTACGCACAGCACTGCATACTCAATGTTTTTAATGTTTTAAGGAGTAACAGAGTCAAATTAAACATAGGTATGGATCAAGATGGTGATTTGGGTTGCACGATTCGGGGGAAAAAAAATGTAATTGCAATTTTTCTGATAAATTGATTTTAAAATGTAATTAATAATAATTTTATATTACAGTAAAACTATAAAAGTATAATACTAATATTTATGGCTTCTTCATTTTCAAACCGTAAATCAAGTTTTTATTTTGGCATAGAACCTCAGGCAGCAAACAGTCGGTTTATGAGCGCTTCTTATTACAAGTTTGGGAAGATGGTTGGCACATGTTGCATTCCCAAATGCTCATTATGAACGACCCAAACTCAGAGCAGATGCAAAGATGAGTTCGCGTGGAGCAGTATTTACTGTGAACTGAACTGCTCTGGGACACTGGAAACACTGGGACCAAAAAAAAAAAAAAAAAAAAAAAAATCAAAAATCAAAACAGACCTGTGCATTAAGAAATTTGGTACAGAAATACCAAATTTGGTACAGAGAACTCTGAAATTTTACTGGCATTGGTATCGACTTTTGAAATTCTGGTATCCTAACAAAACAAACCCCAATATTGGCCCATTTTGTGGCCATTTTTTTAGTTAAAATGAGAATTAACTGATTTGTACGCTAATTACATTTAAATTACATGCAAGGACGTTTTATAATAATGTCAGAATAATACAAATTTAATGACAATTATGTTTCTACTTGTTTTTTTTCTTTAAATATAAACATTTAAATTGTGGCTGTCATAAAACGAATTTATTCAAACATACATTAACTTTTGAAGAACAGGTTCAGTAAAAATACAATGAATATGCAATATAGTGCATATATTTAGCAAAATGCTCCTCTAAGTTCATGTTTCTAGCCGACTAATGAGTTTTTGGACACTGAATGACTTTTCTGAGGTAAATGTGATGTTATGTGACACTGTTTATAAGCCATTTTATTGACCTCTATCCGTGGTAGAAAAAGTCATTGAGCGATTACATGAGATGATACGGATTTCGGTAAATTGTACTGTATCTTTCAACATACCTTCTGATGTTCATGTTTATTTTGTGCTGTAACTAGTAGTAAAGCGGAAGAGATGATCGGTTCACATGCGCTTCACGCTGCTGCTTCGCTTGCACTGAAGTGCTACAATGATCTGTCACACCACATTAAAGAGGGCCAAAAAAGATTGCGACAGCTCGAGAGACGTCTATGGTCCCACTCCAGTCTATGGGAAATTAGCCCCAACAACTATATACACGATTTACAAAAATGACATTTTAATTCAAAATGGCGAATTTTGCCGAAAAGCGACTAGTTTGCAGGTATGATTTATACACCAAGGTTCAACTAGGGGTGTGCCCGAATACTAAATTCGTATTCGGAAAGGCACGGGGAAAAAAAAAAACGCAGTCTATGGAGCCCCGAAAGGGACATGGTTATGGCTGATAGGACAATGGTGAATGGTTTGCAGTTCCTGATCGTCACTGACAAATATCAAATCTTGTGAAATGTGTAATAAGTACTGACGCTCCCCTAGTATACACACAGCACGTGTGATTGCGAATCTCGAAAGTGAAAGTAAAAGCGCGCGCGCATTCAAAAGCAATTTCAATACTTCGCATATTAACAGCAGCTTCCTGATGCTGGCAAATTATTTACATTATAATTACCTATATAATTATAGGTAATAACTATATAATTGCGAGAGAAAGCATATATATAGAAAGAAATATATTTTTTCCTCCCATCTCATGTGCATTCCCTTTAGGGGCTCCGTAGTACAAGTCATTTCCTTTCCGAATATGGTATTTGGCTTCGGGCACATCCCTACAACTAACTAAAATATTTAGCCTCCACAAAGTGATGTTTCTCCCAATCCAGCCCTCGACCTGCCCTGGCGCCCCTGATAAATCGTTCAGAAATGCGTCTGATCAGTGTCTGGTGGACATGACTCTGAACTAGCTTACAGGGTTTCCTTAACAGACTAGTCAACTAGTCGTTCAGACAACCCACTGACTTCAAGACTTTAAAATACATAGTTTAGCACGTCCCACATCAAACATGACATAAACGAGAAAGAAAGAGACACACTTGAGGAATGTCTCCAACAGATGTCTCTCTCTCTCTCTCTCTCTCACTAATTAAACGTGATGGAGAGATGTTGTTAGCTTCTCTCACAGCACTTTACAGCTCTATTCCCAGAACGGAGACACAATCATCTATCTCTCCCTTCACCCGTCTAATTAAAACTACACACTGCTGCTAAACACACACACACACACACAAAAGAGTCTGTATTGTTTTAAAGGAGCCATTCTTCACTTCATTTTCTGCACCATGAGTGCTGCTTTTTTAGGATTCTCTGACAAGTTATAAGAAGTCTGACTTTTAATAACAGGTCTCGAGACTCCTGCGTCCTACTTCCTTCCATTCAGACAGTGTTAACCCTGTACATTCAGTGAATGACTGTAAATCTAGACTATCAATAATTCTAATATATAGTGAGGATAAATCTGATAGAGATCAGTGTTTTTCCAGAGCCTCAGGTGGATCAGATGCACTGAACATACTGCTGCCTTCAGGCTGTTCTCTAGACATCCTAGATAGCAAGCTAACACTCTCCCTTGCTCATTCTCTTTTTTCCTTTCTTTTTACACTTTGCAGGTTTTGAGGATCGGTGCATAGACCGCAGATTAAAAGAGATTTATTGTGCTATATTTGATCTGTAGTCTTTTACAGGACACAGAGCAGAACAGGAAGAAAAAACTATAGTTTTCTTTGACTCATTCTCAGATGGCCAGTGGACTGTTCGTGTGAGCATCTAATGGATATCGCACAACAAGGAGGACAAGAGAAGGCTGGAATCACTATTTGTAATCCGATTGCCTGGCTTTATGCAATTTTTGCAGGTCACAGTGTACAAGTTTCAACATTCTGACAGGAAACAAAGTTGCATTTGGAAATTTTCAGGCTGGTACCGTTAAAAAGGTTAAAAGAAGTTAATTCTTTTATTCAGAAAGGATTAATTAAATTGATCTAAAGTGACAGTAAAGACATTTATAATGTTACAAAAGATTTCTAGTTCAAATAAAAGCTGTTCTTTGGAACTTTCTATTCATAAAAAAAAAAAAAAAAAAAAAAAAAAAAATCAGTTTCCACAAAAATATTTAGCAGCACAACTGTTCTCAACATTGATAATAATAAATAATAACTATGCATGTTATTTTATATTTGATTATTCAATTTCTGTGATATTTTTACTTGAATACTACTGTTAGATCTACCTTAAAAATACACAGCATTGTTTAATTTGTATCTTTATTCTATTGTATTTATTTATGCCACTGCTTCTAATGTGTTTATTCAATCTATTTTTATTACTGGACTATCGACTTTTGGTGGTATCAGTACCGTGACATCCCTAGTGCTTACCAGACTTTATACCGATCAAAAGTCTGGCTTTGAGACTAGGGATCATCTGAGGGTGGTGGGCCTCTGTACAGTGTTACACACACTGTGTGTGTGTGATTTATTTGCTGAAGGAATGCTGTGTGTACTCACCGCTCTGCCACTGTCCTCATATTCGATCTTGAGGTTGCTCATGGCTTTAATGATGGCCATGATGGACTGGATGGTGTTACTGTAGACCACCGCTCGATACTGCTTGCACTCTTCCTCCGAGTAGCCATCCTCATGGATAATCCTGCAAAACGGACACATAGACGATCAATCGATCAGTTTTGTACAGTATATTTAGCCATTGATGAAAAGTGACAGAAAAACTTTTATATCGTTATAAAAAAAAAATCTATTAAAAAAAAACTTTCTATTTATAATCGTGAAAAAAATCATGGTTTCCACAAAAATATTAAGCTTTTTCAATGTTTTCAACATTGATAATAATAAGAAATGTTTCTTGAACAGCAAATTAGCATATTAGAATGATTTCTGAAGGATCATGTGACATTGAAGAATGGAGTAAGGATGCTGAAAATTCAGCTTTGCATCACAGAAAAAAATTAATATCAATATCAATTGTATTGCTGCTCATTTTGGCCAGGTCACTCCTGTGAAAGAGATTTTTAATCTCAGTGAGTCTTTCCTGGTTAAATAAAGGTTAAAAAAAAAAAAAAAAAATTTATATATTATATATATATATATATATACATATATATATATATATATATATATATATTATATATATATATATATATACATACATACATACATACATACACACACACACACACACACACACACACGCACACACACATTAAAATAGTTATTTTGAATTGCAATAATATTTCACAATTACATAATTCTCTCTGATATAACTAAGCACAACTAGTTTCTAGAGTCATTTTTTAATAATGTAATTCTATTATAACAGAATAAAAGTTGCTATTGTGCCCCAGATCAGGGTGCGTGCGTGTCGTGATGCATTCAGTAATGAGATGAAGTAGTAAACATTTTCCATCAGAGTGATTAGAGTGTAAAACTGATTTGGGAAACAGAGGCGTAAGAAGAGCAGCAGAGGTCAAGGTCAGATAAACAGCATTAACTGCTGCCAGGGGCCTGACTACACGCACACTCCCACATCCACAGCTGCTTATGGGAGTGTGAGATAAGATGACATGTAAGCTGACAGCATTTCTAGCCATTAGTGTTATGTTTGTAACATTTATTCAATCATTTGATGCCAAAAATTGCTGTCTAGGTAGGCAACTTGCTCGGTTTTGAGACAAACTCTATCTGTAAGGCCTAAAAATACTCTTCTCAAGTATGCCAATAAGGCAAACACAATTTCATGTATTATTATCAATGCATGATCATTATCTATATCATTGTCACAAGGGGTGTTATATCAAGAGTTCTTCTTCCACAATCGCTTTTCTGTTATGGTCAAAATAACGTTCAGAGCAACTTACACTAATTAAAGTTGGCATGATATAGAAATTCACCCCATGCCTACATTTAATTTAAACATCAAAATGTTATAACTAAATCTTTCAGTTAAATAACACACTTCTCTCTGGTGATGCATGTAAGATGTCTCAATAATTTTGTCCGCATAAACCCGGTCCCTTTCTTACCCTCTCTTGGATGTACATCACAATACCAAAGGAAAGATCTGTTGCTACTTTCGGAATATTGCAACTTTAAACTTGTCTAGCTATCTGAATAATAGGGCTGCTCGATTAATCGAAGTAATTGAAATTAACCCGAAATCACGCTTAATAACATGTTTTTATTCCAAATTCACTTCATAATGTCAGTCGAGTGTCTGAAATAACATTCTTTTGTAAGATGATGTGGCTTCTTACACAGAATAAGGCATACAACATATTATTTCATAGTATTCTATACAGTGATAAAGGCTGTCGATTAGCATTGCATTATAAATATACTTTATTATCATGAAAATACCCGAGAAGGCTTGAAGAACTCAGATAAACCATATATTGTTGTAGTCGTGTGTTTATTAGTCATGTTTAATCAATCAAATCGTTTCATTCTTCTGTTTATTCAGCTACAGCGGATTTCCTGGAACTATGTGCGTTATCTTTCTTCTTCGAGGCATATTTGGACTTTCTGTGTGAGAGCGCCCTCTGGCTTTCAGATGGAGCAGCATTTAGCCATGCTTCAGTGACAAGCTGCACATTAAAAGAAAATCTGCAGCCAATTGCCAAATCGCATGCGGTTTAATTTCAATTAATCGAGCAGCCCTACTGAATAACAACACGTTCAATTGACTAGCCAGCGGTCTTAGAACTGATTCATTGAAGCTGTGAAAATGAACTGATTCACTGAAATGAATGATTCTAAACTAGAGCTCTGGGGTTTGTGTACGAGTATGTGCACTTTGAGTTCATTAATCTGAGAAGGGGCAAAAAAACTCCCAATGTGCCATGTGAACGAATGTGTGCGCGCATTTGAGAGAGTTATTTTCTTTTTTAACATTTTCTCACTGTAGAGTTGCAGCTGTTCCCTCTCATATCATCCACACCAGCATCAACAGCTGGCACATGTCTGAAAGAAAGCAAGAGAATTTGAGGAGAGAAAATTGTCGTTCACTCACTTCATCTGTTTTACGATGGTGCTCTTCCCCGATTCTCCAGCACCTGTGACAGAAACACAAAACAAACAGGGTTAAAAAAAACACTCACACACATTTCATCTGTAGACAGGAAAGCAAGCTCACAGTCAGTGTTTTTTCCCGTCTAGTCAGAGTATTAGTGCTAATGCCTACCCTGTAGTGTGTGTGTAGCCTATACTTCCAGTAACTCAAGTATTGCTGACTTGGCTGTCGATCTTTAGCATTCCATTCTCTCACAAACCTGGTGTTTATCAAGTTTGGCCTTTAATGGAGATGTCTGAGTGCTTCACAAACAGGAAACGAGGTCTTATCAGCGTAATTTCCACAGGCCTGTAGGGGCATGCTACTCATTTGACATCTAACTCCCTCATTTGAACATTATATAAACACACAAAACATAACGGCCATACGCTAGAATCAACAAGCTCCCACAAGCACCTTCTAATATCTCAAAAACAAACATGCACATGTCAGACCGACGCATCTGATGTGGATTGGCACATTTGCGCTGCGGGGAACAAGTTTCTGTCACATGACACGCAGCTCTGAGATGCAGCACTGCCCCCGGCCGTCAGGCTGAGACCTTCTTACATAACTCTAAACGGCTTATGCTCCAAAACAAGTGGAAAACTATGTAATGCTGCCCTCAAACTCCAATGAAATAGTATCCGAAGATAATGAAGAGATGTGTGAGGTAGTATCTCAAAAGATGCCCTACTGGATTTAAAAATCCTGGTGTTAGCACACCTGTCAACGTGCCACACGTTTACACCCACTTTTTCTATGTGCAGAGACAACTTCACACTTGAGCAGCTGGTGTCAACACCTAAACATGCAAAATCAGATCTCCCACATCTTACCGAGACGGCAGCCGTTCAAACTTCAGTCACACATCAGTTTGCGGCTTTCATTTGAAAGATTTTTGCTGCTACTGCACGTTTAGAAAGTTAGCATTAAAGGGTCATGAAACCATGAAATACATTTTGTGAGATAACAGATATGTACAGATACAAAGTGGTTATTTTGTTTTTTGTTTTTTTAAAAGCCATTTATTCTGGTTTAAAAAGCAAAACTGAACTAACGTTACAAAATGTAAGCTATATGTTTTGGAGTTGTGACTGGCTGGATAGTATTTAAAGTCCCTTTAAGACAAGTAATTTAACTCGGCGGCCATCTTTGATACGCCTCTCGGGCATGCAAGTCTATGAATGGGGAAACATCAAATTCTCCAAAGCTGTTTGCCAGGCTTTCGATTAAATTTAATATTTGAAATTACCAATGAAATCTGACAACTGCCTCATAAAATTGTTTCTAAACGCTTGAATCATGACAAAAAAAACAACTGTATTTTTCAGGCTGGATCAAGCTAATGTGCAGTCCTAAATGCGCGTCTCTTGTGTCTCATTTCGTAGGCGCGCCTCTGACTGTTTCTATAGGAACCGGAGCTTCTAGCCGCTGCAGTGATGCGATGACTTTACCAATCGGTGATTGGCTCTTATTTAGAAGGCGGGACTTATTCCACCATATTGCGCCTTGCACTTTCTCCCATTCAAAACAATACAAGTGACGCATATTGTGTTATCCTATAGTCTTTGATAGTATGCATCCAAGTCATCACTTTCTGAGCTTTTCTCCGAATTACTCATGAGAATGAACTCTTTCAGTCCAATCACTGCACTGTATTACTCATGAGATCGCATTACAGTAGAGAATACAAATTATTCCAAACAAAGTGCTGCACAATAGAGGTTTATTGTAAATATTGTAGATATCCTACTGTGCAATAGTAATATATTAAATAGGTCCCTACAATAACAACTATAAAGTTTTAATAATTGTTCTAATTCTATCTGTAACGATAATGACACAGAGGAATGATATCGGCAAATAACTGTTGGCACATATAATAAACAAAGTTATGGTGCATTGGTGTGGATGCTAATAGAGTTTTCATTATAATTATCTAAATAGTTATGATTCTTGTTTACTTTTTTCTTAAAAAAAAAAAAAAAAAAAAAAAAAAAAAAGCAAATTTCTTTCATCTGACTTTTGATGAGTATTTAAGAGTATTAGTATTCAATCATGAGTATTTAAAAGCTTTTAATAAACAAATCGAACACAAATGCAAGCTGTGTGAATTCCTATTGTGCTCAATCCCTTAGAGTACAGACAGGAGACAGGACGGCCCACATGGGAAAATGAATGCCTGTATGACTCAACATCTATTGTGTATTAACATTTGCACAACTAGTGTTGTGCACCTGCAGGATGTGGCCGTGTATGTTTTAGTTATTGTCCGTGAATAAAACATCAGGCATTGGCGACACTTCCACGGAATACGTTTTAAACCATAACAAAAGACAAAGGTCATCGTATGAGCAGCACTCAACCGAACAGAAGCTGTGTGATGGATTTCCTGCAAAACTCTTTTAAATGAGATACACACTGAAGCATGCTACATCTCTCCGATTTATCCAATTATGGTTATAGATCCTTTGTAGGGTCTCAGAACTGAAATTCGTGTGCCATCTCCCATAAAACTCATTTTAAACATTACCAGTGATTCCACCAGGACAGCAATAGTTTTCTTCCTCTTTCTAAGAACATTTTTTACACTATGGGCTCGATTTTCAGCACACTACCAATTAAATCCAACCTGTTTTCACTTGCAGTAGTTTTTCCAGAAGAATTTAAAAACAAATGTGGTAAAGACATTAATATCCACAATTTATCAGTATCGCCAGAACTTGAAAATAATTATCAGAAAGAAAGAAAGAAAAAAAACAGCGGGATTTGCATTTTTTAGCGATGCACGATAATTAATTTAAAATAAATTAAATTAATCAAAAATAAAACTCTAAACTAAAACCATTATTTTTAAAGGCTACAAGTGAATTTAGGCATCACAACAACATATTGTACAGTATAAAAAATTATTAAAATAATATTAAATTAAGTGAGCATCAGCTGAAAACAAAGATGCAAAAAGAGAAGAAATGAGATGCACAATTAATAATAATAATAATAATAATAATAATAAAACTCTACCAAAAATTAGCCATTTTATGTTACCTTTAAACCCGGACAAACTCAAGACCTCCACATGTGTGCAAATGGCCTGGTATCAGGTGTTGTTTTTGCTGTCCCAACACCTCAACCTATCACAAGGTTGCAGTACCTCAGATCTGAGGGAAAGCGTGGGCGTGTGAATGACAGCATGAGCTACGCTAATAAGAGGTGCATCAATACAGCACAGCAATGTGCCAGTGAGCTCAGGTGTCTACTTCTGATCTGGGTCCAGTGTGTCTGGCTGAGGTTCACTGAGTTTTAATGGTCATTATGGTCTGAGGCACACACAGGTTCACAGTGGAGACAAGAATAATTCGGTTTTGTTGCTGCAGCTGCGACCCAGGTTACAACAGTACGCATCTGTCTCCATCTGTCCACTCTGCTTGTCTTATTTTCTAGGTTGGTCTTCACCTAACCAGTTTTATGGTCTCTCAACTGCATTATGAAATCATAAGCAAGTAATTTACTTATTTAAAATGCTAAGATCCATCTAATCACGTTCAAACAGACTTAAGTTCTTGCTCTCTCGCTCTCACTTCATTTGTCCTTTGGGTTTTTGTATTCATTGCTCTAGCAGCTCACAGTTCTCCGCTCTTAGTGGCACGGTTGCTAGGCATTTGCTCCTTTCTGCTCAAATTCTGGGAATCTCCAGGCCTTCACAAGCAGAGCGTGATCTTTCTGACTGTCCACTTAATAAATTCATCTCCCTCTTCGTTCTCTTCTACTCTCTACTGTCTACAGGCTAGTCTAATAACAGTGATGGACTAATAATCTGATCTGAAGGGAGCCTTTATACATACATTAAAAAATATACAGTAAATTTGGGTAGTTAATAAAAAACCTGCCCATGTGCTTTTTTTTTTTTTTTAAATCAGCATCAAGAAATTAGGTTAAAATAAATATGAACGTGTCAAAGCTGTTAAAGGCACAATATGTAAGATTTTGGGGTAAAATATCCAAAAACCACTAGAACAATGTTATATATTTTGTTGACTTGTGTACTTACATTATCCCAAATGTTTCCAAGAATGTTAAAATCCAGAGAAATAAGCAATTTTAAACAGGACACGGACCGTGTCTGTGCGTCGCCTATCAATGACATCATACCCGCGTTACCCTCGGTTTCCAGTTTTATTTTGTAGAAATCATGGAAACACCAAAGACGCTTTAATATACAGTATTACATGTTTTATTAGACAGGTGAGCAACTGTTTGTATGAATACATTCATGGACAGAAAATTAATCATTGTTATATGCTCAACACAGCAAGTCATATTGTTTAAATCTCGTTTTCTTGATTTACAGTGAGTACCATGTTTTACCATGCCTAATATTGACCTAGCTTACTGCAGTGTGCAACAAGTGTCTCACAGTAGCCATCGAGCGAGCACAGAGTAGCACTATAACAACTTTCAACACACAAATGAATCTAATATGATAAACAGCGCTGCTTTACCCCACATACTCATGACTAGAAGAAGCGGAAGCGCTTGTCTGCGGCATAATAAAAGTTCCGCTGCTCTCGAGACGTGTCGCGCTCGTCTCTCATTAGCAATCGCTCCAGCGGCCTTGTTTCTGCTCAGACAGCACTCAGCCCTGCTCTGCTTAATACTAAAGTAACATCAATAATCTCAACCATGAATATGATTTCTGCTGTATATGAGTCCTGTCCCGATTCTTTTCCACCAGCTGTAGACGTGAAGACAACACCTTCTACGATTCTACGAAATCAAAGCGTCATCAAGCTACGTCTTTGATTTGAATAAACAACCTCTAGCGGCGAAAATTTACACGTGCCTTTAAAAAAAAAAAATAAATAAATTAAATAAAAATTCAGAGCAGTCATGATCAGATTCAAAAACAAAGAATAAGCAAAATGCTTTTTAAAATAGTATTAAGGAACAGTATAGCATGTCGCTCCATATTACATCAACATGCTCTAAACAATTAAATGTCAATTAGCCACATTTTTCTTTTCCCATCTTGATGTCACATGCAGTTCCCTTTGTAATATAGGCCCTGTTTACACCTGGTATTAACATGCATTTTGGTCAATTGGATCACAAGTGGACAATGCTAAATACAGGTATAAACGGAGTCTAAACGTTTTGAGCTTTTCCACTTTTGACCACTTCCAGAGGTAGTTGAAAACACATTCGACCGGATTGCTTTCGTAGTGTAGACGCTCATGTGGTCAAATGCGTTTGAACAGCTCAAAAGACCACCAACTCTCCGCCTATAATTGACCTAAAGCGTAAACATTATGGGAAGCGCACTAGCCAGACTGGATTTAAACTTTGTTGGCTGGTGACCCAAGTTTGGTTTGAAGATGAAAAACATACCAAGCACAATGTTCTCTCACCATTCCTGATTTCTAACATGCACTCACCACGTTCGGCGCGGTCTTGCGACTGTCAGAGCAGAAACGAAAGTTGTTTTTCCGTCATCTCCGGGCAAGTTCATGTGTAAATTTCGTGAGCTTATTTTGTCCATTTGATCGAAAGATCTGAAAAAACCCATTCATTTACCCACCCATAGACCCTCCCCTTGAAGAAATCAGGACAGAATTGGTCCAAAGTGGACAAAAGAGATGGATTAAAATACCAGGTGTAAACAGGTATGTGTCACCATTGTCTACTTGTGATCCAATCGACCAAAACGCATCTTAATACCGACAGGGCCATAGTCTGAGCATCCATTAAACAAGACGCAAATGACTGTGTCCTGTTATTGAAGTACAAGCCTGAGGGCTAAAACACAAAACAAGCAATTTCCATTAGGTTTCTCTGTGCAGAGTGATGTTAAATGAACAAAAAGTCTTACTAAAAATGAGTTGTGAACTCTGCTTGCACTTGATGTTAGTTAACCGTTTCATCGCAGGAGGCCTGTGATTATCAATTAGCAAACAAAAAGCAAGCAATTTATGAATTATGTACTATTATTTGACATAATATATTTGACCACTCTGACAAACACACATACACACTCACACTCACAAACCGAATACTTTGGATTAATGAAGCGATGGTTTAATAAGTGCTGATCATCCTTGCAGTGCCTCTTGGGCCATTTGAAATGTTACACGCCTGCTAAACCAACTGCTGGATAATGAATCTGCAATGACAGAGCTGTTCTGAAAACCGTCAAACACTTCTGGTGCGGTTCGCCCTGATCAATGCACCAGAGACTAGACTGCAGACTGATGATGCCCCGCAGATGGGCGAGTGTAATTGTTTTTATGCCCCCGTTTATATCTAGTAAATGGATAAAACTGTCAGCTGTTTATTGGGCTGTCTGAAAAATTTATTTGTCTGCTTATTTTATAGCTTTAATTTCTTCCCCAAGGTTGGTTTATTGCCCTGTGGTCATATCGATAGAGTTTAGAAATGTTGTTCTGAACACGAGTGAGATGAAAGTTCAAATGTGTCGCACATTTGTTTTGTGGTTTCACAAGCTATTGCACACATTTGTAATACTTGAAACTCCAACACACACCATCCTTTGGTGACGTAGTGAGAAGTTTGTGTATTCAGTAAATAAGCTTTTATTGGTCTATGGGTGAGACACCTTCAGAACGGCTGCACCTGCTTGTCAACTGTAACACACACTAGCTCTGTTCAAAAACCTAGTGAGCTACTTAGAAGGCTGCCTATGTAGACAGCACCCTAAAATAGTGACTAAATTGGAATCATCTACACAGGCTGCATCTCCAAAATAGCGCAACTGATTTCAATGGAGTTTGATGTTAATATGTTGCTAAGAACAGAATACTCTAAGGATAAGAAGGGTAAAAAAAATTAAATATCTAGCACTCAAATATTGGGTAAAATTGTTACTGATACTTGTCAATAATACCGTTCAAAAGTTTGGGGTCAGTAAGATCTTTTTAGCAAAATGACAGTAAAGATTTTTACATTTCTACAAAAAAAATTTCCAAGAGGATTTTAGTGCAAACAGTCTAACAGCTAAAACACAAGCAGTCTAAACAGATAAAATAAAACAAAATAAAATAAAAATAAAAATAAAATAAACCTGTACCTCTACCTGTACAACCCTCTACAATGAGAGTAAATCAGTCACATATGTGACCAAATTTCACGAGATGTGACTAAAAAGCATCTTTTATTAGCAAATGGCTAGTAAATTGTAAATTCAGTCGCCTGTAACTGAGTTGGAGGCAAAAAATAAGTTTAGCGCAGATATAATTTCATTGCCTGCTGAGCTTTACACATCGTCACTTGGCTGAGAGCGCCCTCTGTCACTTTCTCTCACACAAGTTTTGTGTGCGCCCGCATTCGAAGCGTGCGTCCAGAAAGCCGCGTCTGACAGCACGCAAATACTGAATTGAGTTCTCTTTCACGTCTTGTGCTTGAACGGACAATTTCACACAAAATTATGTCAAAATGCCTGTCTTGGCGAATATTCTAGTAAATATAGTCAGTTATGTTTTAAGTGAATGTAAACAGTTGAGAAAGTAAAGGTGTGCGTAACAGTATATTGGATCCGTGCATTAGTCTTAAAGTGACAGCAGCCTAATATTCCTGCTTCTGTCTGTGTTTTTAATGTTAATCAGACTCATTACAAAAAAAAATAAAAATAATTCACTCAATGCTCTTGACTGAATAACTTTTGTAACTTTAATAAGGATTAATCTATATTTAATTTATACAGCAGAATATGCAGTGCTATGTTACATTTCATTACTTTATTCAATTTCTATACCTAATCTACATCTAGCTACTGTTAGATCTACCTGAAAAACCTGAAAAGCACCGTTTATTTAATTGGCCTTGTAGTTTGATTATTTGACCTTATTTTATTAAAGACATATTTTTTTCATTTGTATTGTTCTTGCATTCCATGTAAAAAGTCTGGCGAGTAAAATAAAAAAAATTTACTAGCCAATGGTGACTCGAGCTTCAGTGTGTCCGTAGAGGGTTGCTGTAAGAGGTGGTCTGAGTTCGACTGCACTGGAACTGTGGCTCGATTCGCGTAAATGTGAAAGCAACTCGGACTTGGGTGCGCACTTGTTTAGGAAGCAAAGTAACCTGCGCATGGGTTTTAACCGATGATTACGTCATTTGTTCATCAAAACATGTAGGGGATGACAGTTTCCCGATTTACCTTGGATATGGGAGAGAGTGAGCGTGCTGACCTTTAGATGAGCGTAAATGCACCAAGGGTTCAATGCAATCAAGTGAGTGTGAGGCAGTGGGAACAAATCGCACTTGGACTCGACCACAGCAAACGTGCCCCCCCCAAAAATATCTCTAAACTTATGTGATGTGAGCGATCCAGAATGAAAAATAACTAAGGAGTTCTGGAAACCACATTAGCACGCACCTAAATCACATCTAAACAGCTTCCACAACATCTCACACGTGTGTATTAGTGGATGTGTGATGTAACACATTGGGAAACGCAGAATAGAAACAAAAGACTCTTTCCTCGTCCGGCTCCTAAGATGCCAAAGAGAGTCACGTGGCCATTGTCCCAGAGTCCCGTTTCTTACAGTTTCCACTAAGGAGGGAAATCCATGCCAGTCCCGTCTGCCTGGGGCCATCCTGCTCCCTATAGCCCTTATGGAGCTACAAACGGTCCATGTGTGTGTATGTGTATCAAAGGGGGTGGAAAGAGAAGGACAAAGAGGCCAGTGTCAATGTGGCTCTGGTTGTGTGGACAGCAATGCCACTGTTTACCATCATTTAGGTCACAACAATAACAGCTGAACCAGCCTCACAAACACACACACACACACACACACACACACACACACACACACACACACACACACACACACACACACACCCCCGTTAGAGCCTCAATGCCCCAGGCCTCCATCAGCACTGCAAAACTCTTCATTCAAACAGAAGAGAGGCAGCAAAAATAGACAGAATATAATAGTGCTTGCATGGGCCCACTGCACTATTAGGCTTATTATGATTGTCATCAAACAGAGGCGTTAACAGCCTCTAGTCCACAGCTACATCAATCATTTTGGGTCCTTTTTTAAAGTACAGCTCTGAAAGTTCAACAAAGTGCTGTGTCAGATTTTAGAAGCTCAGCAGCAGCAGTAGTAGTAATGAACTCCTAATCAGGCTGTTTTCATGAGACTGAGATAATCACCATTGAGTTGTTCTATAATTTAGGGTTGTTCGTTTTTTGTTCCTAGCCTGCGGTCGGTCTTGGCAATCTTGGGCTGCACCAACCAGTTTGGTCTGGTCTGATATGACAGGCTGTTCAGATGGTGTGATGTTTAAATATTCCAATTGATTTTTCTACAGGCTTTTATACTGACTGGCTTTCTCCAGTCCTGTTTTCAGTATTACCTTACATGACCACTCTGGAGGAAGCAATGTCAAAACCACAGGAATGGAGAAGTTTAGCCTGTGACATCTCACCAATACTACCATGACCACAAATATCATAATACCCATACTGGTTAGTGGATGAATCTCATGAAGAAAAATGACCAGGTCATACTTGACTCAAAAGAATAAATTTAATTTTAATAATTAACAAAATCATTAAATTCATTATATTATAACTAAATTATTCATTCAAATTATATTTTCCATTTTTAGGACAATTAAAACTTCATTCTTAATACTGTAATGAAAATCATCCACATTTTTTAAAAATGAAAAGCTGCTAAATGATGTATGATGTATAAACATTAATTTCTATAACTGTTTCATATTTCAGTACTGAGAATGAGATTTTTTATTCTTTTTACAGTAATGAGAAAAATGTGCTTAAACTGTCATGGAAATGTCATTTCTAAAATAATGCCTATTTTTTTGTTTCCCAGATTTGTTCTTGACAAGTTTCTTGAGATTCAACTTAGTGGGGAAGAGCCGAAATTCAATTTTTGCCAAGTGTAGAGAAATACCAAAAGATGACATATTCATAGTTAACCCTTTGTGGTGAGACAATACAACTTTGGTGTTTTATTCTGTAACAGTTAAGGTTAGACGTGGGTGGGGAGGAAGCAGGTCCTAGATCAGGGAATAAGGGAACAAAGGGTCTGAGCAGAAAGCATTTCCTCCAAATCCCATAAGGACACAGAGAGAGAGAGATATTGCCAAGAGTTCCTCCTGCCTCTAGCACTTCCACGTCTGTGGTCGAACAGAGCCAGAATGCAGGAGGTCCAAACACTGAAAACATTTCCCTAGGAAGAATGATAATAATAATAATAACTATTGATTATAACTTTACCAGCTAATAATAATAATAATAATAATAATAATTTATTATTATTATTATTATTAATAATTCAGAGATTCATCCAGAATGTAAAATCAATGTCCAGAAGTTTGACAGATTCTGATCTCATGTTTCTCCTTCCGTGAAAGTCTATGCAAGCCTTCAACGAAAGAATTTTTAGTGTCCACAAGGTGAAAATTGTAGGTACTTAGAAAAGTAATAGCATACCTCTCCTCAAACAAACCACATGATTTGAGGTATCATGTCCATAGCAAAAACAGTGCAGGACGAGTTATTTGCCAAAGCTGAGTAAGAGTTAAGGGTTTGTTCAACACAAATTTGTTAAAAACGCAGTACTAAGCTGAAGTCAATAACAAAGCGAGTAATCAATAAGACCACAGGCAGTGTCTAGCATGAGCAGTGAGGTAGGGGTTCAAACCGAGGCCTCACGCAGACTTCAAGGAGACAACTAAGGAAAGAAAAGCTTGAACTACCATGTGTGCGAGTTACACAACAACGATCAGTTTCATTTAGAAGCGTGACAGTCATTCTCATGACCTGTGACCATGTGTCCACTTCACCACATGCACACTTCAGAAACCCACATCACATGTGCCCTTGACAATCAAATCATAACAATAAGGGATAAACACTGAAAAGAAGAACTGAAAAGTCAGATTATTCTCCAGCTGGAACATCTGCATCTTCTTCCAGCCCATGGGATGTTTAATTAAAGAACCGCAGGGTTGTCTAATGAGTCTAACAGGTCCAATGAGAGGCGTGTTGATGTAAATAAAGTGCTTGGTTAGAGGTTATGCACAGAGTAATATCTATTAAACACCTGCCTTTGGGCCCTAGTGTATAAGAGAGAGTGTGTACAGTGTGTACAGTGGTCTCATTAATCTAGGCAGACAGTAGAAGGACGGAGCTCTGTCTGTGTGTGTGTGTGTGTGTGTGTGTGTGTGTGTGTGTGTGTGTGTGTGTGTGTGTGTGTGTGTGTGTGTGTGTGTGTCTTAAAGCAAGCAAGCAGTAGCCCAGAGGCCTTGAAGTCTCCTGGCAGACAGCAGATCTCCCCTGAGTTCTCCAGTCTAACTCATCTAAAGAAACCCTCTCTTCACATACAAAAACACATCAGCTGCATCTAAAAGCTTTATATCCCTCAACGAGGAGCAAAACTCACTGACAACGAAACTCTATCACAAACAAACACATGTTTTTATCCTCCCACTTTTGGTACCAATAGGCTCAGCCACATGCCCACAAATCGTTCAGACTGTTTCATGCCTCTTGCACAAAAAAAGTAAGTGCTTCCTCAAAACTATGTTAATGGGTATGGTGATAGAAGGCTACCAACATTCAGAAACTATAAATACAAAACACAAAATTAAAAACTACCATAGTTACATTCAAAATCATATTGATTATATAAAAACATTCGGAAAAAAATAAAAATGTAGACCCAGACAGACAGACAGATAGACAAATCGACAATTAGACAGATAGGCAGATCTTATAGACCGACAGATAGACAGATGGTCAAGACAGACAGACGGTCAGATAGACAGACAGACGGTCAGATAGACAGACGGTCGATAGACAGACAGACGCTCGATAGACAGACAGATGCTCGATAGACAGACAGACAGAGAGATGGTCAGAGACAGATATACGGACAGACAAACAGGCAGTCTGATAGACAGACAGACGGTCAGATAGACAGACAGACGGTCAGATAGACAGACGGTCTGACAGACCGACAGACGGACAAACAGGCAGTCTGATAGACAGACAGACAGTCAGATAGACAGACGGTCAGATAGACCGACAGACGGTCAGATAGACAGACCGACGGTCAGATAGACAGACCGACGGTCAGATAGACAGACCGACGGTCAGATAGACAGACCGACGGTCAGATAGACAGACCGACAGACGGACAAACAGGCGGTCTGATAGACAGACAGACGGTCAGATAGACAGACAGACGGTCAGATAGACAGATGGTCTGATAGACCGACAGACGGATGGACAGACGGACAAACAGGCGGTCTGATAGACAGACAGACAAGACAAGACAGACAGACATATTTCACAAATAATTACAAAGAAACAGCAAGCAACACATTGGATTAAAATGAAACAGTATTTTCTTGTAAAACAAACTCCAATTAACTTAAAAAAAATAATTTTTTACAGTGTACATTCTATTTAAGAATTATATTAAAAATTATATTAATCCACATTCATCCACAGTCAAAATACCAAAGTTACTAAAGTTAATATTACTACAATAAAAGGTATTACATTGTGTTAGGGTTATAATCTATTTCAGATAAATCCGCCCTTATGGCATATAAAAAGAAAAACTGTGGTTGGTCACTTTATATGATGGTTGATCAGTTGTTCCTGTCAAAAGGCTGGCTACCCGACACTACCCTCAGTGTCAGCCCTCCTCCGCTTGGCAACCATGAAAGCTGCAGTGCTGTTTGTGCTGATCGATACGTAAATGACAGTAAAAGGCTGGAGACTGCATCCCGTGCACTGGCAGAGGGGTCAGAAAGAGTTGCCGTTAATAGGCAAAGTGTCAGATCAGGGTAGAATAAACGACTTCCAGGTCTGTCTGCTGAGTATGCAGATGTCAGTTTCAAAAGTAATTCTTATAATCACGTGATTTTTCAAAACCAGCCCATCCTATATTCATCAAGACTATCTCATCTTGGGAGTTTTATAGTCCTGGGATGAATGAGCTAGAATTAACGTGTATGCATGGGGAGAGTCTGAGCGTTCGGCACAATCTTGCTGCAGATCTGACTGAGCAGAACCGGGCGATGGGCCAGTTTGAGAGTGTGCGTGCATTTATTCAAGAGAGAGAACAGTATGTGCATGGCTGATGTTTTAACCATCTAAAAATCAATTAGCCATGTGAACTCTTATCCGAGGTGACGGTTTCTTCCATCTGAGATCGGGCTGACGCACAGATTAAGAAGAGTGCTTTGATTAACTCCACAAACAGGAAATCCTGTTTTAATTACACAGCTGCAACAAACAGCAGACAAACAAACAAGAGCATGTTACTGTCCAGAGACAATATAGTTATATACAATGAAATATACACACATATACAATAGAATACACCAACTATAGACATAAACATACACACTCAGACGCTTGTATGAGTCAAGAAAGGGATGAATGTAAAAAGACACTTAAGGTATTTCCTGGCACTTAAGCTGCTATTGTTTTAGAGGGGGAAACCAGACATCCACTTCAGAACAGAAAGATGCTGAAACAAAGCTTAATATGAAAATCTGTACAGCTGGACTTCCTTCTGTAGACAAAGAGTGTTCCTCTGACACTGAATAGTGGAAGTATGCTGGCTACTAGCGGTGTTGAGTGTAATCGATACATTACAGCAAAACTCTTACATAATATTAAGTTAATATGCAGATGGCATGCACAGTTTATATTATATATATATATATATATATATACACACACACACACACACACATACACACACACACACGTAAGAAATTAATTTAATAATTAGTAAAAAATGTAGAGGAATTAATAATTAATAAAAATTAAAAATAAAAACTAATACTTTTATTCAGCAAGGGCACATTAAATTGATCAAATGTGATGGTAAAAACGTTCACATTGTTTAAAATAATCTGTTTCAAATAAATGCTGTTCTTTTGATACAAAATTATGTATCACAGTTTCCACAAACAATGTCTTAAACACTGATAATACTACTAACAAATGTTTCTTGAGCATCAAATCAGCATATTTCTGAAGGATCATTTGACACTGAAGTATTTTTCTGGACCTTGAAAGTGGTGGTTAAATTGCAATGGACGAGTCAGATACCTCTCGGATTTCATCAAAAATATCTTAATTTGTGTTACGAAGATGAACGAAGGTCTTAAGGGTGTGGAACGACATGAGGGTGAGTAATTAATGACAGAATTTTCATTTTGGATGAACGAACTCTTTAAGACCTAATGCACGGATCTCATAGACTGACACTCATCCAACCTGCTTACATTCACTTATAAATGACTTTATGTAAACTTTGTGTGTATTTGACAGTTTAAGCGCAATAAGATGCGAAAGAGTACTTAGTTCAGTACTCAAGCGCTGTGTGACAGCCTTTTAGTGTGCATGCGCTTCGGGTGTATGCACTCAGAAAAGCTTAGTCAGAACTGCATGCAAATAAAAAGTTTAACTGGCCAGGCTTTAAACTTTCGTGATAGTGTAGAACTGCAATGTCATGTGATAGCAACCCTACCGCTGCATTGCTAAACGAGATGTGAATGTATGTCCCGTCATACATGTTGAGACGGGGGTGTCAGAACTGCAAGTGATAGAATGTGCACTGTAGCACGACACTACAATCTCTCTTCAAAGGCAGTTGAGACATTTTAATTTTTCACAATCTAAAATCGTGATATCGCACAACCCTAATTATATTAAAAATATATTCAAATTGAAAGGAGTCATTTTAAATTGCAATAATATTTCACAATATTACTGTTTTTACTGTATTTTTGATCAAATAAATGCAGCCTTGGTGAGAAGAGGCTTCTTTCAAAAACAATCTTACCAGCCCCAATCTTTTGAACGGAAGTATATTTTATTTTTATTTCTGGCTTTCCAAAAATTCGATATTTTATGATAATTATGAATTTGGACTTGGAACAGACGCTGTACTTGCCTCAATCTCGAACTGGGCCACCAGAGGCTCCAATAAAAGCACAACGAATGCATTATGCATACCTCCATTAGCTAGCTGGCTTCCTGAACACAGACATATAAATTATGGATAATATAGACAAAGCATAAGTAAGAAATAAATGTGAGCAAAAGACAGAACAAGAGAAGGAAAGAGAATGAGAAAAAGAGAGACTGATTTTCATCCTGGTAATCCTGCTGGTACTGAGGGACATCTCCCTGATTTCCCATTTGAACTGCACTTGTTGTGTGTATAAGTTTAGGCAAAAAAAGAGAGATACAAAAACAGGTTAGACAATAATGGCAATATATGTATATAAAATAATAAAACTTTGACTATTTGACCATTATGACCTGTGCCTAATTTCTACAAGGTATACTTAAAAGGTAACAGGTTCCTACAAAGAAGATCTAATCACTGAAAGTACACAAATATCCATTCGACAATCCATTCCAGACAAAATGAGATATTTCTTTCGATGACATACTTGTATTAATTCTAGATTTTATTAGACAGCCACATTTGTGAAGTATCTAGCACTTTGAACTCTCTGACA
Source organism: Mylopharyngodon piceus (assembly GCA_039654765.1). Lineage (NCBI taxonomy): Eukaryota > Metazoa > Chordata > Actinopteri > Cypriniformes > Xenocyprididae > Mylopharyngodon > Mylopharyngodon piceus. The sequence continues at coordinate 4,921,231 of CM077452.1, forward strand.
GTCCTGTGTTTGATTCCTCCTCTAGGCACGGAGAAGAGCTTAATAACGCCACGCCACTACCCCATGCCAGGCAATGCATTACTAAAATATCATTAACGCTTGGCAGGGGGGCACAGATATGCCCTTCAACAACGAACAGCAGACAGTCCATTCATTATACATCCTAAAACTGGTTCAGCTCAAAGTTAGGCCAAAAAGTAGTGGATTTTTTTAAACAAAGGCACCACAGACGGCGGCAGACACTTAAGCCAAGAGACAAAGAGATACAAGGACAATTCTACATTAAAAGTGTAGCACACCAGACTCGCTATTGTGCTGTTTTGGCAGAGGCGAGGAAGAAAGCAACCAAGGCAGTGTGTTGACAGATGCCTGTTCATACACACACTTGCGCAATGGACGGCACACACAAGCGACGTGCTTGATAATTAATTCTGTCAGAAAGGCCTTCTATCAAAGGAAGAAGTCTGTCTGATGCTCCAGGTTGCCTTGAAGCCCAAATAGAAGAAAGAAGACAAAGACTCCAGACAGCCACACACAAACCAAAATGCCCTTAATGATCCAGATTGGAGCCAATTTTATTCAAAGGTGACATTCAACTGAACCTGTCCCAAAGCCAACCTGATAAATTTCATCATATAAAACTACGTCCGACAAACGACCCCTGATCATCTTCTAGCCTCGGTGGAGAAGAAATTAGCCACTGTAGCTTCTTACCTCTGGTCCAATTCTATAAGCAAACACCGACATAAAGTGATCATTTTTGGCATGGGGTGAATATATGGAAGATGGTTGACTTATAGTGACCTATATTTCCTAGTAGGGCTGTGCGATTAATCGAAAACCGAGTTTTGATTTTGCCTTCCAATGATTATGAAAATACGATAGAGATAAAACTATTATTGTGGTCCATTCTGTTCCTTTAATTTACAGAGCAACCCTTCACAATGCAAATAAATCAATTGCATATGCGACTAAATCTTCACTCTGGGTGACTAAATAAGGTCTATCATTAGCCATTGGCTAATAAATTCTTAGTTTTTACTCACCAGTGTATGTGTTAGAGGCTAAATATAAGTTGAGCATAGATATATTTTCACTCGCTAAACACTGACGCTTGAGAGTTTCGCTCTCCGTCAAGCGATCTGTACTATTTCAATTCAGCTCAATGGAGGCACAGCGTACCTGTATTTGACGTACCGCAAACTCTAGTGTGAAGGTGCACAACTCACCGTCGCTTTGCTGAGAGCACTGTTTCTCACACACGCAAAGAGAGAGAGAGAAAGAGTCTTACTACACAGAATCAGCGCACTACATTATAAGCGATATTCTTTGTTGTATTTTCCTGTCAAAATAACAGAGTTCATTTGGAATTATTCAGCTTTTAAGAACAAGCAGAAGAGATGCCGGTTTGTCCGGTAGTGGGCGGAACTAATGCGCAAACGGCAATCTCATTGGCTCATCTATTACTGTCAGCAAATCAGTTTGAGCGAACGCTGACAACGTGATTAATATTCATGAACCCAGCAGCTCATCAATCCTTAGTGTTGTATATTGTTATTAGTAGTAAAAGTAGTAGTAGTGTTATATATAAATAATAGTATATCAGTCTGGCGAGTAACCTAAAAAATTTACTAGCCAATGGCGATTCTATTGCCAAGGTGTGCGTAGAGGGTGGCAGCGGTGCACTTTCACTCCTCAAAAGCCCTAACTTAATATGCAAATCATTCAGTAAAATCATGTAAAGTGACTTTTGTAAAATGGGACATGTTTGATATTAAAGAGGTATTAAAAGCACGGAAAAGAAATTCAGAGTTCTCTGATGTGTTCTATGCACACGCTCAAAAAAAAAAAAAAGTGTACTTTGAGCTTCAGGTGAAAATGTAACATATAAAAATGTAAAAATAATGGGAATGAGCATGCACAAATAAATATCCAATATCAACGGATGTACCAACGCTGCTCTTTTACATCTGAAACAGGGATCAAGCAGGGGTGAAAATATCTGCTTTTTATCTCTTCAAATGAAATCGGAGTTCAAAAGAAATCTGTGGCTCAAGGCTGACAATCTCCAGACCCTGAGTGCAGGCTGAGGCTTGTCAGTGGTTAGATACAGATGGATGGTGGCCAGTCGCTCACAAGGCCTGGGCACTGTAGGGAAACACATTCAAATCCCTGAAGACAAACTGTCATATAACTATAATATACAGAAGGCCAAATCCTGACAAAATGTTCATAAGTACTTTTCATTTTCTGAGTTTCAGGTAAGAACTTGAGTTAATACTGTTTCTTTTTCTCAATAGCAAGTTTTCTACACATGCAAATTCAACGTCTCTTAAAAAGGGTGCTAATAACACCTTTTTATCCACAGTGACTTGTTATTATGAACACCTTTCTTCAAGTTAGCAGCTACAGAAGCAGGTGATATTTTAAACCATGCAGCATTGATGGTAACATGGCACTGATGTGTGGAAGCAGGAAGCTGGATTAAAGGCTGATGAAAAATGGTGAAAGCAAGGTTAAGGCATGTTTCTGAGGAAACTGGTATATTGCTCTCATTTAAAGGTGATATTAGGTCTAAAGTGGAAAGGAGGTAAAAGATTTTGTTTTGTCTGATCTACTTTTATCAAGAGCTATCCAAGCAACTATCCATGTAATATCCGACTTACACTCCTGGCTGGAAAATATTAATGCGTTGAATCAATGTGGGCCATCTTTCCAAAACAAAACATAAGATCAATGATCAGTTTTCACAAATGTAGGTTAAATGAAAAGTGATTAGTATCAGCAATCTGTGTAATGAACTTACATATACTGTGAATCATGTGTGTTGCAAAATATTGCAGCACACCGTATTTAATTAATGAAAATGCACCAAGACTGACTTTCTCATGAAGTAACATGAATCATATGAAACTTGTTTTCCTCTGAAATGCTGTGAAGTCCAACAATGTTCCACGGTCAATCTGAATATGAATAAATTATTTGGTATTTGCCAAACTAATGCAGATAATTAAAATATGATTAAAACTACTAAAACATACAAAAAATACTTTAAACATGAAATAATTACTATAATGAAATATTTATACTTGGTAAAATATCATAACACTACATCAGTTTTCTCCTTACATCTAATATGAAGTTAATCATTAATGTAAAACTCATTAATGTAATTTGTAATTTTGTAGCCAATGTTAATGACGTGTTTAAAAGTACAAAAATATCTGGAATTAAGGGCCTTCCAGCAAGTACACTTTCCACACACTAATCTTCTAGTCTGACAAAATGACAGAAATGTTTATTATAAATATAAAAATTATAATTAAAGGGGTCCTTGATTATGACTTCACTTTAGTTAGTGTGTAATGTTGCTGTTTGAGCATAAACGACATCTGCAAAGTTATGATGCTCAAAGTTCAATGCAAAGGGAGATATTTTCTTTTTCTTTTAAGGACTACAACAAACAGCTGGTTGGGACTACAACAAGCTTCTTCCCGGGTTGGTGACATTACAAACCCCAAAATTTACATTAACCCTGCCCCCAGGAACACACAACAAAGGGGGTGAGGCCATGATGGGCTGCTTTAGAGAAGAGGAAGAGTTGTTGTAGTAGAGAGTTGTTGCCATGCCGTCATTTTAGGCTGCTTCACAAGCGAGGGTCAATTCAATGCTGGATTTGCACTAAAGATTAACATGACGGCACATGCTAGTCGATGAGTTGAATCAACTCCACAGCAACTACATAAATTTATCCACTAACCATTCAGAAACGTCCAGATGCATTCTAAAAGTTGTAACTTCTTCCTGAGTCTCTCCATCAGTGTCCGACTCCGGTTTGAACAATGTAAGGCTGAACACCGTTACTAACAATCCTCATTTTGGCTGCATGAGATTCTCTAGCTTTGTTGTTGTTGAGCAACCAAAGCGCGAGCTGTTAAAGCTCCGTCCTCTTTTGGAAAGCGGGCCGGGAGCAGCAGCTCATTTACATTTAAAGGGACACACACAAAAACGGCGTGTTTTTGCGCACACCCAAATAGGGGCAAACTTGACAAGCTATAATAAATTATCTGTGGGGTATTCTGAGCTGAAACTTCAGGAACACATTCTGGGGACACCTGAGACTTCTATTACATTTGTAAAAGGAGCATTATAGGTGCCCTTTAATTGCAATAAATTGTGACTGTAGTGTCCCATGTGCAGCTCAATTTGTATGCTACCCATGTTCCAAATCAGTCACTAGACTCACTACCTTAAAGGAACACTCCACTTTTTTTGAAAATAGGCTCATTTTCCAACTCCCCTAGAGTTAAACAGTTGAGTTTTACCGTTTTCGAATCCATTCAGCCGATCTCCGGGTCTGGCGGTACCACTTTTAGCATAGCTTAGCATAGTTCATTGAATCTGATTAGACTGTTAGCATCTCGCTCAAAAATGACCAAAGAGTTTTGATATTTTTCCTATTTAAAACTTGACTCTTCTGTAGTTTAATCGTGTACTAAGACCGACGGAAAATGAAAAGCTGCGATTTTCTAGGCTGATATGGTTAGGAACTATACTCTCATCCGGCGTACTAATCAAGGAACTTTGCTGCCGTACCATGGGTGCAGCAAGCGCAATGATATTACGCAGCGCATGTGACCCCCTGCTTGCACAGGGAGCGTGCCTTGCAACCATGGAGACATTTGTGAGAGACGCTGCGCAATATCATTGCGCCTGCTGCACCCAGGACATTCAAAGACAGCACGTTCTCTTTTGTCTTGTTGCGCTTGAATGGTTTAAAAGCATTCGCATGAATAAGAGCTTGATCATATAACGCAGAAAAACGGACACTGCGTTAATTGTGTTAACAATTTTTAACGCAAAACTGAAAATCATTTTCCTCAGTGCTGCAGTGGGCAAGTGATGAAACCGGTTTTGCAACTGAACACCGGTAACACCGACTACAGTAGCAAGCCTACTGCCTCCGTAGGCCATCTGCCAACCCACTTTCTAGTTATCAGCAGCAGCCATAGAAACTTCCATATCAGTCAACCACAAGTCACTCGCTATAATTTCAGACACCCCGTTTCGAATGCAATGCAACCATGAGCAATTTAAAAACTTCAGCACCTTGATCTGCCTCACATGATTAATTATTTATGCCTCAGGTTTAAACAGCCAGCTCAGTATTGACAGACGAGCTACGCATTAGGTCCAGTCCTCAGTGATGCTTTTGAAAACATTCTGCCTAGAAATCTGCACTAATGGCTCCTGCGTCACACTGCAGACTGAAAAGCAATGATTTGGGAACAGGTCTGCCCTCTCTCAGGGGTCTATACTCGATGGATACTGGGAACTAGGAGCTTTGAGGAGAAATGTTGGCATCTCAAATAGCATCAAGCTAACTTCTCAAAACAGCCTAATTTGCCATGTTCCCAGAAGCACACGCAAGTTTGCAGCCTTACAGGAACAATATGTTGTGAAAAACAAGCAAAGGCCAGTCCGTCAATATTTCTTGATTGTTCCTGTCATTCAAGTTTTAATTTCCTTAGTGAGAATGGTAAACAGGTATTGATGCTTTGCAGGACTAACGGTTTTAGATTAGAGCAGGATTCTAGGAAAGAAAACATGTCCGACCACGGACTTATACAGGAAGTTTAGTCCCATTTGCCATTGTAATTACTACCCAGCCAAATTCACAAAAAAAACACAGGAAATGTAAAGAGAACGGGAAGAAAGAGGTGTGGTTACAGTTAAAATATTTATATAAGGGCTAAAGGTCTTATGCCAGACCTACAGTGTTCATTTATTACTTGTGGCGTACTCTTAAAGCATCATTACATTTATTAACTTTGAAATATAGACTAAGTTTTGGCTCTGATGCCATATCACATGGCAACTAATACACCATCTACCTTTCTAAAAGATTAAAAGTATAGCTAAAAGGCTTATGATATTCAATCCAGCTTATAAGTTATGACCAGGCGTAACCTGTGGGCGACCCTACAATGACAAGCCAACTGAAAGACCTTATCTCCCACCGGCTCTGAAAGTCGTTGTTTGGGCCGTGTTCAGAAGCCAAGAGCACTGACAAATCAGGATAATAATCCATCAAAGGATCCTTCAGGCCATGAAGGGAGTGAGATAAGATGCCCCTGAAGAAGAGGTATATTAGTTCCATCTCGGATTAGGGCTGCTCGAGAAACCTGATTTAGACCAGGAGTGAGACAACACCGCGTCTAAATCTACCAAGCCGTTTCTGAAGGCGGGAGTGATGTAAAAAGCTACAGATAGGAAAGAAATTCTCTCAGCTGTCCTGAGAGCAAAAGCTGGATTGCAGCATCATGTAATCACTGTGGGGAAGGACTCAAATGTGCAGAGCATGCTGGGAAAACAATTAATTTATAGTATCAGGAGGATTTTTTTCAAGAACAGTCAGACAAAGCAGGGACTCGTACACAATGATCATGAAAGGCAGGCACAGTTGCTTAAGGAGGCACTATAAGAATGATATTTGAGCACTTGAACAGGATAATACTGGGGCTGGGACAATACAACGATTTGCGTTTTGCAATACAATGAATCTGGATCAATCCTGATATTTTCTCTTTCAAATCAATTCTGAGCTTAGTTTTAACAGCAGATGGCGCTCTAGGCTAGTTTTTAACCGCACACTCAAACGCTCACGAAGAAGACTGCTGGACAGCGATCGTGCCTTCGGCTGAGTCATGTAAGTGGTTAAATATACTTGCACCTCGGTTCAGAATGCTTTTATGATGCAAGATTAATGTAAACAACCCACTGCGAACACCCTTGTAATTCGCTTCAACCTTTTCAAACTTTATGAATGATTATTTTAGGTTGAAGTGGTGTGTGTAAAGGAACTGGAACCAGGCAGAGTACAGGTGTTTCTAAAGCACGTAGTGCCATCTGCTGTTAAAAACTAAGCTCAGAATCGATTTGAGAGAGAATCGCGATACGTCAGAAAATATCAGAATCGCTCCAGATTCTTTGTATCGCAAATCGATGAATTGTCCTAGCCCTAGATAATACATGTAAATTCAGGCTTGTGGAAAAAAATATAGATACATACACATATAAATACATATATATTATTTTATTACCAAATAATTTTACAATATATGTTATTAAATATAATATATAAATACATATATGGTTTGTCAAATAGTTATATTAAGGCTGTGCTAAAAAAAAATAAAAAAATTTTTTAAAAAAATGCAGTTTTTTAACCATTTTATTAAAATAAATTTGTCATCTTGCAGATTCTGCAAGGTGTATGTAAACTTACTGTATGATGCATTAGAACTGTACATATCAGCATTATTTTGTTCACTCTGCTCTCTAGATATAAATATCCACAAAAAATAAATTAATTAATTAAATAAATTTTAAAAAAAAATAAAAGAGCCTTAAGGTAAAACTGATGTTTTTACCCATCCGAATCAACTCCCATCTGTGGCTGAGCAATCTAATGTCATGTACAATTTGTTACTGCATTTATACATTTAATTATCCATTTAACAGTTTGACGTCTTTTCTTACCAACATGAGAGGCTCAGCTGATTACATTGCATAAAAGTACCATTGTTATGATGTGATAAAACTCAATAGCATAAAAATCTATTGAGTTCAGTACTAAAAAAAAAAACAAAAAAAACAAACAAAAAAAACCTGTATAAGCCAGCCAGAGAAGGTAGGGGGCAGCTTTGCCTGTGCATTTTACTGTTTGTAATTGTTGAAGGACCCCTGCAGAGTAAATCACTGCTATTAAACACTACACACTCTTCAAAATCACTACATTCCCTATAGCAAAGTTTACAAAAGACTTTCAAGCCAAAAATATATTTGGTGGCCCTTAATCTTGGAATGGTTTCACTCTCCCAAACCCTGCTATGAAACAAAACGACATAACTGACCTCAGATCAGTGATGGGAACGAGAAGCAGCACCTGCCGAATGGTTTGGTGGAGAGGGCTGGCAGTATGCAACAGGAATACGGAGCGATTTCCCCCCGCTGCGCTAACAGAGATGGTATTGTTTAAGACCACCTTCCCCTGAACCTCACAAGGTCCTCAACCCCGCTACTGCTCTATTTTCTTTGCTCTTCTTTTGTTTATTCTGTTTCCTTTCAGGGCTTCTCCCTCTCTCTCAAAATGACTGCCACAGATTGGACTGTTGAGAAACAAGAGAGATGGATGGAGAAAAATAAAAGGCGGAAAAAAAAAAAAAAAAAAAAAAAAAAAAAAAAAAAAAAAAATCACTTCACAGATGACGGAGGACTAGTCATCAACATCAGGGAAGGAGAAATTTTAAAAAAATGTCTCATAGGTTAACCTATCTCTCTTGCAATCTATACATCATTCTTTACAAGTTCTGTCATGCCACAAAATGTAAAACGGCTTTTGGTTGCAACCAAAATCTGTTAAAAAGAAGCACAGCTGTAAATTACGTCACACACGGAATATTAATAATACAAAGAATGTGTCTGGGAAGGATTGTGCGGTCTTGTTTCTTGCGCAGTGAAATAACAGCTTGCAAAAAAACAAAGTGGTTCAAAAACTCCAAACACAACACTGCTTGAAGTCTGAAAAAGTTTCGCCTCGCTGAATGTGCAAACAGCTGGCCGCAGTCAACACTTTAGTGAATGGCCGCATTATCACAAACTCCCTTTTTCCCAGCACTCCATGCTTCGCACTTCAATTTTCTGCCTTTCTCCCTCTCTCTTCCACCCGCTTAAACAGGCCTGTTTGCTTTTAAAACAAACGTCACAGCAGTTTCATGGAAACAAACACTGCAGCTAGGCCTAGCAAGCCCTGCCCGAGTCATATGTGTACAAAAACAATTACAGTGCATTTTAAAATGTACGTCAAAAGCCAAATTGATGAAGCTTGATGCACTTTTATCAAAAGTGTTAACTCTGATGCCTCCTTTGATGAATTTAGTGAAACTCTTATTTGACTGTGGCATCACAAAAGTGTAAATTCCAACAAACCTTGATGTAGCATAAAGTATGTGTTTAAAACATAATTCCTTGAGAAAGGTGCCCTGCGTGTGAAATATATGCACAATGAGTTGAGATTGCAGATAAGTTCTCAGGGTCTCACAGTTCTCAGCGGTTACTGCATTGAACGATCGCTATCGCTGTCCTCCTTCGTTGTGAAAACACAACTACATGCTTTAGTCTGAGGGCACAACAAACAAAGGGATGGATGCGGTCATTTACCACTAACAAGTTAAATCTCTGACATGATATAAGAGTGATGGAGGACATCGAGCTTGTTGAGCAACAAACAAACCAAAGTGACTTTGCATTAAAGATCTACAACATGGATTGATGAATGTTCACACAGGAAGAGGTGCAATTCAACATGAGCTGGAGATGGAGAGAAGTTAAGGTTGAGTCAAAGAATACACAACCTGTATGACTTACACAGTGTCTACACTGGAATCAGAGCAGCGCGGCATGACAAAAAGACAACAGAACCCATTATAAACAGTCATGCTGTCTACAATGGATGTTGCGCAATATGGCACGTCACAACAAATCCCTGACAGTAAACTGATGCCTGTTCTATTTCTGATGAACTCCAAGCACTTGCACTACTTCTGACACAAAGAACAGATGGATTTGGAACATTCGCTGTGTCGCTTAAAGTGTAGACAAATTGTGCGTCCAAAGATACATACTGTCTGAGTAGGTACTTCATTTGAATTTGAACTTTGCGACTGTTAAAAAAGGATGCTCTATAAAGTATGAATGTGGGTAGTATGAATGTACCTATGGGATACTCATACTCATGGGATAGTAAAGTGTCCATTGAATGCGCACTTCAGAATCTCGCCGGAAGTAGTAGGTCATCCGGGGACTTTACACCTACTGTTTTTTCCGAATACTATGCATTCAGACATAGTACTCTGCTGTCGTACTGTTTTTCACATACTATATAGAAGAGAAGTATTCGATTTCGGACGCAGCAAAAGTGTTACTTTCATTTTTGTGTGAACTCTCCATTTGGGAGACAAGACGACAAGCCTCATGCTGCCACAATTGAAAAATATTTTAAAAAGAAGAAGTGTTTCAGATATTAGGAAGAGAAGAAAGGGAAGGGCGCAATATGCAAATTCTCCTACTTGCAGACTTCAAATACATCTCCGGTTGTGTCAACAGGAAATTGGCATCAATGACAAAAGACTCCTTTGCATTGTCTTCTTCCATCATAAGGGTCAGCTACAGACACCAATAACCTTTACAGAGTCATACACTGTGACCAGCAAAGCGCTTTTAAATGCCACCCACTTTGTCTTCACACAGCCCTCCTCAACAAATCGAACATTTATTCACTGGACGAAATAAGCTGACAAGCTCAGTGAAGGGAAGACAATTTCCAGAATTCCCTATAGTAAATAAATTAGAGAGTGCAGAAGAAGACGCGCAAAATAAAAACAACAGTGACTTTTACATCTTTAATTACATCTGAGAGATGTCACTTTGGCCTGAGCCTAATGAAGTGTAAAATCGTGTCACAGCACTATAAATGTTTCTGTAATCATTAAAGGAAGAGTATAACCAAGGTCCTAACCAAAGAACTAAAATAAATATAAATATTCCTCTCATGACTATCGCTACTATTTGGCAATGAATTCCTGAGCAAACAACTTTAGGAGTCTTTTTTTTTTTTTAAACCAGTTTCCATTCAAGTTTCATTTTTCTTCATTCTGGTCCTAATGTGTCCAAATATGACTTTCCAAATCTTGTAGACTTCTTAAAACATTGCCAAACTAAAGCGCTTCCTGTCGACAAGTGCAACACTGATTTATACAGAGCCAAAACTCCAGCCTTGCACGTTTCATTACCGCTTTTCAGCGTGAAGGATGGTGTCACAACTTTGCAGAATAGTTCTTAAAAAATTGAAGTGAGATTCAGGTTGTTTTCCCATCAGGCACAGTGTTGGTTTTGTGTTAAACTTTTTGGAGGGCAGCATAGTCTTATTATACAATAAATTACAATGTGTTTGAAAGGCAGAAGACAAATCTGTTCAGGGTATAAACTAAAAGAAGGAACTATCTTTCCAGAGTTAGCCAACAGAGTTCTCTGAAAGGATAGGGGAAAATACTGCGCATGTGGTTTGGTGTCTGTTATTCATTCATCATAGTTGATGCTGGTGGAGAGCTATTTGCTTTGGATCACTGCTAGGGTGAAACCGTGTCACTACTCAAACATACTTCCTGCCTAACAGGAAGCTAGCGTGAAGGTTCCGCCCCACCCCTTCCTGTTCTGGATGCCAGTTAGTATAGCACAGAATATCCGCCCTACATTAGTGTTTCCACAGCTAATGCTGAAGACAGTCACCTCTGTGCCCTATTGTACCTCATTGCAACACGAGTTGGCGTTTTAAGCACCCCTGACTCAACAGTAAACTTGAGCATAAGTCATGGCTGCTTTCTCTGCTCTTACAGAATACAATTGGACCATCTGTCAGTAGGCTTTGGCAAACTCACTTCAGAGAAGCGATTGCCTCAGGCACAGTGCCATGATAAATGTAGACGGCAACCTTTTCTCAAGCTAAACATTGAGCAACCTGAGAACACCTGACTGAAGGACGAAGAGTGAAGAGGACGAAGAGAAAGACAGATATTTGACTTTCCATTGTTTCAAGGAGTTTGAGGCAAGGCGCCCAGATTTCTGTAATTCATATAAACAAGGCAATGCTGAAAATAAAACATTGTCCTCAGCACTTCGCTCCAAGAATGCTCAAAACGCTACAGGAAAATACACATTTATTGCTTTGTCAGAGACTTTCTAGCAAAGGGACATTTAAGAAAGTGAATATACTGCATACAAATAAGTTTTATAAGCGTTGCACTTGGGATATTAAACAAAAATCACTAACAGAATCTCAACTAGAACTAGAAGTGCCACAAATAAAATGAAGGAAACAATTATCAATTTATTCAATTAAAAAAATAATATAATTAAAAAATGTAAATACATACATCACTTTTCACATTTAAAATTCATTCATTCATATTTAAAATACAAGTTAAATGTACAAATATTTTGTTATATTTAAATAACATTTTAAACCAATTAAATAAATACAGAAATATTTATGACTTTATATTTGTCAATTTAAAATGTGATTAATCATTATAAATTTATATTTTTTAATTAATAAATTGATAATTGATTCCTTTATTTTTATATGGCACTCCTAGTCCTCCATAGAAAATGGCCTTCATACTGATTGTGTAAATGCAACATTTCAAAAACTGCATAAAAATAAGCAAAAAAAGACAGGAAATATGGTCAAGCCACTACATCTATGACCTAAGATATAGAGAAAACGATGAAAGCAGAATTCACTTGCTATACAGCTTCCCATTAACATCCTGAAGAATTTACGGCATAACTTACAGATGATAATTACTATGACACCTGACGTATTTTTTTTTTTTTTGAATCAGAGGCACGTTTTATTAGCATAAGCAATCTTGTTTAAGTTTACAGCTGCTAATTAATTTCATTTCATGGAAATTCTGCGTCGACAGGCCCTTCAAGGCGGCTTTCCTGTAGCCGTATCTATGGTTACTAAAGCAAAGGCAAGGAAAACTCATTTCAGGAGGGAGTTCTGTGAGTTTGAGGTGCGAGTCTCTGTGTGTGAGGTAGATTGAAATTCCAGTCTTCAAAGGGAAAGACTAAAAGGAGCTTAATGGGGGGGAGCTCCTCGGAGTCGTTCAGGGTGGCAAAGTTGTACAAGGGTATCAAGTAAATTACAGTAATACAGCGACAACCATGACAAATATGTATAAGTAAGCAACCACCTAGAAAATCCTATCTAGAACACCCTTTACAAGAGTGCCGACCACTTTTTCAGCTGCCTTTGTTTTGGAAATATTTCTCCCATTTATTTTTCCCATAGGGATTTTAAAAACATCTTTGTTATAGAGTTAAAAGCCATGAACCAAACTAACCACCTACGAGGTGAATCAAAACATTACAAACTTTGATTTAAAGCAAAAATGTATTTGAAAATTGGACAAAAAGACAAAAAGTACAAGACTACAATGTCATGAAGCATTGCAAATGACAATCGAATTAAAAATGACAAAAATATAAATCTATTGATTTAAAGATGTTGAAAATAGATTTATTTTGTTTACTGCAAAACATGCTCATATACACAAATATTTGAGAGTGTAGAGAGATTGACTCAATTACATCATTCGCAGTGCTTCATGGGATTGGGAGAGCACTAAAGAGATCTTTTGGTGGGATTTGCTAGTCAAGATTCTCTGATGGGTTTTTCACCATTCATGTAGTAGAATCCATGTAGTTTTTCAACAAGAATTCCACTGATAAAACATGATTATAGGGCTGTCACTAACGATTATTTTGGTAATCGAGTAATCGTCGATTATTTTGATGATTAATCAAGCAATCGGATATTTTTGGTGGTAATAAAAATAGACCAAAGCAAACAATAGCCTTTAAAATGACTTAAAATACATATATAATAATATCTATGAGGCAATAAATCTGGGTTCAAATAAAGTATCAAAAGCAAGCAATCATATGGTTTTATAGAACAACACTGTCAAAATACATAACATAATATGCATAATATAAACAATCAACTCTAATAAGTCGTCTAATAATGTGGTTCATGAATTCTCATCCATGGAATGCGCCACTTCCAGTATTTTGCAGATTACTCGACGCGGGTAAACTGCAATCGATGATTTTTTTTAAATTGAGTATTCAAATTGAATCATGACATGATTATTTAAAAATAAGTTGAAATAAAGCAATCTGATGGCTTCAACAAAAGCATATAATATCAATTAACAACATTGTAGCTCACAGTAGGTCTGTCTTTAAAAGTTAATAAACTATTGTTAAAAATCAATCCCGCTATGAAGAAAATGAATGGGATTTTTACATCTGTGAGTACGTATGAGAAAAAGAATGGGGCACTGGGTCATGTTATGGCTGAATTTTGGCACTCACAGTGACTCGTGTGTATGTAGTTGGAATCGCGACACTTTAACCTTGAAGAGCTCAGGTTTCAAGCGCTCGTGCCGACTATAAAATGGGTCTTTTATTCCAGACAGCCCCAACAAGCTTTCCCTCTGGAACATATACAGCTCTCCTCTTACGTGCTGTGTGTAATCACATGGTTTTCTTGCCCTTGCTCACTGTTTCCTGCATTTCTTTCTTGTTTAAAGAACCTTTGCTCTCAAGGCTTGGAATTCAATTGATGCAAGATCCTGAAGGAATAAGCGTCATTTTTTTTTTTTTTTTGTTCACCCAAAAATGAAAATCCTGTCATAATTTATTCATCCTCATGCTGTTTCTAACCTATTATTTCTAAAAAGAACCTATAAGAACTGAACTATTCTTTTAAGATGCTTTCCATGATGAATGTCTCTTACTTTAAAGTACGCAACGTATGATTGTGGCTCAGTGACATCAGCGAACATGACATGTTTGTCACCTCAATCACAGCATTTAGATGTATTTATTTTTTTGTCCTTCTAACCACTTTCTTCTCTATAGACACATGCACTTCTCATTGCCCTAGAGCTCTCACAATCAGGTAGCTGTGTATCCTGCCATTATTGATCTCAGTGTCCCATCTCCTGCTACTGGAGTGGTGTGAAACACAGCTGCCCCAAGCTAATGATTAGCCCAGTGGTGGGGAAACAGCCCTGACACAGACTGTTCAAAGGTACAGGAGAACTAAGAGGCACTATCCTTAGGAAAACCTTTATAAACAATGTCATAAATACACAGTCATGTGTGGCAGAACGTCAGATTGCATTCACTGGAACTGACATGAAACAACATCAAAATGTTAAGGCTGAGGACTCACACAATGGAGTTGAGATGGTCATAAAGTCTCAAACAACTCGAGGGGGAAGCTCTCCACTGAATTACCTTTCACTCACTTTCTCTCTTATTATGTGGGTGGATCTTTGAGGGCAGCAGCCGTATTCCTCTCTCTCTCGAAGGGTTTTTACAGTCTGCTCACGTTATGCTGCCCCACAAAGAGTCTTTCTGTGGCAGGGCACAAAACTACAGGCCTGCGGAGCACGACATAATTACAAATCACAAAGCTCTCAGTACTGCAGTCCAGCCCCAGCTGCATTCTGCACCCTTTCCAACCCCAAACACACTCTCCTGCCATTCCTCTCCCGACTGGCTGAAAACCCTCCTATTTTCTCTTTTACTACACGCTTTCTCCTCCCAGTAAAAACCAGGTCTCACTATCTTCCTAAATCATGCATGAAGGACTTCAAGGATGAGTTAGGCCAAACGCACACCACACGTATCAACACTCGTTTCGATTGCTTAGTCAGGACCAGAGCTTTTTTTTACATTACATTATTATATTATTTAACTGATGCATAGGGATGCACCAATATTAAAAATCTGGATAATACAGATAATCCATTTTTTAATTCTATACTACTTTGTCTAAATAAATTCAAAACAAAACTCAAATCAATAGTTTTAAATGCTACAAGTGAATGTAGGAATCACAGAATCATAATGTGTAGAAACGTTTATATGTTTGTAGAAACCATATATTAATATATTATGTTTTTATTAGACAAGTGAGCAACTGTTTGGATACATTCATCGACAGAAAACTAATCATTGTTACAATAGCTCAACACAACAAGTCATATTGTTTAAATCTCGTTTTCTTGATTTACAGCGAGTACCATGTTTTACCATGCCTAATATCGATCTAGCTTACTGCAGTGTGCAACAAGTGTCTCATAATGCTACTCTGTGCATTTTAACACAGATGTATCTAACACACAATTGTATCTAATATGATAAAACAGCGCTGTGTTACCCCACATACTCATGATCAGAAGAGGAAGCGGTTGTCTGCGGCATAATAAAAGTTCCACTGCTCTCGAGCCATGTGTCGCACCCATCTCTCATTAGCAATCGCTCCAGCGGCATCGTTCCGCTTCAACGGCTTTCAGCCACACCCTGCTTCATACAGTAATGTTAATAAATCTTTAATACATTAGCTCATCCATGAACATGA
Organism: Mylopharyngodon piceus; assembly: GCA_039654765.1. Taxonomy (NCBI): domain Eukaryota; kingdom Metazoa; phylum Chordata; class Actinopteri; order Cypriniformes; family Xenocyprididae; genus Mylopharyngodon; species Mylopharyngodon piceus. The sequence continues at coordinate 4,937,297 of CM077452.1, forward strand.
TTTCTGCCCGAGTCTCGTCGGATTCTTTTCCACCAGATGTAGACGTGAAGACAAGACCTCCCATGATTCCGCAAAATCAAGGCGTCATCAAGCCACGCCTTTGTTTTGAATAAGCGACCTCTAGTAGTGAATATTACATATTGAGTGATCTCATACTTTGACGACAAAGGTAATTATAATGTAAAAATAGGGAAAACAAGCATGCACAATTAAATATCGACTTGTATATCCATATAAATTAAAAAAAAAAAAAATCTCCGATATGCCAATCTTGAATCTAGAGTCCACACAAAATGCTCTAATGTGAAAACGGCCTTAGTATGAAAAGGTAAGTCCATCCAGGTGTAAGCGGCAGTCAAAAAAAAAAAAAAAAAAAAAGACTCAAATCACTCCATAATGACTTCCCAAACTTTACAATTTCTGCAATTCATTCCCCTGCCTGAGTCATTTGTTATAAGTACTTAGGAAGCACCGTTTTATCATCCTTCCTCATGAGTCCCTGTCTAATCAAACATCGAGGGATTTTCTCTTCGTTGAGATGAAGGTCTTACTTAATCCAACTTCTAATCGTCCTCTCAGCGGCAGGCTGATGACAGCCGTGTTTGTCCGAGATAAGAGGGCACAGATTCAGGCAGCTGTGGCACCATACACACACACCACCCGCCACCTACATGCATACTAAAAAAACAAATCAATCCAATGAGTAATCTTGAAAAAAAAAAAAATTTGACTGTCAGCACTTGTCGCAGTGTGAGTCAGACTGGTGTTGCTCCTGTCACATATCTTGGATTAACTCAGAAAGGTGAAAGCAGGAAGTGGTGTAACTCTGAAACAAATAAGGTACAACTGCAACCTCTCTGCTGCAAATTTTGCGTTAAACATCATTTTGGAAAAAATGAAGTGTCTCTCACCAGTCTCAGAGAGCTGGTGAAGAGGCCTGAGGCGGGATTGCAAGTCAGGTCTTCAAACTGTGTTTCCCCTAGTAAAATGATTGTCCATTTCCTCATACCTTGGGCTAAAAAAGTCTTTAATGTGAGGTAACGACAGGTATGAAATAGTAGACACAGGCTAATTGTGGAAAGACCTAATTCTTTTCCAGCATCTTGAGGTGGGATTGCAAGTCAAGACTTCAAATGGTGTTTCCCCAAGTAAAATGATTGCCCATTTCCTCATGCCTTGGGTTAAAATAGTCTTTAATGTGAGGTAAGGACAAGTACGATATAGAAGAGACAGGCTAATTGTAGAAAGAGCCAATTCTAAAAACTAATTTTAAAAACAGCCGATGATCAGGGCCGATTATATCCTGTCAATCAAAAGGGTGCGAAAAACATGTTCAGACCGCAACTCATACAGTGTGTGAAGAAAATCTCTCCTGTGTTGAATTTAGTTAATGCAACAATAACGCATTAACAGTTAAAAAAATAGCGACGTTAAAACAGGCTCTATTTGACCCTGAATCACGCATAGTTCAAGCCAGGTCTGCATTTTTTTGCTACATAAAACATTATTTGTAGCACCTCCCATGCAATAATCACAAAGAGCTTTTTGCTTTGTTACTTCTGATAAGAAACAAAATGTCAGTTTTCAAATTCTGTCTATTTTATCACGAAATTCAAACAATAAATGGCGTTTTGACACTCATAAATGTGATGTGACAGATCGCTGTAGCACAAGCGGCACAAGAGTCTTTTCTTCCACATTAATACAAGTTATATCACGAAAAGAATGCATGAACATCAAAAGGTAAGTTGAAAGATGCAACTTACGGGAATGTATCATGTCTCATGTAATCACTTAATCTGTGTTTGAACCGTGGAAAGACATCAATAAAACAGCTTGTGAACAATGTCACATAACATCACATTTACCTCAGGAATGTTTTCCAATGTTCACAGTTCCTTTGTTAACTATAAAAAAAAAAAAACACTAGAGGGGAGCTTATTTACTGTTAATTATATGTTTGAATAAATTTGCCATGAAGACAAGTGCTTATGAAAAGTACCTTATGTGCAACTGAGTTGTATACAAACATTTCAGTATTTATTTCAGTGTAATTATTATATCTAAAAATAAAAAAGCAGCTGAATATAATACCTCTGTTGTTAACTAACCTCTTATAGTGTACCAAATGATAGGGTTCCCTGTATAGTTTGCAGCATATTTTGGGAGAGATTTTTATTCCTTAAGAAAAAACAAACTATCGGTATCTGCATCGGCCAATATCATTCTAAATAATCGGCTTTCGGTATCGGCAGAGAAATTTAGTATCGGTTTATCTCTATTTCACACACTTGAATCGGAATCATGACAGCTGTTTTATCATTATCAAGTATGAATTTCAAATTCCACCACATCATTAAAGTGAATTATGCAAGTAACAATAGTGGCAACTAGATTTCTACATTTACTAAAGAAAACATGAGGGATGCTTGCCTGTGTAAAACTACAGTGCAGGGTTATTATAGTTAATTAAAGCTAAAAACATAAAATGTTGTTACTTAAAATAAAATAAACGTTAACTAAAAAAAAATGTGTACTAAAATAAACTAAAACAAATAAAAATTAATACATTAATACATGTTTCTGTCCATCTGATTACTTTTTAGGAAAGTAATTGCAAACCTTTCCTCAAAAAGCCATATGCTTCGAGATATCATTCAAGCTCGTAGCACAAGCAGTTTGGGTTGTGCAATACTTTAATTTGGACAAATCACTAACCCCCAAGTATGAGCAACAGTAATAATGATGCTTATCAAACTAATTAACAACAATAAAGCTCAGAGTGTTTATAGCTAATGTTATTTGCCAATGACCAGCTCAGATCTATCTCTGATAATTACATGGGTGTTTGGGAAAGTCCAGAAAAGGTTAAGAGTGTTTATGACTTACAACAGACACACACACACACACAAAAAAAAACCATCTTCCAGCTTCTGTTGAGACTCTTGCAAGAGAGCAGAAGGAGGGACTGCACATTTGTCGAACATCACAATGGCAGAGAGTGCAGCGGGGCACATGTGAATGTGTGTAATGGCTCTATAGGGCATTTCCGGGCACCGTGCCCTGCCCGCTCTATCTTATCAGCTGTAGAGACACAGGATTGCCAGCTTTTATGAAAGGCTTCCTGAAGCTCATCTAATCCTCTGGCAGAACGGATCTACGTGAGCGGTACGTCAGCAGAGCTCCATCACAGAGCCAAAGGTGACAATCACAGTTATAATTACAGATGTGTCAGAAACGACCCTCATCTTGGCATACTATCATTAACACCAATTCACTGATTTTGTGTGTGCGTGTTCAGATACGAGAAGCATGATGGAAGTGAAAAGTTTTTCACATGCAAAAAAGACTGCACATGACAGTCTCGTAATAAATGTTACTTCCTCTTGTCTGCTTGCAAAACCATCATCCTATACTCCATGAATATATGACTGTGTAGAGTTCAAACAAAGCTGTAGTGCATTAGCACATCATTAACTATATTTTAATTTTCAAACTCTAAAACAGGCATTTTTCACTGCTGTTAGAGCCGTTTCCATGAGACGCTGTACTGGACAAAAGTGAAATGAGGCACACGAGAGAGACTGAAACTGATACCGCAGTTTCACTCTTTTGGACACACTAAGTCTCTCTTGGCATTTGGCCAACTTTCAATTGCAAACGTGCGGCAAATCGTAACATTTGCATCACAAGGTTTATCGGTTTATTGTGAAATAGTTGCCAATATCTAGCTCTATTGGATAAACATTACTGCACTATAAAGCGAAGACAGGATAATCTGAATATAACGACACTTTCTGCAAATATGATTTTGACTTCCGATCTGTTGCACAACTTTCTATGCTACCACTTTCTTTGCAATGATGAAATTAAATATGAATTGCCTCTGACAGTCGAGCCTGTTTTTAAGAATGAGAATGAAGCTTGAGTCATGATATCAGAGCGGATGTTCTCACTGCACAAATGGGCATGTGATGTGCTTGAAAACTGACAGAAGGGAGGAGTGATCTCAACTTTGAGCTGTTCAGAACATCTATACAACCAGAAAACCAACTTCCTGATAACATTTCTGCTTTCAATACAATCTAAGAAACAGACATAAGGATTGAAATACTAATGAAATGAGTTGGTAAACCAACCCTTTAACACAACAATTAATTGTACACACCAGTAGTGTAATCCTAAACTGACATCTGGAACTAACTAAATGACAAGTTACCAAGCTATGGCCTATACTCTAGAGTAAGTAGGGGTGTAACGGTTCAAATTACTCACAGTTTGGTTTGTGTCACGGTTTTAGTACGGTTCAGTATGTGCTATGTTCAGAGAAAAAAGGACTATACTGTCAAATAAAAATAAAGAAAATAAGAACAAATAATCTAACTACAAGCAACAGCACAAATAAATAAAATAAAGCAAAGATACAAATAAAATAAACAGTGCTTTTCAGGTTTTTCAGGATTAGTTTTCAGGTACAAAATTTAAATAAAGTAATCGAATGTAAAATAACACTGCATATTTGACTATAAATTAAAGATTAACCCTTATTAAAGTTACAAAAGCTATTCAATCAAGAGCAATGAGTGATTTCCTTGTCTTTTGTTGTTTGTTTAACATTTAAAACAGAGACAACAGGAATACTGGGCTGCTGTCACTTTAAGACAATGCACGGATCCAGTACACTGTACGTTCAACCGACTATGTCTGCTAGGATACTTACCAAGATGGGCATGTTGACATAATTTTTGTGCGTCCGTTCAAGCGCAAGATTTGATAGAGAACTCAATATTTGCACGCTGTCCGACACGTGAATTTTCACGCTTCGGATGAGCACACACACACATCTTCTCACAGCGCACGAGTTCTCATTCGTGTCTTCTGGCTGCCAAATATTTAAATTGGCAAGGCTTAAATGAGTTTAGTTTAAACACAGATAGCAACGTATGCTGTTCAGGTCTCACCTGATCAACACCCGGGTGATGAAGGTGTAAATGACTGATCAAATTAGAGCATACGGCACTCGCATTGAACAAAGTTTACAAAGAGTGACTGTTTTGTCCATGTTTTTTTGATCATAGCTGTTCTTGTAATGTATTGGGAAGCCAGAATGCGTATCCATCGAGAGAAACATACATTAGCCGAACCCTGCCTGTCTGTTTTATGCGTAGTTATTTTTAACAAACCATATTATAGATGCGTTGTCAGATTTAAGTTGAACCGCGGTGCAAGTGCGTGCCGAGCCGTGGGTGGAGAATGGTACAGTTCGATTTTTTACTGGGAACCATAAACCTAATGGCGCTTTTCCACTGCGTGGTACTACTCGACTCGGCAGGGCTCGCTTTACTTTCTGTTTGCTTTTCCATTGCAGTTAGTACCGCTTTCAAAGTGGGTGGGATTATAGACTGATCGTTATAGTTGCGCCACCTCTACTGCCGTGGATCCGCTCCTCATCTACCAACGAGTCTGCACCTCATCTACTGACCACGATACAGCCATTTCTTTTTTCAAGTCGTTTAAAGCAGGTCGTTTTGCGAACAAATGACACTGCAGTGGCTGTTACTGACTATTTAAATCTAGTGGGTTTGGTGTCTCGTGTTTCAAATCCAATGACGCTGGTAGTGATGATTCTCTCTGACCAATCAGTGATCTGCAGTGTTTACACGTCACATTTAGTATCGGTACGGCTCGCTTGGAACCTCAACCGAGGTGGTACTATTTAAGCAAACCATACCGTTCCGTACCGAGCGATCCCATACAGAGGAAAAGTGCCAAAAAGTGAGGCATATTGAGCTGTACCGAACCGTACCGTACCATGCAGTGGAAAAGCGGCATAATAGTAAGTGATCTAGTCGGTAAGTGAGTGAGAGTTCAGAAACTTCTGGTGATACTTTTTGCAGTGGACTGTTCATAATGGCTTTAAATTTACTCAAAAGTGGGCCACTTGCGAAAAAGATCTTAGCAATTTGCCCCTGAATTAGTGAAACCGGATGGGCGTGTAAGTTTCCTGTACCGAATGAACAAAGGGATAGCACCAACTTTGAGACAAGCCAAAAGAGGAAGTGGTTTGGGGGACAGAGCAGGAAATGACATCATTCCTTCAGCACCAGCTTTTTAAAACAGGGGTTGAGAGACAGCGTCTGTGGTTGAGAATGCCATACAGACTCTATATATGGCTGCTGGTTCTGTGTGTAAATATAACAAACATTAACTTTTCCATGTTACCAAAAATAACCATTTTCGAAGCCCGGGCTACTGTTAGTGGCCATTATGTGGCCATATACAAGCTCCAGACTCTCCATGATAATTAAAATCAATGCGACTTGAACAGCTGAATTGACCAAATGAGGGAAAAGGGCCAAGCGAGAGGCACAAGCACAAGTTGTGCCTGTTGAGTAGCCATTAAATCAAAAGTGAAAGGAAGACATTATACCAATTAGGGCTGAACATCAGCTATGGGGAGAGGACTGAATGTGTAAAAGAAATCCGGCACAGCATGGACCTGGAAATTGGATCTCATCACAATGCTAAACCAGAACAGTGGTGGCCACAAAATAAATCTAAAGTAGGGATGTGCAAAACTACGTAATTTCATAATTGACTAGCTGGTGGGTATTCCGTGCTTAGGGAGTATTTACATAAGGAGGAGATTGACAGAATAGGACAAAAGTACAAAAAATAGAATGAAAAATCTAGATTGACTAGTCTAGAGGTTGACTAGTCTATCTAGAGAGTGTGCCAACGCAAGACGAGGGAGAGCATTCGTTGAAGACTACAGCGCAAGTGTTTTCCCTAATGAACGTTTTGCTTTTGTGAATTGCACTGCAAGCACAGACGCAAAGATTAACGGGCCAGCGCGAACGAGCAATAGACTGAAAAGGAAATGGGAGTTTCAGTGTTTTTCATTTTCACTCTCTCCACCCTGCACCTCTGAGACTGAGCTGGCTGATCTTTCTTCTCCCAAGCGGCTGGCACCATCTCTTCATGCCCCACAGTCCCGAGAACAAAGATCTGCCGGTGCTGCACCACCTCACTGTCTCACGCTCTTGTCAAGGATAGAGTCTAATTTAATGAACCCGCCTCTTAGGAAAATGAGAGAAATCTGTGGCTAATTACAAGATGTAATAAACAGAGCAGTTCCTAACAAGCTACTATGGGGTATGTTGATATTAACATTTCATGAAAATTGGCACAAAAGCAAACAGCAAATGATCTCATACGTTGCCATCCCAATCCAGTATTAGTGATGTGAGATCACAGGCTGCTTTTGATAAAATCTCTGGTATTAGATTAACGTTTTTAGAGTTAAATCAAATTAAAACTTGTTCTTCCAATAAATTAAAATATGTAGACGTCAATCAGTCTTGTGATTTTACAGTCTGACTTTTAGAAAAGGCAGCAACATCAAATATGAGGGAAAATAGCTTGAAGATTTGACATTTTAAAAAAAAAAGTACCGACCAACTTTTAAATGGTAGCTTGACTTTATCCGTTGACTTAATGACATTTTGATAAAAGAGTATGAAGTTTTTTCTGTGGCCTGATGATTCATTTATAATAAGGCTAAGAACATGTATTTAGTAAGTAAATGATGTCAGTTTTCATTTCATGTTGACTTTAGCAGCAATGCAGTAAATAAAAGCATTAAAGGCACAATATGTAATATTCACCACTAGAGGTCGCCTATTCAAAATAAAGGCGTAGCTTGATGACGCAGAGATGTCGTGTTCTCCTGAGAATCTGATGGGACTCGGGCAGAAATCATGTTCATAGATGAGATAATCAATGTTACTGTAGTATGAAGCAGAGCAGGGCGAGTGCTGTGCGAGTGGAACGAGGACGTGTTGAGCTATATAACAACGATTAGTTTTCTGTCTATAAATGTATCCAAACAGTTGTTCCCTTGTCTAATAAAACATATAGGGTGAATTCAGGGTGATTGGGACACTTTTTGCCATTGAGATGACTTGGAAAAAGTGTCCCAATCAACCTGAATTCACCCCTAATATATTAAAGCGTCATTGGTGTTTCCATGGTTTTTACAAAATAAAACAGGAAATCGAGGGTAACACAGCTATGATGTCATTGATATGTGACGGCACGGACACTTATTGGTTAAAATTGCTTATTTCTCTGAATTTAAACATTCTTGGAAACATCTGGCATAATGTAAGTACACAAGTCAACAAAATATAGAACATGTTTTTTGGATATTTTAATCCAAAAATCTTATATATTGTTCCTTTAATATAAAACATATACAATATATTACTCCAGTTCCACAAGAATCACCCCTGCTCATGCTTCTGTAAAGATCATGTTTGTTCTAGCCCTAGGAGACATCTTGTCAGCATAACAATCCAGAAATGGAAAAACTTCTGCCCACAAGGCACACGAGTGGCCTACCTCAGTTAAACACATCATAACCCCAGTGTTCAATGAATAAACGAAGTTGGATACATAAGATGAAATTCAATCTGTCGGCCATTTCCAGAGGTAAAACAGTCAATGTAAACCCACTAAAGAGGTGACCTTTCACCTTCCCAATGATGTAAGAGGTTATGAACTTCTGTTCAGTGCATTTCAGCAACCTCCGGCAAAGAATTTAGATAAAGTCGCTTTTTCCACCCAGTGTGCTTTCTCAGTCATCGTAGTTTACAATAGCTGCACGTTGCTGGTTCTATGGGTCAGATTGAAGTAAACAAAGAGAGTTCTCACTCTGTCCTTGCAAGCAAAACGAGACAATTCAGTGAAGCGGATAGTGATGCACTCATGCAGACTTTCGTTTACAAAATGGAAGTCTCATATTGGTCGGTTTAAAAACATATACAACATGTTCCATCTTATATAGCTCCAACTTCATGCATTCAAAGGAAAGCAAAATATGCTGCACAACCATTTTGCCATTTTTCATGTCAGCAAACCAGCAAAGAGCAGGTCTGAACAATGTCAACACCACCTTGTTCCACACAAACAGATGGCCGGGCTAGCGTCCGTGATCCAACCCCTAATTTCCGGGCACCTCGCACATCTATGCCAATGTTCTCATTGCTCTTACAGCAGTGTGACAGAGTGCTGTGTTCCCACTCAGAGGTGAGCAAAGCGAGCAAGCTCTGGTCCTGGTGTAAAATGGAGCCAGATGGACATTATTATCCAACGAGGGACAGTTTCTACTTCTCAAACCCTATAAGGCAAGCTGCTAAAGAGCAAATCGCAAATACAAAGACTAATCAAATTGGTTCAGAGGAAAGCAGAAAAGGTCAGAAAGGAAGTCCCAGTAGGGTTTGCGGGAGTCTGCTTGTCTGTAAAACTTGTCATTATCATCAACACTATTGTTTTCTATCATGGATGTGAAAAGAATGTGTCTGGTTTTAGAGGCGCGAGGGAATAAAATCCAAACACATAGAAGATACATGCACACAATGCTTTTGATCAACATCGATTCCTCAGTGTTTTGCTACAAAACACCATAAAAGCTGGAAATGGAAATTCTGTCATTGTTTACACACCCTCATGTCATTCAAATAAAGCATTTCACAATACATGTAATTTCAAAGCAGCTTTACAGAAACTGCATGTTACAATTTAGAGTAATCTGTTTTCAGATGACTGTAATGTCCATATTTCAAAAATGTACAGTTCTAAGATAATACAGATCATGCAGTTAGCTAATATCATGTATTCATTTAAGCAAAAACAATGATCTCATTAAAGCAATTATTACAAGTTGTGATCATAATGATTGCAATATATAGATAATGTTTGGTTTGATGTAATGACTCTGAAATCTCACTTGTGTTTGAGTCCATTCAAACATAGCAGCAAGTTTGACTTCAATGCCATATTGCCATTAAACTAATAGAAAGCAAAAGCTAAAAGTCACTGATGTCAAACTTGCCGCTATATTTTAATTGGACTCAAATGTGAGTGAGATTTAAGAGCTGTGGCGGGAAGGAAGACTTTCAGTGAATACATTTAATTTCAATCTGATCTTCATACAAAGCTGTTATATATATATATATGATAAAAGCTGTTAATGCATGATAAAATCCCATGAAGCATTCATCAGATTTGCCTACAGAGAAAAAGAGCAGTTACTCTTTTTGCACTTGCAAATTTTAATAACCACTATAAGCTTCAGTAATTTAGTGGCTAAGATTAACCAAACTGATAGAAAGCAAAAACTATTTAAAGCATATTGAGGCAGTGTGGATTACTGATTAATTCATTCATTCACAGTGCCAAGTAAAAATACTGAGGAAAGCCCCTTTAATTCATACATCACTGTATTTTAGTGACAGGTTTTTGACAAGTTGTCAAAATAATTTGTGTCTGTGTAGATACACTGTTTATATTTTGGTATCAAACAGATCACTTAAAAAGTTAAGCCACACTTGAAGTCGCTTTATATGGAATATATTAAACAAACCCATGACCTCTCCAACGGACAACTTCTAGGAATCCAGAAGACTTTCTAAGTAAGTGTCATACTTCACTGCCCCACAGTTAATGTTGAATAAGTTCAACAATGCACTGGTCTTCTAGCCAGGTTACAGAAAGGTTTATTTTGAAAGCAAAAATAATGCAAAAGCAGACATAATGTGTCTGAGCAAAAACTATTCTGGAGACACAGAAGCGTTCTGATTTTGCTTTGAGGAAATAGTTGAGAACATTGTGACGGATCATTGAGCTTGCCTGACATAAAAAACCTTTTGAGGACAGATGCAGTTTGATTTCATCAGTCTGATATGCACTGTTCATCAGAGCATGCAAACTAGCAAGAAGGGCATTATAAGGCCATTTTTCACATTAGCTTAATGATCAACTACTTTCAAACCCGAATTTTCAAGAGCACAGCAGTTCTGTAAATGGTTTGTCTTGTATCTCAGTTTAATCTAGAGATTTGATCCAATGTCTTTGGCGGATAGAGTGACCAGACACCCTGATAAAATACATAAAAACCTACTTACTGTACATAAAATACACAAAGAACTACATCTGTTGCTTGGTGTGCATGTGCGTATTTGTACAAAATTTACTAAAAACAAACTACTCAATCTTTGACGAAAAAAACCTGAAGATGATTTCGGATCAACAAAACTGTAACTTTGGCCTTGTCAAGACTATTACGTTTTCATTTGAAAACGCATATTTTTTCTAGGGGTGGGCGCTATACCGGTATGAAAGTGACAACCGGTATGATGTTGATGTTGTTGCCATGATATAGATTTTGCTATACCGTGGATACCGTTAAATATTCAAGAAATTCTAATTTTGCATTTGTATTGTTTTGTTTAATTTTGTACTCTTTACAACTTTTAACATTAGTGATGACGATACAGAGTCGAGGCTGAACATTTAACTTTTTGTCCTCTACCGTGTCCAATGCCGGCATTAGTACACAGGCATTAGTAATCAAACACAGAGAGCACTGAAACAGTCCAAATTAATAGAGCACAAACCGCCTACTCAAAAACACAACAGCAACAAATAAGCGTGCATATAGACAATAGGGGTGGGAGAAAAAAAAAAAATCGATGCATAAATGCAACGATTCTGGATTGATTATAAGCTTAGTTTTTAACCGATGCGCGATGACGCTGCGTGTGCTTGGTGCATGTCCATGGCACGGAGCAGAGCGAGCATTTTAATTAATTCCTACTGAAGTTGAGCGTGAAGCTTGGAAAGTTCGGAAAAGCTGAAGCAAATTACATTCGCGGGATTCATTGCACGCACAAGGTATGAGAGAGCTATGAGAAACGTGCACTTTGCTTGATGTTACGCTTGCAGTTTGTGGTCTCGCCCGCCGGTAGGCCTATTTTCCTTACTAATGCTCTACGAAGGCATCATTTATGTTGTTTGGAATGCTGTGGGCTTATATATTAAAATATAAAATTCGCTGACAGAAGGCTGCTTTCGATTTCAAATTCCCACATTCGCTTTGTGAAGCGCGCTCGCGCCTGCGGCTGTGTGCGATTAGTGCTTAAATGTACTTCTTCTCAAAATGCTTTTATGACGCGAAATTGATATAAACAGTCAGTCAGTTATGTCTTAAAGTATTAAACATACAGGACAGAAACTTCTTATATTTCAAAAGAGATCTGTGTATAGTCTGGATGCAGCTCATTAGACCTCCTGCTATGGCATCAGTAATAATCAAACAACCGTAAAGGTGAGAAAGTGAAAAATCACTCACAGCTCTTGAAAGGTAAATGTTCTGTAATCACTCTTTGTTTATTGCTTGTAATGTTTCGTAGTTCCTCTTTATTATTTACTAGGCGACTCGCTTGTTTTGAAACTTTATATATGTCCCTATATAAAATTCTTAACATACAGTTGTATTAATGTTTTTTTTTTTAAATTTTTAATTATTTACAAAGTAAGCTACTTATAATTCCATATATAAATAAAAAAATAATTAATAAGCAAATTAATTAATAAGAAAAAAAGTCTCAAGAATCCTTTTGAAATCGGATTGTGACTCCTAGAATCGGAAATTGGATCGGATCGTGAGGTGCCTAAAGATTCCATTTCCCACCCCCTAGATAAGATACATATATTGCCTGCAATTTAACTAAGGTCTACTAAAATGTGATTCCAATTTTTTTTTTCTCATATCGCGATATAATATCGATATCGTCTGGACAGTGGAAAATATTGTGGTATGAATTTTAGCTCATATCGCCCACCCCTAATTTTTTCTCTCCGTTTTTGCCTTCCGTCCACACTGAGACTGCATTTTTGTTAAGGAAAATGGAGCTTTTTGAAAACGCTCTCCAAAGTGGATAAATTTAAAATGCTGTTTTGTAGTGTGGATGGTGAAAACGGAGGTATTTGAAAACAATGTGACGCATATTGTACCCATAGATATCTATAGTTATCCCAGCATTGTTGTGACTGCTATTTACATTAACAGTATTGCTCAAGATAAATGCACCTTTGTAGAATCTTCATATTACATTCCTGCAAATATGACAGAATTTACTCACATGTAATGTCCTGTGTGGCAAAATATGATGACAGTTGCATTTTAAACCCAATTTTGAGCGCGACCTGGACGCAACAGTGAGTCATGCGATATTATGCTAATAAAATGATCGGGCTAGAACAATAGCGTGAGAACTTTATTATATCTGCTCTCTCTGCATCATCTTGTGAGCTTTTAGTATGTTTTACGCATGCACAGTAAGGCGATTTAAGCGTTTTCAGACGTTTCAGTGTGGATGAGCAACTTTTGGAAAATACTTGAAAACGCTAGTGTGGATGAGGAGCATTTTTAAATGAAAACTCAGTTTTTAAATGTCTCCGTATTAATGTAGATGTAGCCTTTGTCATGCATATCATATACAAATATTAGATCTATCAAGCCATTTTCAAATAACAATGTTTCTTTAAATTTACTTGAATCACACCAGACAGGATTCAAAATCAGGTCTACTGCATGCAAAGTATGCACTCTACTGACCAGGCCACGCCCCCTACGTATCATGATTTTTTCTTTATCATAATCATCTGGTCACCCTATCAGCAGACCACAGAAGAGATCTGCCAAAAGACAGATTTAAAGCCTGAAAGCAAATGCTAGACCAAAGTAAATATAGGCCTACATAACCTACTAAAACCCAAAACCCCTCACAATATCTTCTGCCGAGTGGAAAAGCAGGGCATTCCTTGCACCATTACTAAAAGGCAAAATAAGAAGCAGACACAGGCTTGTCAGTAGCAGTAAGAGAGATCATACACACACACCCACATCCACACAGCCTGCTATTACCTCAGACTATAATCATACAGTGGAGCCCTTCAAACCTACATTATAACTATACACCACCTAACACAATAAATCAGCTCATTTTTGCAACTAATTATAAGCATAATCATCTGTGGCCCGATGCATATAACCTGCCTTTAGACCCGTGACAGCTTTACAGCGGATCCCTAAACAAACCAGCCGGCTTTTTCCACTAAGCGATCAACAGAGAAGGCAAATAAGGTGTGTAAATGCAAAGCGTGATTTCCATGTGGTGAAGGACCATTACAGCCATGATGACAGGAGAGAGCAACACAGTGCCAGTTTGCAGTCATCTTCCCAGCCCAAAAGAGCTTAAAGGGTTAGTTCACCCAAAAATGAAAATAATGTAATTTATTACTCACCCTCATGTCGTTCTCCACCCCTAAGACCTTCGTTCATCTTCAGAACACAAATTAAGATATTTTTGATCAAATCCGATGGCTCAGTGAAGCCTGCATAGACAGCAATGGTACTTCCTCTCTCAAGATCCATAAAGGTACTAAAAACATATTTAAATCAGCTCATGTGAGTACATTGGTTCTACCTTAATATTATAAAGCGACAGGAATATTTTTTGTGTGCCAAAAAAAACTAAATACCGACTTTTTAACAATATCTAGTGATGGCCGATTTCAAAACACTGCTTCATGAAGCTTCGGAGCTTTACGAATCAAATCAGTGGTTCGGAGTGCCAAAGTCACGTGATTTCAGCAGTTTGGCGGTTTGATACGTGATCCGAATCACTGATTCGACTCAAAAGATTCATAACGCTCCGAAGCAGTGTTTTGAAATTGGCCCATCACTATATTGTTAAAAAGTCGTTATTTAGTTTTTTTTGGCACACAAAAAATATTCTCGTCGCTTTATAATATTAAGGTAGAACCACTGAACTCACATGAACTGATTTAAATATGTTTTTAGTACCTTTATGGATCTTGAGAGAGGAAGTACCATTGCTGTCTATGCAGGCCTCACTGAGCCATCGGATTTGATCAAAAATATCTTAATTTGTGTTCCGAAGATGAACGAAGGTCTTAGGGGTGTGGAACGATATGAGGGTGAGTAATAAATTACATTATTTTCATTTTTGGGTGAACTAACCTTTTAATGGGTTTTTGTGTCTGTTTGTTTGTTCTGGGGCTTCTTGCCAAATGCCTGTCGGCATTTATCTGTCGGTACAGTAAGAGTGTGAAAAAAAAAAAACCCACACAGGATGAGTGATTGTGTTCTGGGAGTTATCCACGCTCTATTTATCACCATCAACGCTATTAAGCCCGATGGCTAAAGCAAAGAGGCGAAAGCACGAATCAGTTCAACAGGTTCTGTCAAACCTGTTAAATGGGTTCAGGGAAGCATCACAGATGCATACGCATGCTTCACTACGTTTTGCATGGATCTTTTGCAATTTGATAAGAGTAAAATTATTGGCTACAGCGCAGGGACTCTAAAAATAATTTACCAAATTAATTTAAACATGAAATATTATTGCTTTTACATTACTTTTTTTAAGCATTTAGCCCAGTAAAAATGAAAGCAGCACACTCATGCTGCAAGCAAAAGTCTGGAGATGTTCTGACATGTCTGTGCATCGAGGGTGATGAGTACAAAAGCACAAATGAAAATTTCCCTCTGCCAGTAAAAGTGGAAAACAAAGGCAGTTAGAACAATCCAGGACTAGAATAAATAAACAGCAATTTGCTGGAATTCACTGTGAAAGATTAAATTTGATCAAAGTTCAGAAAACTTAAAGGGTAAGCCCAGCTAAAGAATCATTCCTGGAATTAAGAGGAACAGACAAACAAAAAAAAACAAAAAATCTGCACCATCTTATTGTTAACAAAGTTTCAGAAAGACGTTAAGAGGAGGTAAAGTTAAAGGCCTTAAAGGGTTAGTTTACCCAAAAATGAAAATTCTGTCATCATTTACTCACCCTCAAGTTGTACCAAACCTGTATGAGTTTCATTCTTTTGAAGAACACAAAATAAGATGTTGGTAACCAGAGAGTTGATGGCACCCATTGACTTCCATAGTATTTTTTTTCCTACTATGGAAGTCAATAGGTTTGATTATCAACATTCTTTAAAATATCTTCTTTTGTGATCAACAGAAGAAAGAAACTCATACAGGTTTAGAACAACTTGAGGGTGACTACGTAATGACAAAATTTTCATTTTTGGGTGAACTATCCCTTTAACTCAGAGCTCTGGGAGCCTGGAAATACAACTTTTCCCTACATCTGCCTCAAGCTAAAAATAATCCATCATCCATCTAAGCCATGCAACACTCCCCTCTGAACCAAAAGTTTGACTTTGGAAAGACCAGAGGGCTGGAACAGAGGTTGAGACATCGGCCCGTGTGAGATTGACCACGTCTTTTCCAAACTCAACCAACATTTCCAAACCAGAGGTCTTTTCCTGGCATTACAAGTAGTTTTGGGATTAAAAATGCAATCATTTTGAGAAACTGGTGGTGATTCTGGGGAATTAGATTGTATGTGCCCTAATCTGTTCAATGTTGTAACTCGCTACTTTCAAAGTGGGAAGTGACTTGTCTAGATGTGCGTCATTAAAAACCTCCTCAGACAGTGACTCAAATCCCCAACCTAGTGTTTACTCTCCACGTCTGCTATTAGAGCACAGTCCACTGAGATCTACAATTAAATGTAGTAACTGACAGGGGAAACATTATTAGGATTGTTCACAGTTACTTAACTGAGTAGGTGTTCTGAGGATTGACAAGAAAACTGACTCACTAGAAAGCCTAAAATTAGGGTCCAAATTTATTACTTATCTGATCTAAATCTTTTCCATAACACGTGGAATATTTCTCACATAAAGATAACAAAACAAAATATCTGGAATAAAATCAAAATGTGTTTTCAGGTTTTTGTGACTGGCATGGAAAATGGCTCATCTTGTATATAATGCTGCAAGTGTTTATGATACATATGGAAGAAAAAACAAAATAAATCAGTTATCGATGGGATAAAAATACACTAAAATGATTCAGACAAATGGCAACTTTAATGCCTGTATATATATAAATATATAAAAAAATCCACCCGCCACTAAAGAGTTAATTTTGGACACTGCTTGAAATCTAACTTGCTAGTGTTTGAGGGACAAACACCATTATGAAAGAAAACTAACAGGTTTTGTTTGACATATATGAAAACTGAGAGAGGTGAAAACATACAAAATGACTGCGCAAATCCAAAAACTGCTGTGCACAAGGTTGTCTCCCTCACATGTATTTTTTTTTTTTTTTTTTTTTTAAGTCAACGCAGTGGTATGCCAAAGCAATTTTCTGAGTTCATAAAGTAAAATTCAAAAGGCTTTAGAACTCACAATAAAAAGCTCCACACCAAGTATTTTATTTCCCAGCAAGAGTCCTTAGCAAACACGCAAAGCAGTACAATACACAACTCCTGCCAAAAACGTACTTTCAACACTTTCTTTGGTTCAGGGTGCATGTTCCAGGCTTCTGTTTGGGCTTTAAGCCTTCCAAAAACATCCCCCCACAGAATTCCTGCATTTCTTTCAAAACACACTTCGGACCAGGCCAAAGTGCATGCTGAGTATGAGTGTGTGTGGCCATGCTGCACCACAAGGGATGTTGAGAGTGATCACAGGCACTGTCAAAACATTCCCTCAACCTCTCCCCTCAGTCACACTGAAACAACCCAAATCTACGACGTACATCTGTTTTTCTGTGATTGGGAAAGTTTCACACATACACTACCAGTAAAAAAGTTACAGTGAATTTGTTTCCTCAGGGTCTTATATAGCTTTTTGATCTAAATGTCATCCTTACAATGGATGATTTGGGCCAGATATTAAAACATTTGCCTTTACTATTACTCTAACATGTGGGAAATAATCATAAATACAGAAAGAGTAGGTGTGTCCAAACTTTTAGCTTTGTGAAGCAATAATACTAACTTGTTAAGTGCCAAAAATGACCGTCATCATATCTAACACTTGAGCAACTAAGCTTTTCAAATGACAAGTTTACCTCAACAAATTTTGTACATGCCTCAGGCCATAATTTCAGTAAAAGAAAATAACTGAAAAACACGAATTATAAAAGTATGTGGCATTTAAACTGCTAAACAAGTAAACGCTTGCTCTATCGTAGTTGACATTTTCTTCAAATCCGTTGACAGTTTCTCGCAGGCCACACCTGAGGAAACCTGACACACATATATTACCTAGAAACGTGCCCTCACACTTCGCAAGAATATCTCCTTTTCCATCTCAAACACGTTTAAAATGAGTTCTTGAATCACACTGACTCTTACTAATGTGATAGAGTGCTTATAAATGTAATATTTTACAGCAACGAGTCGCTGACCGTTATCTGTGATTCGTCACTCACCCAACAACAGCAGTTTCACTTCTTTGGCGGCTTTCTCGCCGTCCTCGCGCAGATTCCTGTCAATCATTTTGGATCGCTCGGCCGCGGCTTTATCTTCCTGGCTCACGGTACAGCCCATGGTTCCGAATGCGCGCTTCAGGGCTACGGATTTATGAGTATAGATTTAGGAGAGAAAAAATAAAAAGGTATTACCCTTTTAAAGCAACTGGATATTTTAGTCTTCCGTGACTAACTTCCTTCCTCTTTTGGCTTTGAAAAAAATGAGTGTTTAAGTCCAAGGAAAGGAAATGTCCTTAAGACACTAGTAGATCCAAAACTGATATTTTTATGCGCCCGAATAATCTTTCAAAAGATGTTTGGGGGGGTTGGGAAAAAGAGATGAATTTATATCTTTGACTGAGGTCAGAACAACACCTGGAAACTGTTGACGTTTAAAGCTCCCAGGAGAAACCAAGTAGCCAGACGCTGGAGTTTTACATCACGCGAATAGGGAGGGGGAAAACTTATATCCACATATCCAAAAAAAAGTTCGCAAAAAAAAGTTGAGATCAACCCCTTGTGCTCATGAATAAAAAGGCAAGCCGATCGATGAGACAACTCAGCGAAACTGAATGAATCAGAAAATGCAAAAATCCCCGATATTTTCCTCGGTTAGTCCGTTCAGGGATCGCCGATGGTTTTGAATAATATACGCCGTTAGGCAGCGAGCTAACGTTGAACGGTCTCTGATTTCTTTCTGTGTTTTCAAAGCCGCCACACCCCAGTCTGCTGAGAAGTTGCTCTCTGCCACACAGCAGACGACAGTTTAGAACTGTTGGGTTCCTCGCGCATTGCCAGCCAGCCCCTCGCGGATACGCCCACCGCGGGTGCTAATGGGAAATGTATTTTTCCCGCAGCACACTAAAAAAAATCAGAAATTGCTACTAAATTTCACAATTAATTACAAAGAAACGGAAAGCAACACACTGAATTAAACACGAAATTCTGAAGCATAGTAAAGACTGAAAAAGCATTTTCTTGTAAAACGCACTCCAAATGTACTTGCCTACAACTTTGAAATATATTATTTACAGTGTATGCCAGTTTACAGAAAATATTTACATTCAAATATTCATTTAAACTTTCTTTTTAAATGTGGTATTTATTTATTTAAAGCATGAACTGATACAATTTATGCAAATTACACTCAAAAAAATTAAGATTTACGAATTTCAATTGTATAGTAAAATTCAATCAAACTGAATTGAATAATCCTTACATATTATTCATATTATGGATTAAGAATTTTAAATAGAGCTTAATAAAACATTTTGTATAAATCTTAATGGAACAGGGGAATTGACCATTTCAGTTTGTGATTCGTATTTATAAATTTAAAAAAACAATGAAAATATGTTTACATTTATGACTACAAATCACACAAACTAAATGGTCCACCCTTGTTTCATTAATATCTTTATACAAAATGTTTTAAGCTCTATTTTTTTATCCATTTAAAATTCTTAATTCATAATATGAATAATAGGCTATGTAAGGATTATTCAATTCAATTTGATGTAATTTTACTATACAATTGAAATTTGTAAATCTTAAAAAAGGCTTAAACGTTATTTTTGAGTGTGATAGCATCTGCCAATGCGTAAGTGTAGATAATAATTTTATTTGTTTGTTTGTTTGTTGTTTGTTTATTTAGCTCAGGCAGTAGAGCACGCGCTAGCAATGCCAAGGTCATGGTTTGATTCCCAGTGAATAAATGGACTGATAAAGTATATGTTTCTAGGATAAAAGCATCTGCCAATGCGCAAATGTAAATAATAATTGTGCTTGTTTATTTCTTTATTATAAGAATAATTATTTATTGGAGGTTTCTTTTGACAAAATGGCCAGTGTGATGGCTGTAGTAGCTGGCTTTCTCTTGTTTGCCGTTCAATGACAAATGACATTCTTTAGGGCCTCTGTTTGAAATCTCTTTTGTTGAGACTTATGTCAATATTGACGCACTGATTGCAGCATGTGTTCTGTATGATTTGTGCTTAGGCAGGAGATGAAACCTTATTCAAAGTAAATGGGCGCAATGATTTTTCCATATGGAGTGCGTTTCCATCGTTTGGCTAAAGCAAACACCATTACGACAGAGAGATAGAGCCGTCTCTGTGTTTCATTGCGCCCCCATGTGTCTGAAATTATATAAATTCACACTAATTTGACACCAGCCCAACATCGAATTAGGCCTATCTATTTTTCCTGTAAATTCCGTATATTGTTCAGTTAACCCTTAATTAAAGTGTATTATTGATTTATTGATTGTTTTAACGCTAAAACTGCTAGTTTCTCCTTCAAGCTAATGTTTAAATAAAGGCGAATAAATCTGAGGCGATCTTCTCTTACTCCTAAACTCCAGCATATATAAACAAAACTTAAAAGTACAATGGCATAATTTCCTTGTGGGAAAAGTACTACCAAATCAAATCTCCCTGGTGTCTTTAAGGATTAGCCTACCAGATTGCACATTTTGGTAAACAGAGCTAGCCTATAGGAAACAAAACTGAAATAAACAGATCGGAGCTATTGAGGTGACATTATGCATTAAAACGGAGTTATCTTTTTGGAATTCATTGTGTCTATCAGATTGGATGGGTTCAAATAGCCTAGATTATTAATAAAATGTATTGCCCATTTTCTCTCAGAGAACAGGAAACGCAAATCTTGTGAACGTTTTCAGGGAACTGCTGCTTCAAGGTAAGATTTTGTTTTGACATAAACAGCTTTAAACTTAAGTGGACAATCAGCAAGAAGGGAAAGAGACAAAAGAGGCGGTTGCTGGTGGTGGAAGAAAAAATCTGCATTCTGCAGGTTTGATCCCAGGAACTAGAAATGTCATTTCTGCTTTCAGAGAACTGTGCCCTTTAAAGACACTCTCAACCTGCAATTAGTGAAGTGTGGCTGTTTTAGATAGATCTGCTAAAAAGGCTACATGTAAATGCATTTATTCACATGTTTAATGAGCCACAGAAACATCATATAAACACTCACATGAATATGAGAAATATAGCTGTCAAGACTGAACCAAGAAAGAATGAATATTATTTATTCTTTTTTTTTTATTTTAACATTGTTTACAGTACATGAACTGCCAGCAATGTACTTGATACTGAGAATAAAGAAAATAAAGACATAAACTGGCTTTTTAAAAAGCATTTTTAAAAATTATTACGTTTTAATCATCAGACTAAACATCATCTGACTATTTACAATATATAAACTATAGATGTGCTTATAATATAAAGGGTTTACATTTATGTACATTATTTATAAATGCTGCCATGTAAGTAATGAATTCATATAAACTGTTACAAATAGATGACACTTTCATTACATCACAAGGGAAACATCACGCTGACTGGACACAAGTACACAACTGCTAAAAAGACAATTAAACGCTTCCCCCTTCTGCTACGTTGTGAATCCTTGCAGATTTGGAGATCATACAATCTGCAGGTGCTTAAAAAATGCTGCTGTCAGCCCAGACGTCAGCTCGGAAGCTACAAAAGCTGTGCGTGTGAAAGTCAGGGGATGGAAGCACAGCATTATGGGGGATCTTGTTGATCAGGGCAGTTTCTTGTGCACCGCTGCTAATGCTCTAGTCGCAGCAATCACGGATTGTACTGCTATAAAGGGAACAGTATTTACGCATGGTTCATCTTCGATACTAAAGATTTCTACTTTGTGCTATATGGTAGTAAGTTAATAAGATTTTACTGGTTAACTACCTTCATCATAAAATCATTCATTTATGCAGTGGATACATCAGACAGGAGTCAAATACTCAAACAAAATCATCAGCAACATCATGAAATCAATATTACACTCAGTGAAATTTCACTCCAAATTCAGAAGAAACTATATATATATATATATATATGTGTGTATATGTATGTATTGGGGTCGGTATGTTTTTGAAAGAAGTCTCTTATGCTCACCAAGGCTGCATTAATTTGATCAAAAACAATAAAAACAGTAATGCTGTTAAATATTATTACTAAATATTAAATAACTGTTTTCTATTTTAATAATTTTTAAAATGTAATTTATTCCTGTGATGCAGAGCTTAATTTTCAGCATCATTACTCCAGTTTTCAGTGTCACATGATCCTTCAGAAATCATTCTAATATGCTGATTTGCATATATATATATATATATATATATATATATGTGTGTGTAAGCAATAAGGTACGAGACGCTTCGCGTCGTGCCTAACAACGCCCTTCAGCTGTGACTTATTCACGATACAGCACCAGCCTCGAGTACCTTATTGCTTTTATAAAACGGTTACCACACAATACAAATATTAAAGGCAAAAAATATATGTATCAATGCAACTTTCATGAAGTAAAATCACTAAAAGCCTTCCTTCCGTCGGAAAAAATAGTCCCTGACTGTGAACAGCAACAGAAGTTACATTATTACACCATTAGATGGCAGCAAAGACTGTCTTTATGAGTGTGTCAGTCAGTAGCGAAGACTTTTATATTGAAAAGACTGAATTATTGTGAACACGGAACAAGACGCAACTGACAAATGCTTTGACTAGCGCTGTCAGTCATGGGAAAACCCCTTAACTGTTAAAAGGACAAGATATTGCAGTGGACATTTAAACAGATTTTCTTATTATGAACATAGGACTGACCTGACGGAAAATGCTACAACTGAATGCAGGTAATAAACTCGTTCACTCTATCTTTTTCTTACAATACTCTTCTACATAATACAGTAATACATATATGTCGTCTGATTTTGGAGTGAAATGCTTCTACTTTGCTTCAAACTCATGTTCAGCAATCAGGAATCATTTTGAGCCATTAGATAAAGACAGATACTGGCAATTCTTTAACAACTGGCACATTTAGTTCTCAGGCTTGTAAACACACATTAACACACATTGCTAAAACAATGGGACACTTTTGTGCTTGAGAAACCACATTGGTGTGTGAGGCATTACACCACTACTGACAACATGTCACCATCACCAGAACACACAATTATATGCTTCTTTACCAAAAAATGAACAATGATCTCAATGGGTTATTTCACTGATGCACTTCAGAAATCATACACACATATTTAATCAGTAAATCATTCATTTCTCTCTGTATATCCAAAACACCACAGAGGGAAATGAAGCATCCGGCCATGATAAACAAGGATACTTTTTTTAAAAACAGCCTGGGAGATTGTAATTTGGAATATACTACAGTGCTTTGCTGTCTGACAGGCCCTTAATGCAGCACTAGGGACAATTAAAACACTGAAAGAAGATATTGAGATATGTAATTATGCTGATACTGGTTCACAGATATGATGATTTATTTATGTGTGGCTGGTCTATCTATTAAACATTAATTAAACAGACAAAATGAATTAAAAAGTACCACAATTTAAATGCACATCTCATTTAGACATCTTGTAGTCCATTACAGTACATTCACTGACTGAAATATTCTTTCTCCGTACACATAAAGAGGAGAGAATGCACACATTCACACACATACACACACAATAAAACACCACAGTGTTACCATTTAGATCATTATGGGCCAGTAAGTGCTTGATTTATAGTATTTAGGATAACGAGTTTCAATTACAAAGATTAAAATATTCATGTACCATGTTAGACATCCACACATTACTTGTTTTTTTTTTCTCCAAACAATTTACAGTTAGTAGTACATAGGCTTTGTTCATATATCTGTCTACAAAATATATTAATCTATGATTATGTCATAAGTCGTAACTGGGTCACTAGGTCAAGAGATTGAGCGGAAGTTGTGCTTCAAATGAAAGTGCTACAGTTTAAGTTTTCAATAATCGCCAAATGATCAGGAACCGATCTCCGAAATCATCCGTCTAGTTCGGTTAAGAGCAAAACTAGAAGCAAAACATTAATACGATCAGCTTTCCACTGAGCAACATTTACCACATGTATGCCATTTTGTGCTGTAACTAAAACATTTATGTGCACCAATGCACAATATTTGTTTCTCCAATCAAGGAGAAGACCCTGTGAATGTGTTTTCTTTTTTTTTTCTTTCTTTCTTTTTTTGGTTTTCTCTGCATATAAATCCAGAGAGTGTTTCAAAATCAGTCTGTCAGAAGGACTCCTAGATGGGATCCTTACAAACTGACCCCATGATTAACTGTGCTTTCCAGTCTGTGCTTTCCCATTGCAACCAGCAGTATTCATTAAAAATATTCAAAATGTGCCTTTCATCTTAGATAATTCTGTCATTTTTTCAGATCTAAATCTTTTAAAGTTGGCATTTTAGCTGAATAGTCACAAATATTGTAAAGGGATGTGATAGATAACCTTGAGAAGACCAGATGAATTGGAATATTCTTCTATTTTCTATATATCATATATATTTATGCTCATATATCTGCTAATATATGCATCTCTAAATATTGTAGAAAGGATAAACATTATAAATCCATATAAAAATGTGACATATACATCTGTACTATACGTACAATTTGCATAAATTTGAAATTGTGTAATAGACTGGAGCCAAATCAAGTCTGGATTCTGGACGAGGTCGTGTGTTGCCTCTCAACAGCCTTCAGTGTCATATCTCACAGCTATTGCACTGAGTATTGCTATATCTAAAATGAGATATGATGAAATAAACACTTTAATAACCACCAATCCTCCCATCAGAACTGTGCACTTACTGTGATTCTAATCTAAATGTGGCCGAAGGGTAAAGGTGAAAGGTCATAATATGAAGGAATGGATGGGAGGTTGGGCCAGCTGATGAGTCTGTTTGGTTAGAATGCAAAATCCCTTTTGTTTGCAAACCCTGCAGACTGCATGTGCTGTTACTATGGCACATACTGACTATTATGGGCTTTGATTTTCTAGTTCTGGTCATCTTCTCCCCACGTATCAAGTTTAAAATTAATATTTGCATTCCCCAAACACTTCTTTTTGGAAGCTAATGGCCTTTAAATGGAATTAATGCCGACCTGAGATGGGTCAACACCCCATTTACAGCACATGCAGGTCACAAGGCCAAATAATGCATTGTTTGAATGCAACTAAAGCTAGAAATCTAGTGACTGATCTAGTGAGAGATTATGCATCCTCCCCAACTACTGACCCGAAAATAATATTAAAAAGCATAAACCATTAGAGGCCTAATGACCACTGTTTCCTTTGCTGTTCCCTGATGTCCAGTCAATGATGATAAAGCTCAGGCTCATTATCATAAACAGGACTCCTAAAATGGCGAAGCAAGCAGCCTATAAAAGAAGAAGAGAGGCAAGATTATTAACACTGCTGCCAAAGTGATGACTGGGTACATATTATGAAGAAATGTCTGGGTCAAAATAAAGTAAAATAAAAATTAATTAAAATAAAACACATTTTGCATGCAAAACGAAGCTATTTTTTCAGAACATTAAGATTTTTTTTTTTTTTTTTTTTGTATTGTGCCATTTTCATGTGTATGATTTTAAAATTAAACACATTGGTCATGTACACACTGCAGCTAAATTCGATTGTCAATTCACCTTTTAGTGTTTAATCCTGTTCTGTATACACACAGTTCAGTCATTTACAGGAGTGACAATCACATTCTACAACCAAATTAACTGAACAAAGTTGTTAAAGGCACAATATGTAATTTTTCGCCGCTAGTGGTCACCTATTCAAAGCAAAGGCGTAGCTTGATGACACCGAGATTGAGCGTGGAATCATGGGAGATGTCGTCTTCACCTCACAGCCAGGGGAAAAGAATCCAATGGGACAGAAATCATGTTCATGGATGAGATTATTAACGTTACTGTAGTATGAAGCAGAGTAGGGCCGAGTGCTGTCCGAGCGTAACAAGGCCGCTGGAGCTATTGCTAATGAGAGAGCAGCGAAACTTTTATTATGCCGCAGTCGCTGCTTTTTAAAAATTGCTTATTTCTCTGGATTTAAACATTCTTGGAAACATCTGGGATAATGTAAGTACACAAGTCAACAAAATATATAACACTGTTCTAGTGGTTTTTGGATATTTAAATCTTAAATATTAAAATCTTACATATTGTGCCTTTAATGACATATTTAAATGCTCATCAGAAATGTTTCTCTCTTCTTTATGTGCAGAGCAAGAAATCACAGGGAAAGCTGTACGGGCCTTGACTCAGTTGCCGTGCCAGATTTTCAGAGAAAAACAAACAAGAACAAGCTTACAATAAACCGAAATAAATCCAAATGCTTTATGCTGAAAATAAGACCAAAATATTGCGACCCGCACCTGCCCACTTTAACTCCATAAACTTGATCGCTTTATGAGCCAAGCTTAAACAACAAGCCCAAAAACGCTTGTAATAAGTGGACATGGCAACACTGTAAGAGCGCGCTCTGTGAAGCAGCCTTTACAAGCATAAACAAAACACGACGCCTCTGTCGACTGTGTTTTAGGTAAAAATGCTGAACATTAATGAGTCTTTTGTTGCTGTAATACTTCTTTGGTCAGAATAGCTGATACCAAACACACGAGATGCCAGAACCTTGCTATGGTAACTACTACGCTGTCAATCATAGCAGTTTCGGGAGTGAGTCGTGTTCCGTATACACATGGAACGATAATTTATGGAACATTTAAATGCGGTTGTCACGCCTGAAACTGTACAGTGTGTACATGGCCATTTAAATATGTGATCATTGCAAAAATCACAATATGTGATTTTTGCATTGTGACATTTTCATGTGCATGACAATCTTTTTTATTAAAATTAGCATAAATTAAATATTTGGATACTTACAGTTGTACATACAACAATGAGAACTGAGGGAGATAATGTGCTTGATTGTCATGAAAACAATCTCACAATGCAAAAAAAAAATCTTAATGGCCCTAAAAAGGCTTTCATTTTCAATATATATATACGAAATACATTTATTCTTCGGATTATGGGGGTTAATTATAACCTGGGCATTTCTTAGAATTTTCCATGAGATTCAC
Organism: Mylopharyngodon piceus; assembly: GCA_039654765.1. Lineage (NCBI taxonomy): Eukaryota > Metazoa > Chordata > Actinopteri > Cypriniformes > Xenocyprididae > Mylopharyngodon > Mylopharyngodon piceus. The sequence continues at coordinate 4,964,475 of CM077452.1, forward strand.
AAATACTAGAATTATACGTTCATGTTTCACTCAACCTCTCCAAATTCCTGCAGTTTGCTGTAACTTGAGGGGAACTAGTTTACAATAGTTTGGGTCACACCAAAGATTTACCCGAGGGATTTACAAAGCTCTTAGAATGATTAGTTTTCAGAGAATTTCAGTCTAAAGGTGTGAAAGTTTTCAAAGCATCTACATTCCTACAAGAGGCAAGAAACTAGATCCCACTGTGGATGAATGGGGAGGAATCGAATATAGTATGTCCACAAGTACTTACAAGGATTTTCGGCGCTGAGCGCATAGGTTCCTCTTCCTTGGGAACAATGCGGATGTAAAACACAGCCGGAAATATAAAGATGAGGCACGGCGCGGACGTGGCACCTGCGGAACAATAAACACATGTAGACACTTACTTAATGTAAACCTAAACCTTCACTAACATCATCCCTCAGGAATAAGTCATAACTGTGTCAGAAAATCTTTATTTAAAGCAGTTGAAGTTACATAAGCCTTAGTCATTAAGAGGTTTTTCAGGTTATAGGGTGGTCAGGCCCTTACAGAACAATAGTGTCCATTCTTCTCTGAGGTAGGTCAAACTCACATGAAGTGGAGAAACAATTAGTGTTATCAAGTTAAGTGTGAGACCAGGAGAAACTATCATGTAATAAAGGGAAAAGCATAATGGGGCTTAATTATATACACATTCCAAAGGTGATTAATAATGCTGGTGGGGATGGATTTATGCACGACTGGCACTGTTCGTACAGTATTATAGTCTGAGACTTTAATGCATGTGCTGATAAAAGCGAATGTGAGGTCCTTGAGGTTGCCATGGCAACACTTACGGACACTGTTCTCACGCTCTTTTCACACTAATGGAACTTCAAAAGAAATAAAGAATCCCATCGAGAATCCAACATCACTCAAGAGCCAAGGGCACCAAACCTACCGATGACCCCAAAGATGCCCAGGATGTTTGGGGCGAAGATGACCAGTAAGTTGATGAGGGTGAGGAGGGTGACGGCTATGGCAATGTGACGTGGCCACCAGAAGGTTTTATTTGCGAAGAACAACTGCTGAATTGCTCTCCTTACCTGAGAAAAGATATTAAATAACAAAGCACTGAAATCAGATACTGAAATACTGCCTGTCATCCAATCCTGACTCCTCTAACAAAGTTGTAACTGGATAAGATGAAGTTTATTTTAAAATTGTAAAGTGTAAAATGTGATATTGTGTGGGTGTGTGTGTGTGTGTGTGTGTGTGTGTAAGTGTGTAATACTCACAGGAAACAGCACGATGGGTACAGTGAGCGTGACGGCAGTCAGCACAGCTAGACGAACGCACAGGATGAGTGTGTCATACGGGTCAATTCGACTGTAGGTGTGCAACAGCTCGGCTTCCACCTTATCTACACACAAATAGAATAATTTATATTTAAACATAAAATTAAAAAGGTTTATTCAACAATAATTACAATTATGTTACATTCCTCATTGCTTTAGATCAGTAGTTCTCAAACTTTTTCAGGTGGTGGACCATTTCCATCTAAAAACTAAAAGACTTTTAATAAATATTGAGATTAAATAGACTGCTACTTTTCGGTATTGAACCTAAATGAACCAAATAATTACTAGCGAAGAAGCTGGATCGAATTGAATGAATTGAATCACTTACTGAATTAAAAAACAGAAACACTTGAGTTAATGATGAGTTAATATATTATTATTTGTTGATTAATCAGTTGATTCATTCAGTCTAGGGACTTTTTGTCATCTAACTCTTTTACATATTTTCAGTGATGTTCAAAATTTGGGGGTCTGAAAGGTTTTTAATTTTGAAAGAAATTAATACTTCATATATGTCATACTATATTCAGCAAGGACACATTAAATTGTTTAAATCATTGTTACAAAAAATCTGTTTTAAATAAATGCTGTTCATCAAAGAATCCTGAAAAAAAAAAAAGTATCACGATTTCCACAAAAATATTAAGCAGCACAACTGTTTTCAACATTGATAATAATAAGAAATGTTTCTTGTCAGCAAATTAGCATTTTAGAACGATTTCTGAAGGATCATGTGACACTGAAGACTGAGGTAATGCCAGTCGCAGGAATAAATTACATTATAAAATATATAAAGACAGTTGTTTTATTGAAATATATTTCACAATATTACTGTTTATACTGTATTTTTGATGGAAAAAAGATGCAGCCTTGGTGAGAATAAAAATACTTTTTTTCAAAAACATTAAAATATCATACTAACCCTAAATTTTTGAATGGTATTGTGTCAATTTTTTAAATCACTAAATCAGCTCACAGACCTACTGATTACAGTTTGAGAACCATTGTATTACTCTTTTCCAGTTCACAGTGGTAATTGTTTTCATTAATGGACAATGGCCACTAGATGGAGTGCTAACCCTATTCCAACATGACCATGCATCCAACACTGAATTGTTGAAACAGAAGATTAGATCTGTGACATCAGCAAGCATATGCTAATACTGTAGCTGAGCAGGTCTCAGTCTGCTCTTATATTTCAAAATCTCTGAAACATGAGGGTGAATATTCTGTCAAAAATAAGAAAATACTCTCTTTTCTTCCTCTTTACCACTGCAGTCACACTAATCTTACTGGGACTCTGACATCTCAACTTGAATGACCACTCAGCACATCCATCTTGACAGGTCTCACCACCTCTTTCTCCTTAACAAAACCTCCTCCACTCTCTCCATCTCAGCTGAGTCACACTGTTGCCTCCTGATGTGTAAAAAGGCAGGGAGTTGTCCTGGATGACCAAATGACCTTCAACAACTACCCATGCCTGCTGCTTCATGCTCTGTAACATATGGCAATTTTGCCTTGCTCTTCACCTCTGCCTCTAGATGTTTGATTCGTTCTGTATTAGCAATCCTAGCACATGCAAAATGCGACTTGGAATGTTATCTACAACATAGCTGACAGCCTGGCTTCTGTTATCATGAACAAAATGACTTTTTGGAAGCAGTTAGAGGCTTAATGCCTCTTTACTGGCACAATATCTGCATTTCTATTGGTATTCTTAGAGGACGTTCACACAGGACATGTTTTTACATTCCATCAGGAGAGTTTTGTACATTTTTGGTTTATGTACACATGCCTCTGACTATTTTTAAGCATTTTAAGATACTCTGTCTGGTTTAAAATAGTCCAATGCATTCTGTTCCCTTCATATCTGCTACATCTAACTCTTTTTCAACACAATTAAGGCTTGTGCACACCAAGAACGATAACTGTAAAGATAACTATATTAGTGTCCACACCGGCAGTTGTCATCTGCTACTTTAAATGCTTGAGCTCTTTAAAGCAGGATGGATTCTGATTGGCTGTCAATGTTTTTATCATTTATGGAAAAAACGTTCTGAAAGTGAGTTCAACAATATAGTTTCTCTGTGCCGTCATCATTATAGTTGTGGTGTGGACTCTGCTATTCTTTTATATCTAGAACGATCTTTAGAACTATATAATTATCGTTATCATTATAGTTATCGTCCTTGGTGTGAACGGGGCTTAACCCTGTATAAACACTTCATCACTGATGCTATAGCTTAAGCCTTAGCAATGGACTTGCAGCAAAATCAAGGCATATAATCACACCTCCCATGCACATTTACCTTTGCTCTATGAAATTTCGCGAGTGAAATGGGAATTCGGAATTTCGCCTGATGGTCTTCCGGTGGCAAAGAAATTTCCTAATCTGAGTTTTGCGTCTTGTTCAAGTTTGGTGAACTTAAACACACATATTCCCAGGTACACAGTTTCTATCTTTAGTACTCAGTTTTTAATATCTTAAGTAGAGGAAATGATGGTAATAAGCCTCACCGATGAAGGTCAGATATCCAAACAGAGCAGCCAGGAGGTACATGACGTACATGACACCAATGGAGATGTTGGAGACATGTTGCATCTTTGCCTTTGTGGGGCTGAAATCAGAAAAATATAAGGATGTGACAAAAAACACTGATAGACTAAGCACATTTAAACTCAAAATTTCAGTTCATAAAGTTTATACAGTCAACACACACTTCAGACATATTTCAGTCTCCTCAAAAAATCTCTTAAGTGGTCATAAGGCAGAAATATTCATACTAATCGTCTATTTCCACCACTTTGATGTCTATTTAAAATAGAATGTCTTGTATATACTTTAAGGAATACTCTGGGTTTTGTGGCGTAATGTTGATTACCACAAGAAAATAATTTCAACTTGTTATAAATAAATTTGACAAGTCTTGTGACTGTACTTTTAAAACCATCAGTATTTAAATGTTTACAGAATGGCAGAAGTGCCTCACTGTAATCCAGATTTTTCCTTTTTATAGGAAAATTATGGAGAAAAAAAAAAGTATGCCACAAGTGCTGCCGTTTGGGCTTAACTTGTATTGAACCCATAATATTCCTTTAATGTCTGTGTTTAAATATGCTAATTCCAGACTGGTAAACCACAGCTCTCTGTACAGCGAAGCAGATGGGTAGCAGTGCTCAGCGCACGAGCCTCCATATGCACACTGTGACTCATCTCTGATTCCAGACCTGTGAAAGAATTTGCCACCTACTTGCGCAGCTCCGTGTAAATTGGCAGCACCTCAGGGTGGCACACGAACGCAAATGCCAGGATGGGAACCGTGTAGGCCGTCTAATAAAAAAATAAAAACACAGACCAGACCACGTCACATCACCATGGATACAACAGCAGCAACCATAAAACCCAAAGTCCACACTTTAAAGCCCATTAAACACTGTGGCACATTTCAGAGAGCTAATTGTAGCTGTGATTAAGTCAGACTTGGACAGAACTCAGGCCTGGACTCGTTAAAAATGCCAGTCCTGTGCATATGGAGACGGACTGAACTTAACACTCCTGACAACAGACTTTCACACTTATCACTCTGACAGTAAAGGACATATGTGGGAAAACTGCACAAGACGATGTGTGAGTTAACACTTATGTATGTGCAGAGGATGCGTTAATGCTAGAGACATGAATAATAAAGAAATATAGGCCATAGACTGGAATAAATATGAATCTGTTTGGATACCATCTTACAAAGCCTGTACTGAGCTAAGACTACATTGACAGAATTTTCATTTGGGGATGTTTCATTTTGGCGAATGTTTATGATTTTTAAGGTGATGTTTAGGATTTTTTCTTTCCTACAATTAGAGAGCAAAAGAGAGGTAGTAAAATGCCAGTTCTTTCCCATATCTTCCCAATTTAGCAAACCACTCTGCAATAATCTTTAAAACCACAGCCCGTCAAAGGTTCCAAACTTCCTGTGCTTTAGAAATGTGAATACATTATCATAACATAAGCTGAAAATCCAGATTTTCATGTAGTTTGAGAACTGCTTTCCAAATGGTTGTTCGGATTAAGCCCACATATATGCAAGTCATGCAACGGATTATTGGGAACTACAGTGTGTGTCATTTGATTTCGCTTAAAGTCTTACTGTATATCACATGACTCATAAGAATGTCACAGCATGATTTCAGTATATTCAGATTCTAAGTTCCTCAATGACATACCTGTGAGTTCATGTTAAAGAGGTGGGGGGTGCAGGCAGGGTCAGCCTCAGGGGTCATCTCCACTCCTCCGGGGTCAGCCGCCACACTTGTGTTAAAGCCCAAAACCGTCCTGTTATGGGCATAGTCTTCAAAAGGACATTTCACCTGAAACTTCTTATAGATCACCTGGAGGGAGACAAGAGATTCAGTAATTAAACAAGTCTTGGATAGGTTGCGCTAATCTCACAATGAGTTTTTAAGGGTTGATATCATCTTTTGATATCAAATTTTTCCCTAGCTATGAATTTAACCCTATAAAGCCTACTGTATCATATTTGATGCGCAAATTTCTGAGGCATCTAAATTATCAACATGATCAAAACTGTGCTGAAAAAGACACAATCGACTGCATGCCTTTTATTGGCTGATTGATATTGTATACTTTTTTAGCAAGTAAAAGGGCTTTTAGAATAATTTTAAAAATGTCCCTCTTCAGGTCTTGTATATGTCTTTTTGCTGTGAAATCTTTACTGATTTTTATAAAGTAAACATAAGAATATATATTGTTAGTAATATATTTCAAGATGAACATGGACTGAAGCAACTGAAGGTTTACTGAAGGTTTACTTTATTGTCTATATATATTTTTTTTAGAAAAATCAAATGTGAGTATCAAAGACATTATTGGTAGATATAAAGTGACAACTAATATTTTAATGCATTTTATGTAGTATCTATACTATAATAAATATCTAACTGACTTACATTACAAGCTATCTGACTACAGCAACTGCACCAAATTGCATATTTGTGTTTAGTTTGGGGCTCTGAATAAAATTTAGTTTTTTTTTCCTCCCCGAGTATGAGCTCCATATTGTCCTATACCATACTATATAAGCCATAAACGCCAAATTTATCAAATATTATGCTCAACAAAAACACATATGCAAACTTTTTTTTATGGTCTTTTTTTTTTTTAAATTATTTATTTTGTTTTATTTTGTAAGGTTTCAATAAACTGCCATTAAAATGTATTTTGACTATTATTTCATGTCAGGCTTTACAGGGTTAAGATTTAAAATATGCATTGTTGACATGTAAATGTGGGTAGTCATTTGATTAATTTGTTTTCCATTTTTTTCCATTTTTCCGAATCGTGTTTACTGCTTAGTTTAAAAAGATGGTGTTTCTGAGTTCTGAAACTAACATTAAAGTTACACATTATATATTTTTATTATATTTTAGCATGGTTTTCCATGGTTTCTCATGATATGACCCCTTTAATCCTGAAAGGTACATATCACTGCTTTATAATGTTATTCATCTGTGTCACATGACCAGTCGGATGAAAAAGAGGAGACTGGGGTGGCTCTGTCGCCATTGTGTCTTTTCATTTGGTGCTTGTTCCAATCACAGCAGGGATGTTGAATTGAGAGAAGAGAAAACCAATGTTATCGTATTCAGACAGGACCATAGTGTAAAGACTAGATGGTTTCATAAATCCAGTGTGAAGATGTGGCATAGCCAATGCCACATGCTCACACTAGCATGAGGACAGAGAGAGAGAGAGCCGTGTGCACAGATTAAAGCTCTCCTCCAAAACTAGGTCAGTGAGGTGCACCCAACACAACCCCACTCTAAAAATACTAGACACTCACACACAACATCATACACTCATTCTGTTTGTGGAAAAGATGAGCACATCCTAAAATCCCCCAGTTTACCATAAGATTTATAAGCTGCTAATTGGAACTGTATCAAGATTAAATATTAATTTTCACGCTCTCAGCACATTATTCAGTGAGGAATTTCAAAATAGCAGAGCACTGCTTCATGATGGGAATACTAAGCAGTACATGGCTTCTGAATGTAACAGATTTAAAGGAATAGTTCACCCAAAAATTTGACTTCTGTCACATTTACTTGCTCACGTTGTTTATTGTAAATACTGAGCAACTTATATTTTAGACACAATATTGCTAGTTAATTGGTCTATTTTTGATCCGCCAATGAAAATAGTTCCAAACAAAGCCACAGTAGTGTATCTCTGAGCAACACACAGTAGTGGAGTTTCAAATGAATCAGTGTATTGAACGAATTGATTCAAATGGATGGAATGAATGGTTTAATGACTCACTTAAAAGGAAAGTCACTTTTTGCCACCTACTGGAATATTGATGTAAAATCTAATACACAGACTTACAGTCTGTCTGGAGCAAACAAACAAGCTAACTAACAGAACTAACAGTTGTATGATGCAAAATGTCCAGAGCAATGTTTTAATAATGATTCAAATAAAAGTCCAAACTACTTGTCAATGGTTTATGTGTCGGGGGAAAAATAAAAACATGAAAGCCATAGAGGGATGAGATGAGGGTAAGCAAATAAAACAATTTTCATTTCAGGTGAAATGTTTCTTTGACGAGGTCAGCAAACATACCGCAATAAGGAAGAAGACCATGCAACTGAGAGAGAAACCGCTGGTGTAGCCCAGGTACCCTGAAACACACAGTGTGATGAGAGCCAGTGACTGTATACAGCAATTACCCACAACACTTCTATGAACAGTCTGACCTGGTCACATGCAGCCCTTTATGGATACTGAATACTCTTACAATTCATTAAAACATGAATAAAAACATTTTACGTTATGTGGTTTGACGGAAAGGAAGTTGTGAGCAGAACAAGGGGTGTGTGTGCGATCAAACATAAGAATCAGAAGTTTGAGAAAACTTACCGAGCTGCTTCATTAAAGCGAGCGGCAAGATGACACTGCATGATACAATGACGACCAGGTAATTGCCGTTTACATACCACTCCCTGCCAAACAAATCAAAGAAAGGCAAACAAAAAAGAATTATAAAATGGATCACAGTTAACTTTCTTCCAAACTTCTTGTAAATTCAAATTTCCTTAAAAATAGTAAAGAAGACAATAAGGACTGTCATTTTTGCCTCATTGACAATGGAATGTCAATGAGACAACTGTAGATGCATTTTTTTACTGTTAAAAGTCACAGAGCTTTTCCTTTCCATCTGTATCATTTTGATTTGATTTATTAATAAGTTTATGTCAGATAAAAATGAAGGTGAGATATCATTCTTACCAGTGATGTTAATGTAGACTAAAACTATTAAAAATGGTTTTCGGTAATTAAAAAAATAAAAAATAAATAAAATAAAATAAAATATTAGATGGAAAAAAAACGTTAAAATTAGAAATGTTCTCTTGGCATTTTGGCAACTAACTAAAATAAATAAGTTAAAGTTGAAGAACTAAAATGACTAAACCTAAAACTGAAATAAAAATAAATTAAAGCTAAATAGAAAGCAAAAAAAAAAACTAATAAAACCACAAAAGCACTTAACAAAATTACTCAAACTTAAACTAATATTAAAATGAAAATTGAAAAATTATAAAAAATAAAATGAATTTAAAAAAAAAAAAATCCTATAATACTATATAAATAATACAAAAAAACAACATTCTTACATTTTGAATTCAAAATATTCATTGTTTTAGTACTGGCAACCTTTTTTCAAAGCCAGTTCAATTTTGATTCTGGCACTAAAATCCGACTGGATAAGTCACTTAGACTACGGAACTAGCTTATTTAATGGAAGAATTGTTTATTGTGATTATTAATACTGATATATTTATCCACTGTATCCATTTTTTAATCATATTGCTACTGCTGCTGTTTTATAGACACAATCAATGCTGTGTGATACAATGATTTTACTATGCTTTAAGGGGTTTCAGGCCAAACAACACCCATTAATTGTAATAAAATCATTGTATGGCTTCGAGTGGCTTACTGCTTTAATAAATATTGACCCATTTAACTTTCCCCTTGTGTATTTGCAAATGGAGCAGCAGTTCTCTTATTAACCCAAGGCATTACATTTCCATGCTATTACAGTAAAAGAGTGCTTACTACAGTTTGTTCTTTAAATGGCTTACAGTGAAGTGCATAAATCACATTACTGGACAACACCAGGATAGGGAGGTGTTGATTATTTTGGGGTGTGATCAATGCCCTTCCTTTTAAATGTATTGTGATGTGTGACTGAGCTGCTATTTAGATCCGGAACCTTGTGCTCCGACTACCACAGGCCAATTTAGAGAGGAAATCCTTCTCCCTCTCTAACTCGTCCTAAAGCTGCTAATCTTATTATTCTGCCCCCCATTAAGACCAAAAACATGGCATCTCTCAAAGAAGCTCTGAACGACAAAGACTGAGAGACTTCTTAAGGACGGCTTGTACCCTGTCCGGAAATTCAGCTTGATATGAGACAATAGAGCGACTCCATCAAGCCAAAGATGTTCAGCGAAGTGTGAATTTTATTAAGTGGAGACATTGCAATCTCAGCGAGGTGAACGATACCAGGTACATTGAGAGCTGGTCAATAGCGCTAAAACAAAGTTATCTCGGGAGGTCAAGCTAAACTGGAGGTGATGGAGCTTGACTCTGGTACTGGTTGGCTCAGGATCTGTGTGTGTGATGTTCACTCTCTACAACTGGAGTTTCACATGGGCAGTAGTGTGAGTCAGCAATTGAAAGGCATGCCAACACTAGTCTGAACACTGTGAGTTACTTCCTCTCAACAGTTCTACTCCCCCCTCACCCCTCCATGTCTAGTCTGGATGAGGACATGTCTGGGAATGAATGGGCACATTTACAAGCATGTTCTTAACCAACTTTGTTAACAAAGTGACTTAAAATACAGTGTACAAATTGTGGTATTGCCAAATAGCAAGACAGGAAAAGAAGAAAATGGCCACTTTCACAAAATGCAACAGCTTCCCATATTTTACATGTATTGCTATCATTCACATTTCCGAACCAAACAGCTTTTCGACATATTTTGTCTTGCTGGCCTAACGAGTGACATTAAGATATACATTAGTACATGGGCCGTTTCTCACCCTTGTTTTCATTTGTGTCAAACTAAATATGCTGTCTGCAATGACTAAAGTCCTTGCATAAAACTTCCCTGCTGGAGTTAATTTACAAAAACTGTCACACATGTAGCTCCATGTGCACTGCCTGCTAAAACTGAAATGAATAGTCACTGTTTACTGCGTTGTGATCTTCCTCGCTCGCCTGGAGAGGTGAGGAATTCAAATGAAGCAGCCAAAGGTCGTTTCTGTGGAGTTTTTGAGGTGTCCTCCAGACTGTGTGCACAGGCCTTCTGTCAAGCCGAGCTCCAGTCATCGCATCTGCAGTCGGCTTGAGTCACGGACCGTCACACACACACATACACACACATTTCCTTGGCTGGGCAAGCGAGTGTTACAGTTATGGAGAGATCTGACCTTCACATGCGTACAAATCTGTTCTCACCAAATCAATTCCATCTATCATAGTTCTTCTCTTACACACACTCACTTTTACACAATTATGCCAAAGGACTCTACTGCGTGACTCAAAAATCCTCAGGGACCTATTGATCTGAGAGAAACTGCACAGCTCACACAATTCACAAATTGGCAGTAATCATTACCAGGGGCAAAACTGATGTGGTTGCTAGCGTTAATGACCTCATGCCCACAATGAAAGGCTGGTATTTGACAAAAAGAAATGCCATTGAAAGAGGTGCTTTTACAGACTCAACTAATCAAACAGCCCTTTTCCTTTTGGCCTTTAGTGTAGACCTTCCTACACACTGGTTTCTCTCATTCTTTGTCTTTCTATCTTTCTTCCTAAAGGACATTTTTACATTTTTTATGACATTTTTGCTGTTGTGTAGCTCTTAGTTCCATATAAGTATCAACTTTGTCTCAGGTGTTTTTAATAAAATAGCCAAGGGTTCATAAAAATAGACACAAATGAGACTATTATTGGCATACAGTAGACTCTTTAAAGAGGAGCATTTACATTTAAACTAAACTTCACGTCACAATTTTCCCCATTTAATGCAAAAAAGGGGGAGGGAGGCCTGGTTGATTTGTGTTCGTAGTGTGTTGAAATTTGTGGTTATGGTAAGGGGCGTGATATTTCCAGATTTCTTGAAGTGGTTGACCAATTAAAACACATGGGTCCAGTCAACCAATCAGAGCACATTGTGCTTTTCCCTAAAGGAGGGGCTTCATAGAGACAGGAACTAAACAGAGTGTTACTGACAGACTGGGAAGAGAGGTGCTGCAAAATATGTGAAAAATAATATGTTTTTTGAACATTCAAGCATGAAAACTTATTCTAGTAGACCCCAAAAACAAAATCAAAATTGTAAAAGGGCATAATACGGCCTCTTAACAATAAAGGATCCGAAAGATTTCTTTCTTAGTTTGAAGAACATTTTAATAAATCTAAAGAACTTTTTTCGCTATAAAGTGGAAAGGTTCATGGATATAAAAGGTTCCTAATGGAATCATTAATGCCAATAAAGAACCTAAAGATTGTAAGTGTATTGAGCTATAAAATTAAGAAACGTCAGATCTCTTGTCTTGAAATCTCTGACTTTTAATCACATAAACAGTCTGAGACATTGTTGAGACTGTTTGTAAGACCTTTTTTGAATCTTTAGAACAGACTTTTTCTCAGGAGAAACATTTGAAGCATCTGGTTTCCTTTTAATGTCAATGTTGTCTAGTAGAAACATTGAGAGACATTAAACAGATCTCATGTTTTATTTGACTTTCTAGTGAGTCCTTCTGGGTGCTGATACCCTAACATGCTTGAAACGAGTCACGTGGTAAACCAGAGTTCTGATGTGGCCAATAAACAGTGGAAAAAAAACAAGATGAGGTATTTGTGTTGCTTTCTGAGAATTAAAACACAACTTTAAACAAACACAGACATGTGTACTCACCCTGATGTATTGTCCACCTTGAGAAAAGCCTGGATAACCAGCGGAAACTCGTACTTTACAATGTACAAGTAGCTGGACATGGCTATGAGACGAGAGAGAGAGAGAGATGACGGCTGTGAGATTCACACACACACGCATACAGTAAACACCCTAATCCAGGACGTATTTGTCTACTCCAGGGGATTGTGGTTATTATCCTGGAAGCAAATGTCACAGTAAAGAAGAGAATCAGTTCTATATTTAGTTTCTATAAACATGCACCAAACGGCAGCTAGCTCAGGGTCTTTTTCCACTTCTGTAGATCAAACCACAGTTAAAATGACAATGATCTATCTATCCATCTAAATGAGATATATACACAGATTACATTTAGCATAATATATATTACATTTTAAGAAAAATTATGCTAAATATAATCTGTGTGCCCAAGTAGATGGACAGTAATGTTAATATATTTCTAGCTTTAGAAAATGAGGACAACATGGAGGAAGGGGAGGAAAGGTTACCATGAGAATGAAAGAATAAAAAATAACAAAGCAATGACCTGGAGTGTAAATGAGAAATGAATGACAATACTATCAATCTAAGTCCAGTCACTTTCTCTACAGAGGTGTATATGTGTGCTGTGCCCTTGACAGGGTCACAAAGCAATACATTGAGTCTCCTGAGATGTAACGTTTGACAGTGTCTCACCTCCAATATTCTGCAGGGTGATTGCAATGCCAGCAGCCATCTTGCCTGGTGTGCCAAAGGCTCGGTAGCCCAGTTGTTCATAAGCTCTAATGCCTGACAACAAAGCAAAAAGACATGAAATCCACACATTGCCCAATTGCTAGTAACACAACAATATAGTAAAAAACACTGATCTCCAAAAAAAAAAAAAAAAAAATCTTCCTCTAATAATAATAATAATAGTATATGAATTTAATATAATACATTTAAAACAGTATATGATAATAATAATAACAATAATAATATCACAAACAAGTCTTCTTCCAAGTAATATAGACTCACTCATCAAATCAGATGTTCTGATTTATTATTAAAATGCCTATCATCATGTAATACGTATATGATAGTATATGTAAGGTTTGTCATTTTTTTCAAGGTAACCATGTGGTTGACATGGGTTTGGGGCAACAATGTAGCCATGGGTTTATAGTTGATATAGCACTGACAATGACAGCCACATTTGATCAAGCACAGCAGACGCTTGGCTATTTTTAGCCTAATGCACACCAGAAATATTCTGGCCAATTAAAATCTCTCACAAAGAAGTGAGGCAGATGGTCACTGAGCCAACAGAGAAACCAATGTCACATCAGTTAACACCTCAATCTAAACCGGCTCTTCATTTTAGCTCGGGGCAAAGGTTCAGGAACAGCTTTTCCTATCCAAATCATAATCTTAACTACAGAAGAGAGTTTAAAACTGGTCTCAGGTCATTGTAATGAAATACTCACCCACAACGCCTGAAGATTTTAGCAGCAGGTGAATGGAGTATGAAGACAGGCCAGCAACAGCAGTGAGAAGAATTCTGAAAGACAGAAAATATTAAATAAATGCAACTGGAACCAAATGTTGCTATCAAGCCCCTTTGTGGCTATGTGTTATATTTATAAAGTACTTAAACGGCCTATAAACAGGCTGCGTTCAACTGAAAGGTATGAGGATTAAACCACACATGGGGTAATGCAACTCAAATCACAAATATTCTAGGTTAAATACAAGAAATTAAACATATCTGTGACAATATATAGTGTGTAGATAGATAGATAGATAGATAGACAGAACATCAAATAGTTGCAGGCCTAATGCTAAGAGTTGAAAAGAGGTTCTAGCCTCAGTAAGGTGGAAAAATACTAGACAGCGTAATCACAGGCAAGATAGCCCATAAATGCGACGGCACCCTCCAGCTGTCAACATCTGGACAAACATATCAAGCTGTGAATACGAAACACGCTCTACTGACTCCTTTTCTTGCATAAAAATGTCCTGTTTAGTCCCAGTTCCAGAATGTCTTGGCATCTGTACTGACCAGGCCTAACCACTCTCTGCCAAGCACTCAGTTTCAACTCTTCACTTTCTCACGTTTTCCCTTTTCCTTCTTTTTTTCCAAATGACGTGGCTGAACTGCAGAAGTCAACGAGTGCAGTTCTGCTGAAAACGCTGCTGTCTTGACTCACATGAACTCTGAAACAGATATTCAGCATCAAAACTCCCAGCTTTGACTAACATTTCAGTCATATTTATATAAGTATAGATCAATTAGTACAGCTAATCGCTCGCGTTTAATAACAAATTACACTGGAGAAGGCAGCAGTACGAGATTAAAAAGTTTTGAAAAATCTGCTGAAACCGAGAAAGAACATGTGATTTGGTCACCAGCTGCAGTGTATTAATGGATGCAGCTGGCTTGAATGAAGACACTATGTGATCAGTTCATCTAATCAACTTCTTTAGCAGCTGATTGTGATGAAATATTTGATATTATCCAAACTTCAAAAGATGCAAAAAAGGCTATATGACAAAAAAACAGTCATATATTATTACAATTTATAATAAAATAACGACTGTTTTCTATTACAATATAGTTTAAAATGTAATTTATGATGGCAATTTTCAATTTTCTGATTTTTCATTACTCCATTCTTCAGTATCCTGTATCCTAATAATAGTACTGTATATAATGATAATATAATAATTATGTGCTCAAGTAACATTTCTTATAATTATCAATGGATAATAAAATAAATGAAATAATGAAATAACGAAAACCGGGATTCACTTTTTAAGGATTCTTTGATAAATAGAAAAGAACAGCATTTATTTGAAATAGAAATATTTTGTAACATTATAAAAGTCTTTACTGTTAATTTTGTGTGCCCTTGCTGATAAAAAAAAAAAAATTACTTTCAAAAAAATTATGTATTAATATAAAATTATACAGCCATATACAAATTTTTAATTAAATGAACATTTTCTGTTTATTCATTTCAGCACAGAATGAATGATAATCAGCATTTCTCTTGACTTTTGACTTTTGTTAGTGAGCTCACCACAAGAGAATTAAATCTGAGATTGAGACCAGTCTCGAGTGCTACTATGCTAGAACACCTCATTAGAACCTGAAGACAAATTACTGTTAATTTAGTATCTTACACAATTTATTCTAGAGCATCTGGACGTGTTTCTCCATTTATTGAAGACCTTTCACCCAAGTGGCTTCATCAGTTCTTAAATTAATTTAAAAAATCTTCAGCAAATGGAGGAAGAAGTGGATGAAATCAAAGCACTGCTAATTGAGACTCCATCAGCACTGTCACTGAGGCTATTAAAGATTATTTTAATGGAGAAAGAATATATGAAACTTTAATCGAGCATGGTGCTACAGCAAATTATCATATCAGATATTCAGTTCATTTTTGTTTTGTTGCCATTTCTACTTCGTATGACATAATTCTTGCTCCCACTGTCATAAACATGTTTTTTATTCCAGAAACATGAAATAGTTGCCTGTCCTTGAGCAATAACTTTTCCCAGTAAGCCACAGTAAGCCGAATTTCAAGACAAAAATTGAGGATTTGTTGTTTGTCATAATCTTTCTCAAAGAGCTGCTCTTTCAAAGACAATCAAATGAGACTTAATGGAGTCCCCAGTTATGTTTCATTTACGTAATAACTCAGTCCCAGACTTTGATTTCCGATGACAATTTGTTAAAATCTATTGTGAAACTCCGGAGGAGACAAATGAGAGGTTATTGTGGTCTTTTCTTAGGAGAAAAAAATCTAAGCAGGAATTTCCATTAGCTCTCCATTTGATCTCACTCCTGTCTAGAAGAAAAGAAGAAAAGGAACTCCACACACTGTTTTGTGATGCTGGATATTCAAGAGACATCCTTGTTTTGTGATGTTGTGCATTTCTGGGAGTTGTGGATCCTCTCTCGCCTCTAAGGAACTGCTGCCAAGATTCAAACTGACATAGCAAAATCAAGCCTAAAGTCCAACCACAGCAAAACCCAACATCAACCTTTCATAATCTGTCCTCCATCTTCATCTATATACACCAAATTCGATATAAACCAAACAATAATATTTTAAAGTATGAGAGCTCCATCCCCAAGAGTGCAGTATTATTGAAAGGAATATTACCGGCATTATTAAATTGTGTCTGGAATTGATTTATGATTAGCCTGAAGCCACAATCAGCACTGGAGAAACACGGTTCTCAGATCAGACAGGTACCACATGCACAGAAAACGGGAGTACAGAAAGTTCAAGTGTGCCAAATATCGCAGAACCCCAGTCACACCAAACAGCTCAAACCCAAAGCCCTTTCAGAAGAGAAAAGAAAAAATCCTCTGTACATTGTTCAACCCAGATTAAAAGGCAAGACTGGTTTTCATAAAGCATGTACAGCCCATGTTAAGTAGCACAGATCATTAGATCATTTGCTTTGAACAAAAGTAATGCAGCGTGCCTGGAGTGAACACGGAGCTCCCGTGCAAAGCGAGTGTCCTGGTGCAGCCCGCTCAGCTCTACCGAAGGTCAGTCAGGGAACAAATCTCTCCAGCAATCTGACTTTTCAAATAAAGGCTGCTTTACTGGAGGATTAATACAGCAGGGGAACCAGTTCAGAGAACGAGACTTTACCCAGATCATGACAACTAACAAACTTTAGGGAAGCTATGACGTTTACACTGCATAAAGAACTGTGGCAAGATTTAAGAAAAACCCTATAAAAAGCTCATGTGATTAGCCAAGGAGCTTGAACATGATGTTTTTATTACATGAACTATTGTTAGCGTTAACAATAAAGCGTTAAATATCTGCTTCCATTGCCTGAGTTGAACCTATGGGCTCTTACAGGTCCATAACATTTAACCTAATAACTATAGAAAATACCATAGACTTACAAAACTGTTCAAATGTTTGGGGTCAGTAAGATTTTTTTTATGGTTTTGAAAGAAATCTCTTAAGCTCACCAAAGCTACATTTATTTGATAAAAAAAAATACAGTAAAAACAGTAATATTGTGAAATATTAAATATATAAAAAAATAATTGTTTTCTATTTTAATATACTTAAAAATGTAATTATTTCTGTGATGGCAAAGCTGAATTTTCAGCATCACTACTCCAGTCCTTAGTGTCACATGATCCTTCAGAAATCATTCTAATATGCTGACTTGGTGTGCAAGAAACATTTCTTATTATTATCAATATTGAAAACAATTGTACTGTGCAGTGAAGTGATACAATATTTTCAGGATTCTTTGATAGAAAGTTCAAAAGAACAGCATTTATTTGAAATACAAATCTTTTGTAACATTATAAATGTCTTTACTGTCACTTTTGACTAATTTAATGCATCCTTGCTGAATAAAAGTGTTCATTTCTTTCTTTTAAAAAAAAAAATCATACTGACTACCCCTGGTAGTGTACAATGAGTCATATCTAGGGACCAGAATCTCACCGAGACTTAGTAATGCCTTGGCAACCACCCACAACACCCTAGAAATATGATGGAATAATCTTAACATGGGCAAACAACAATGATATTTTCTTCACAATAAATAAAAAGTAAAAAAGTAGTGCTTTATTTTAACATATTATTCTACTTTTATCAGGATCTTTCCTTTAATGTTAGTCTTGTTCAGTGTAGTCAAGGATAGATAAACACTTAGGGAGAAGGTCCTTATTAAAGGGCGTGTAAGATAAAGTGAGTACTTCACAAGCATTCATTATTATAATTAATTATACTGGTTTAATATTATACCAGTTTAATAGCATGATGACAGTACCATTAGCATATTAATACACACTACAACTCATTAGGATATATATTCAAAAGGGATAACAATAGCTTTCATTCTCAATAAAATATCAGATGTTTAACCAGCAATACACTCTTAAAAATAAAGGTTCTTTATTGTCATCTATGGTTCCATGAAGAACCTTTAACATTAATAGAACCTTTCCACTGCACAAAAGGTTCTTTATAGTGGAAAAAGATTCTTTAGGTTATGTTTTTTACACTTAGAAAAAAATGGGTCTTTTAAGAACTTTTTGGTGAAACTTTTCTCGCTGTGAAAACCGCCTTTAGGAACCTTTATTTTTAATAGTGCAAAAAAAATGTAACAATAATAAAATAGAATTTATTATGACTTAAGACTTTAATGTTTCCCCGCAAAGTGGTTTATAATGTATCAAATGCACAATGATTTTATTAATTCTAGTTTAAAGTGAATTATCTGTTCTCCATTAAAGTGCCCCTATTATGCTTTTTCAGATATTACCTATCATGTAGTGTGTAATAAAGCTGTGAATGTAAAAGATCCGCAAAGTTTCAAAGATCAAAGTGCATGATAAATGAGTTATTGCCTCCCAAAAGAAAGAGCCAATTCTGAAATGCCGGAAACAAGTCATCAGTAATTCCAGTCTTACTTCCTGCACGAACCTACATAAGTTTTTAACAAATTTGCATAATGCCAGCCTATGGTCATATTGGCTGCCCGTGAACAATGTCTACTTTGATCCGTCCTGTTGTAGCTGAGGCCTGGCAGAGTTTGGTTCGGGCTGTCGACATTTCTGCGCTGCAAAAGCAAATCCACTTTGCATGCACTTCCAAAGGATGAGATCTCTGGCTTGAATTGATACAGTAAAATCGACGCCATTGTTACTGTTCGTATCATTGTGTATGAGGACGTTTCTGACACGTGCTGTAAACGGTAGACCAATCACAATAGACTGGGCCATCTGACCAGAATAGGCTCTGGGGAAAGAGGGCGAATCCTTTATCGAACCTACAATAAACCTATTGTAGGAGACCTCCAAAGCAAAATTAGGAACCTTTAAAATATCATAATAGGGGCACTTTAAGGAATTACTCCTAAAATCTGAATGCATAGAGTTTGACCTAAAACTATAACTTACATGAAGAGGACAATGCCCGTATTAGCCATGGCATACGCTAATCCCAGAATTCCACTTCCCATAATGGCGTTACCCAAGTTGAAGACGGACATCCCAAAAGAAGTCTTTCCCTCAAACTAAGCAAGAAGAAAAGTAGAGCAGTTAGTCCACAAATTCACATTTGAAACACTTCACACGCATTATGGTCTCAACTGAAGGAGACACACTGTCACATACTGCTATACATGAAATCTTACCAAAAGCTCAACTTACATCCGTGAAGCGAGTGGTTTTCTTGTCATCTGCATTAGACAGGAACTCTGAGCTTTCTGGCAGGTTTGCCTCTGCATTACCTGGAGTTCTGTCATTACTAAAGACACATATAACAACCATGAGGGATTGCCTTGTTTGGCAGTGCAATATCAACAAAAAACGCCACCAAAACAGTGATTAAGGATGGGTGCTTTAATTATAGATGCATGATTTGTAGCTGCAGAAAAAAACCTTTTTGTCTGCAACGATTCTGCTCTCTGCATGACATACCTGGCAGTTTCTGTGCTATTTGGTACAAGTTCCCTAAAGTGTAGGAGCAGCATCCACGAAAGCACAAGAGACAAGGAAATCATAATGAACACGTCCTTAGTTAAAAACACTGTTGAAGGTATGTGGCCACAGTCAGGGGGAAGTGATGTTTAGCTGAGAAACATTTCATTTCCTTAGGGTGAAGGTAGGCAGTTCTTCTACATGCAGGGTGATTTTATTTTGCATATAAAATTACATATAGGTGTTTCTTTAACTACCTTAACTCTTTCCCCGCCAGAGTTTTTTAAAAAGTTTCCAGCCACCGCCAGCGTTTTTGATCATTTTAACAGAAATTTAATAGCCCCCAAAATATTTTGTTGTATGAATATCTAAACATGCAATATATCAAAAGAAAGAACAAAAAACAAAAAACATGTTTTATTCTAGCTTCATGCATTCTTTTTTTTAATCAACACTTGAAGTTTCATAAAAAAGCAACATTTTGAACAAAAAGCTGAGAAAATCATGTTTTTTTCCCCTCAAAGACTACAACATGCATAAGCAATGCTTTTATCACTTGTTTCTGCTCCTTTTTTGTCTGTTTTGATCCAGAGGTTCAGTACTCTTTCAGAAGATGCAAAATAGCGCCTCTTACCCTATAACAGTGAAAACACGGAAAGCCAGAAAATTCCGTCAATGGCGGGGAAGCGTTGTCTCATAAATGACGGAAAATTCCGTCAATGTCGGGGTTAAAGAGTTAAAAGACACTTTTCGCGTTCTCACTAATCATTTTTACTACTAGCAATGGCCAACATGCGTCACAGGAGCGTTCTGTCATTTTTTCTAAAACAAAAATTGAATTGCCACCATATCTCACACTATGTTTTGCATTTAACAACATTCAGTGGTGAAAATTATTTTTACGCATTTTGGAAACATTTATGAAATTAAATTGCAGATTCCTTTGTCTTGCTAAGGCAAATTTCATAGCATTTTATGGATCTTAAATCCACTTTATTAGTGGCAACAAATTTAGTTGTATTTCAAATGATACCACAACTGAGGGACAGTTTTGTGTAAAGATAAAACTGTAAATAAAAGTATTTTAATCTTTAGATCATCAAAGTTTTAAAGACAGCTCACATTTACCTGTTGTATCTTCTCCATGTGTAAACATGCCATTGACGAAGCGCTAATTAAACGTTACCATTTTGTTCAATGATTTTGTCCCTCCGAATCTGCTTTTTATTCAGCAACCAAATATTTTTGTTGATTTTGGAATAATTTCAGTGCATCACTAATTGTTTTTCAGTAGTATTGTTCAGTAGTATGTTTTTATGTATTATATGATTTTCATATTTTAAGATTGAATGTCTGAGTCTGAGAAAATGGTAAAACAGTCATAAAAATCTAAAGTTGTCACATAAAAAGTTCCTGTAGTTAAAGAAACACCCATATAAATTAGTTTGCACATAAACATCAACACAATCACAAACACATTGGAGCTTTGAACATAGTTATATAGAAAGAGCATAACATCAGTGCTACTGAATGTGCCCAGTGACGTCTGAACTGTGCTGTTCAGTGACATTTAGGACTGTGATGACAGACAAGCTTCACCTTATTAGGATGACATGACTGGATGCTTTAATGCTAGCTGGAAGATACTGCAAAAACACACACTAATGTTCATAAATACTGGATATATAGGCACTAATATAAGACACCCCTAAAATACACTTTGTTCCATAATCTTACCAACTAGACTAAATGATAAAGCTTATACCAACTGAAACTGTATTACTAAAACACATTGGATGACTGACAATAAACCATCCTGAACTAGACAGACATTATAATGCACCCTTGAGCGCATACTTACTGAGCAGCATCTTCTGATTGGCTTTTTATTGCAGTCGCAGTTGTTTCCTCACCAGCTTCGTGCCCCTTCCCGTTGGGGATAGTGTTCATCTCAGCAGGCTCCATGCTTTCAGAGCGATTATTCTCGGTCTTCAAGTGTGCGTGTGTGAGAGAGGAAGATCTATAGAGAAACTGTGTCAGTCCCTTGTTTCCCTATAAGAAAAAAAACAGTATATATTATTTCCAGCTTGTTTAAAGGAGATGTGTTCATCTGTGTAAAATAGAGTAGTGAAGTACGTATTATGTAAGACCTTGAAATAGGATAGTAATGTGATCCTCAAGGCCTGAAACACCTCTTGATGGAAATAACATCACAACATTTATTTCTATCAAGAGGTGCATCAATTTTTGGTCTAGATCTTGTATTGACAATGCAAGAGATGAGCACTCTGTAAAGTCTCCTCCAGCACATCCCAAAGAGTTTCAATGAATTTAAGGTGCCAATTCATGTGTGAAAATGATTCTTAATGCTCCCTCCCAACCAATTTTTCACAATTTGAGCCTGATGAATCTTGGCTTTGTCATCCTGGAAAATGGCCATTATGTGTCTTCCTACATGGTTGTTTAAGAAATGAAAAGCTACACACTCCATCATTTAGGGATAGAAGAACTGTTTTCAAACATATAACATGCTAAAACAAAATAATTACTGTAAAAATGATCCAATCTCTTAAGCATTTGCCTATTTAAATCCAAACAGCGACTTATTCTTTTGGCCGGGCAGTGTATATATCCAAGGGAAACAACTTTTCAAATGAGAAAAAAATGTAGGGCAGCACTTGATTTTGTCGATCAGGAATTGATTGGATCAGTGGATTGTTGTTGTTTGCTAATTGCGACGACAGGTTATTGAGATAACTGTCCTCTCCCCTCCAGCAAGTAACACAAGAATGCCTGTAATATGTTGTACGGTTGTGCGGCATTCTGAATTGAATTGAGAATGATTTTCAAGTTTCAATTCAATTCCTGAATTTGAAACAGAATTGCAATTTAAATTTGAATAAAAGGAAGTAGACTTAAAATGAACTAAACATTTATATAACTGCAATAAGTGTAATTTTTAACAACATAAAAAGGCATTATATCCCTGACAGACAGACAGAGCTTCCTCTTTGACTCTCTGTATTTCTCTCATGTTTTTCTGCCTTCTTGCATGGCAAAACAGCTCTATCAAAATCTCTGCCACTGCCAAATTAACTTTGCAAAACAGCCGGTAACCTTTTGCACCGATACCGTACAACTGAATAAGTCGTCACTTTCCTGACTCTACTGAGAGGTGTTGTTCTCACTTCTCTCCTTTCACTATATGGCTCCTGATGTCTCTATAGCTGTTTTTGTGGTCTCTTCCTGTCTTCTTTGGTGCCTGACTCCCTGTGGCTGCTTATGATGGACCTGTTGGAGTGCTGAGTCCTGAAAGCACAAGCTGACATGTGTCTCCAGGCTCCCATTTGGCCCCCTGGTATTCCCAATCCTGGTCTGAAAGGACAGAGCCCTAGTATCACATTAGCTACAAAGCATAAACAGAAGTAGGGGGAAAGAGGAGGGGAGGGAACCTACACTCCAAACCAGTGGGCCCATTGAGGAAGGCCATGAAAGCCAGCAGAACCAGCTATGACCAGCTCAGAACCAGTTCTGGCCCTCTTTGTCCATTCATCTCGCTTTTTTTTTTACTGCTTTCTTCCCATTCCTTTGCTTTTAATTAGGAGAAGCTTAACATAACAGTCATGCTCTCTTCATGCTTGAAACTCTGGGCTGGCATAACCTCAAGTTCCTCCAGCTCCTTTTCTCCCTTCTGCCCCCTCGCTCTTCCCCACTACGCCCCGAAAATGTGAATTAATAACCAAGCAGAAAACGAATCGGTGTGAACTCTGAGAAGATAAACTCTGGGTTATCCAGTGAGATGCCACGTTACTCGGCTTGCTGCGCAGCCACGGCGAGAGCAATGTGGTTGGGCAGCAAAGCACGGTACGCAATTGTGCATGCTGTGCTGTTTCCTGGGAACAGGGCTGGAGGAACAGAAGGTTGATTGTGCCAAGCGTCATTATATCAGTGGGGCCTCCTCGGCTTAAACTCGCCAGGGCACTCGAAGGGCTGAAAAGGTAATTCATCGGACCCCCAAATTGAAAAAAAATGGTGAACCTTAAATCTGGGAATGGGAAACGGACCTATGATGGGGGCAGAGGTTTGTGCCAAAATGCTGAATGGAGAACCAGCCTGTCCTTCATGCACTCCACTAATCAGACAGACAGTGGTCTGCCCATAACAAATAGACGGTTACAAGTGATTGGCCGGAGGAGTTCAAGGCTTTGGGCGGAGTCAATTGAGTTAACTGCAACAGGTCCCATTGTTGCATATTTAAACACATAATAGCTGCTGTGTTTGCTCTGCGCCAGAATTTGTGACGACTTTTAGCCGGGTCTGAAAAACACAAACAGAATTTGTTTTCATTCTACGCCGATGTCTGGCAACTCCTAAACACACTGGGGATGAAACTGCCTTGCCAACTAGGTCATAGCTTAAGTTTCTTGAATAATGAGAAGTTTATTCATGGATTAAATACTCTGCGCAACCTGCTTTCAGATGCTCATCAACACTAAACCCACTAGTACAGACGCACGCTTCCGAGGAGTCATAACATTGCCTCCCTACTTACGTAACAATGTCCCTCGTTCTCAAAATGAGATGGGGACATGCTAATTTGGACTCATTATGTTTGCATGACATCAAGCAGTCACATGCAAAAGAGCATGTATTTGTTACGACATGATTTGGTGCTGTCAGGAGCTAATTTAGCTTGGTGCCTGTGAATAGCACTTATTAGAAGTGCTGCAACGACACATCAATGTTCATTAAAAACAGCCTACGAATGTGTTTAAAGTGCCCATAAATTACTGTTATTAAGACTGATTCATCCTTCTCTGTCACGAGATTCAACACCAGCAAAAACGTGAGTGTGAAAGAGGAAGAAATCGACTAAGAATGGATTACAGAAAAAGGTGGAGAGAAAAAAAACAGAGAGAGAGGATTAAGAGCAAAAGGGATTAAAAATAGTGGTTACAAGGTTCTGAGTGGTTGCTAGGCCATTTCTAGGTGGTTACTAGGGTGTTCTGGGAGGTTGCTATGTGATTGCTTACTAACCCATGTCAAAAGAGCCCACCCACGTCTTTAAAGGGGTCATGAATTGAAAAATCAACTTTTCCTTGAGCTTTTGATATATAAGAGATCATCGTACTATAAGAATATCCTTTAAGTTTCAGAACTGAAAACTTCCTTGTTAGTCCAATAAAAGCTTTTATTGACACCAGGCCCAGCGAACGACTGATCATGGAATGTGCCTATCTTCATAGATAGGTGAAACGCCGCCTCCGCAGAAGAAATCAACGCCTACTTCATCATTGCAACATTAGCCCCGCCCACTATCATGTTAGTGAGATAAGGAGGAGAGAAGAGGGATACAGGACTAAAAATAACATTACCTTTCAAAGGATCCTAATGCTAGGAATATAGTTATTTATTTTCAACAATGTGAATGTCTCAGTTGAGCTTTATTTATTTGTATTCGGTACATTTCACTGTGAAATCTGTGGCAAATCAATCGCATTTCGGCGCAGGCTTTGCGAACAGACTTTTATGATATGGATTCAACAGCAATGCAACAACATGTAAGTAACTGTGTTCATTTTAATGCCTGATCTGATATGTAATGTTTCATGTACAGTCAGATGTTCTTTGTCTATGTGTCAGTAAATCAAACCAGTAACTAAACGGTAAACTTCACATTGTTTCTCTTAGTAGGATGAAAATAATCTGTTATTTAAATAGTGATTAAATTATATATAGAAAGCAATCACAGAACGCTCCCTTTACAATCACTGGAGCTGTCAATCAAACAGTGCAAGTTTATCAGTGACTGAGTTCTGGACATGCGCCAAAACTCCCGTTTTATTCAATGAATCTCTTAGTTACATCAAGTTTTCACTGTTAGTTATTATGAAAGCATTTGTTAGTATGCAGAAATTGAGTTGCAATGACGAGATCACTGCTTTCATGCGCTCAACAGCATGTCTGTGATCGGCTACAATGTTCATCACTGCAACCTTTCATGCCACAATCTAAATATAATGCCATAGATTAAGCGTAATGCTATAATCAACACTTTTCACGATTAGTTAACCTTGAGAACTATAATAGTAAAAACGTGCTAAAAGTTTAAGAGAGTAATACTTAGCTATTTCATATGCAAAGATATTAGCCAATCACAGCAGTGGGCGTTTACACTGAAGTCTCTCAGCAGACACGCCCCTTAAAACAGAGCGTTTAAATAAGAGGGCTAAAATCAGGGTACGAAAAATGCCTTTTATTTCTAAATTATGACAATTTTTGATGTAAAAAAGCATACTAACATTATAAGTGCACCTCAGGAAACTTTATAAAACAATAAAACAACACAGTTCATGACCCCTTTAATGTTTTTGAAAGAAGTCTCTTTTGCTCACCAAGGTTGCATTTATTTGATCTAAATATTGTAAAAGCAATAATATTTGAATAGTAGCCTTGTCTACTGTAGGTCTACAGGATTTTAATAACACATAAAAGCAGTACATCTGTCCTGGGGACATTAGGACAGTGTTTAATGCGAGCACAGCATGATTTTCAAGGGTGGAACAATTTTACCCAAGCATACCTAAGCTTACCCAAGCAACGTGAGCATAATCATCTCTCTGTCTCCAAAAACCAAAGAATCTTATTAACAAAAGTAAAATGAAAGACAAAATGAGATGAGGTGAGACAGAAAGAAAAAAAGAAAAGCAAGATGCAGATACAGACAGAGAAATCTGGCACCCCCACAACACCAGTGAGACACAGCTGATGCAACTCCACAGCATCAGTGACGTGGGCAAAGCTGCATCGGGACGTCACTCGGTCCAGGGGTTTACACACAGCACTGGAATGTTTGCCCTCAGCTTTCGGATGTGCGTGAGCTTTGTACGTGGTTTGGTGTCCTGCTCTTTTAAATGATCCCTGCTGTCTGATTACTTACAGACATACCAGCTGCATGTACCAGTCACACACACCTCTGCTATTCACTTCATTAAACCTGTGCTGTAATATTCAGGCTAATTGCTCAGTCAAAACCCCCAGGTCTTTAATTAACCGATGGAGGATTTGGAACTGCTGTGAACAACCCTCGGTCCACCATCTGGATTATAATCTCAGATTAACTGTATTCTGTCAAATTCACCATATTCCAAGAAAACTGATTCAGGTTATTAATAAAACAACATTATGGGAGATTTGTTTTAGCTTTATGTATTGGAGAAAATGAAGGGGCTCTTTCCTTCCAGAACACCATTGAGAACAAAAAGTACATAATTCTCCAGAACAAGCATATTTCATATATGGAAAAAAACACATTAAAATATATAAAACATATATATATATATATATATATATATGAAATTGGGATTTCACGTGATTTCAGTAAACAAGGCTTCATTACGTCATAAGTGTTTTGAAAATTCAATGGTTCACGTGACTTTGGCAGTTTGATACACGCTCCGAACCACTGATTCAAAACAAAAGATTCGTAAAGCTTCGAAGCTTCATGAAGCAGTGTTTTGAAATCACCCATCACTAGATATTGTTGAATGAAGTTGTTATTTTGGTTTTTTTGGTGCACAAAAAGTATTCTCGTCGCTTCATAACATTAAGGTTGAACCACTGTAGTCACATGAACAGCTTTAGTACCTTTCTGAGAGAGAATTATTCCTTTAAACTCTGGTTGGTATAATCACAATTTCCCTTCACAAGAGAAATGTTGGAGATTAAACTAAGAGATTGACAATGACAGCTCTCTCCCATTTTAGATGTGCAGCTAATACAGCAATGTTTTCAGTGAGTCATACACCACAAACACAATCCAGCACTTATTCACACAAGTGCAAAATCTGTTGGATTTTTCAAAGCCGTCACACATGGGCTAAACTGGATTAAAACTGGATCACATGCCCGCCTGACTGCAGGATAAACATCCAGACTCTCCATTCGCTGTCAAAAATAGCACAGAACATTCACAATCAGTCACGTGACCAGCATAGATGTATAGCGCTATCATGCATCCTGTGATGTGAAGAGCAGACGTTCTGTCAAGGTTGCTGTTGAAGTGTGTGGATAACAGTCAACTGTGCAAGGAATGGATACATAAACAAGACATAAACAAATGTGTCAAGGCTTAAAATATATTTTCTGACTGCCATGATAAAATCACCTCATTTTCCAATGCAAAATTCTGCTGACGGTTCAAGTAACTGCTGTCTAACATAAGTAAAGGCTAGTTAAGAAGTGTAAACACTCTTCAGAATCATGTCATTAACCTTACTGTAAGGAAACATATTGTAGCATAGATTGTACACAATAGTTGAACTTCCGTCCTGCTGAACAACACCTCAAGGTGGTGGAGGCTGGTGGGCAGTAAGTATAGTGTACTGAAAATCTCGAGTCCCCTGGAAACCATGCATGAATGTCTATATCAGGTGTTCTGAGTACTGCAGTTTAAAATATAAAATGAGGAAATTGGAGTCAAAAACAATAGGAAAGTGGACTATAAAAATATAGTATATAGTATATAATATAGTAAAAATAAACTTTCTGAAAGTGGTTTTAAGCTGGATGCACACTGTACGATTTATAATAGTGCATTACAACTGTTGCTTGTCAGACTGTACGAACATGATCACCGGTGTAAGCCATGTCACGCAGTTTTCATTAATGTGAGACTGTACGGCAGTCAAGATGTGTTAAAAACAGAAGCATACAAGAAGACTCGCCCAGAGTCAATCCCATGAGGGATTGAAATGGTGGCTAGAAAACAAAAACAATCTCTAGGGTTAATTTTGATCATGGCTTGTTTTGAAAAGAAAAATGGAAAAAAAATGGTTTTTGGTTTTTGATTTGACGGTTGTGGTGGGAGAAGTCACACTGCAGGACTGTGCATCAAATCTTCTGACACTGCCAGAATTTCGTCTGAGGTAAAATTTGATCACAACGGTCATTAATTGGCTGTCGGTGAACATGTCAAACTAATGATAAAAGACTTCAGATTTTGGCCTAGGATATGAGGAATCTTTTAGGATTCTCAACATTTGTCTCAGAGGGCCAAGTCGTGGCCAAAATCGGACAGTGTGAACCTGGCTTACGTTGAGTATTGTAAAGAGTATAACCAAGTGTGAACATCCAATTTTTTCTAGTCTTTCCCAAATCATTCAACACTAAAATGATGGTTTACACTCAAAAAAAGTAATTTTTCATTTTTTCATTAAAGCACTTCCCAACAAAATCAGCCCAATCATTCAAGAATGATTTATTCTTTCAAAATATAGCTATTTAAGACATTTGTTGAAATATTTTTTCATATCGCAATATATATCACAGAAAAATCAAAAGTCAGTTTTTCTCAGGGCCAGCCCTCACAAAGAATCTACAAGTGTATGACAATCTGATACTGGATGTCTAATGAAATGCAAAAACTGCATCACAAATCAAAAACATCAAAGTGAAAACATCAGAGTGAACATGGTCCTGTTGCTCAAGTGTCCTTTGTCATCACTTTTTCATCACTCTAATGAGGATCACAATCTAGTGCTTGTCTTCATCTGTACTGCACTTCCCTCCTCTTTTTCCCTCCATCCAGAGAGGATTTGTGATTAATGAGATCTGTGTGACAGAGATTAATTCCAAACACACCAATTTAGACATCAACTGTCAACCCTTCATCTTTCTCCTAAATTACATGAAAATGCACACAACTGTTCAAAAGTTTGGGGTGTTTTGAAAGACGTCTATTATTCTCACCAAAGCTGCATTTATTTGATCAAAAATAAAGTGAAAACAGTAATATTGTGAAATATTATTACAAATATATTAATATATAATATATTATGATTTCACTTTTTTAACTTTAGTGTGTAATGTTGCTGTTTGAGCATAAATAACATCTGCAAAGTTACGACGCTCAAAGTTCAATGCAAAGGAAGATATTTTCTTTTACAGAAATCGCTTTTTAAGGACAACAAACGGCTGGTAGGGACTACAACGGGCTTCTTCGGAGGTTGGTGACATCACAAACCCCAAAATTTACATAAACCCCGCCCCCGAGAACACGCAACAAAGGGGGTGAGGCCATGTTGGGTTGCTTTAGAGAAGAGGAAGAGTTGTTGTAGTAGAGTGTTGTTACCATGCCGTCATTTTACGCCAGACTGAGGGTCAATTCAACACTGGATTTGCACAAAAGATTAACATGACGGCACATGTTAGTTGATGAGTTGAACAGCAACTACATAAATTTATCCACTAACCGTTCATAAATGTCCAGTTTCATTCTAAAAGTTGTATCTTCTTCCCGAGTCTCTCCATCAGTGTCCGACTCCGGTTTGAACAATGTAATGCTGAACACCATTACTGACAATCGTCATTTTGGCTGCGTGAGATTCTCCAGTTTTGTCGTTGTTGAGCAACCAAACCGAGGGCTGTTAAAGCTCCGCCCTCTTCTGGAAAGGGGGCCGGGAGCAGCAACTCATTTGTATTTAAAGGGACACACACAAAAACACTGTGTTTTTGCTCACACCCAAATAGGGGCAAATTTGACAAGCTATAATATATCAAATAAATCAAATGATCTGTGGGGTATTTTGAGTTGAAACTTCATAGACACATTCTGGGGACACCAGAGACTTAAATTACATCTTGTAAAAGCACCCTTTAAAATGTAATTTATGTAAATTTGATGTCAAAGCTGAATTTTCAGCATCATTACTCCAGTCTTCAGTGCAGTGATGGGAATAACGGCGTTATAAATAAACGTCGTTACTAACGGCGTTACTTTTTTCAGTAACGAGTAATCAAACGAATTACTTTTTCCCCCGTTACAACGCCGTTACCTTTACTGACAAAAAAATGCCGCGTTACTATAATTGAGCTCACTGAAGCGGTTTTGAGTAGGCTCTCTCTCAGCCATAGGACCTGCAAAGTTTTTCTCTGGTGTGTGTGTGTTGGGGCGGGACACAGGCTAACTGATGATGATTGGTGTGTGACTAGAGATGATAGACCTGCAAAGCGTTTTGTTGTAAAGAAATAGTACAGGTTAGTCATACACAAATATAATTTTAAACTGATAGCCTAATAATGTACGATGCTCTGTGTGTGTGCGTCTGTGTCACAGCATGCGAGCGGAGCGCGAGCTCAAACCAGAATACCCTTTGTGACATGCTGGATCAAAAAATATGTGAAAGAAGTTTTTTCTAGTCGACTTGTAGTTGTTCATTTAAGCCATTAGTTGACTAATCACATTTATATTAATATAATTTCTTAAATACTGGAGAGAATAAACCAAATTAATGAGCGTTTACGTAATATAGGCTATATAGCACTCAAGCATAAAGCTTGCCATAAAGAACCGGCAAAAGTAATGATTATGAATGTGACAAAAACAGCAAAGAGACATTTTAATTGTTTATTATTAATATAATAATTGAATTATTTAGTTTAAAAAGTAGACATTTTAAGCTTTCATTTGATATATTTCTCATGTCTGTGAGGCAAGCAGCCGCTGAGTTTCGGTTCAATTATCTATAAGACACGCTCCAGTTCACGTGCAAGTGATCGCGCCGGCGCCTCCATGTCATGATTATATTGTCTGCTGTATTTGCTTCTTATTTATTAAATCCAGGCAAATGGTTGATGAAACATTGATTAAAATTAAGATACAATTTTTACAAAACGAAATTCACTTTAAAGAAAGGCTTTCTACAAAACAAAACTTAACGAAGTGGTCAAAATCATGTCTGACCCACTCCATGTCTCCCAATATATTGCGCATCTTATGATGTATTTTATCTTACTCATGCTGTTCACTTTTCATAATCAAATAGATGAATTTAAAACATAACATAGGCCTATTTAAACATAAATATGAAACTACGTTTTCTTTAATGGCTACCAACACGTAGTAAAGTATAGAGAAATTTCAGAGTGGATCATGAGTCACGAGTCGGCTCAAGCATGACTTATATTTAATATTGGGGGCATCCAAGTTATTTTGCATATTTTAAATTTTTTTTAAAAAGTAACGCAATAGTTACTTTCCCTGGTAATTAGTTACTTTTATAATGATGTAACTCCGTTACTAACTCAGTTACTATTTGTAAGAAGTAACTAGTAACTATAACTAATTACTTTTTTAAAGTAACGTGCCCAACACTGCTTCAGTGTCACATGATCCTTCAGAAATCATTCTAATATGCTGATTTGGTGATCAAGAAACATTTGTTCTTATTATCTTGATATTTTTATGGAAACATTTTTGTTCAATGTTTGATGAATAGAAATTTCAAAAGAACAACATTTTTAAATAGAAATAAAAAACAGTTCTAAATCCAAACTTTTGAAAGGTAGTGTAAAATAAAATGAAAAAAATAATATGGGCCATACTATTGTTAAATGATACAAATGTAGAATAACAAATAATGCAGGCAGGAGCATTTCATATGGGAGGGGACGAACGTCACATGGAGGTGCATCACATGTTTCGAGTCCCTAAGAGGGAGATTTAGCGAATCTCATTCATCCAGGCAAATTCTCTCACTCTCATCTCAAAAAGAGGCTTCGGGCTTAGAATGAAGCTGTCAGATCCTGACGAACATTTTTTTTTTATTTTTTTTTTTTTATCTGTTACAGTGGAGGTTTTGGAGACGTCACAGGCATCAGGCATTGCCCATCATATATGATGAGCTTTGCCTGGCCTCTTTTTCCTCCCCTACTCTCCTTCACTCCCTCTTTCCACCCCCAACGCATTCTGTGTCTCTTTCCCCGGAGGCAGCGTGGAGAGTGACTCATTGCAAATGTGATTTATTTATAGGCCTGTGCTTCACATCCTGTCGGGGCTGCTCAGGTTCCCACACTGAGATCGCCACAGGTAGTGGAGTTAACATCACACATGCACAAAGCAAGCACAGGTAAAACACAGACCACTTACAAATAGTAGACCTAAAATGACTTGACTCACATTGAATACAGCGGACACATGCATGAGGCTGTGCTGACAGCCAGGGAAACAAGATGTAGTAAATCATCTGTTTAAATGATGTGATATATGTTCCATTACAGTGATTATGATCATTTATTCACATTATCACAGTACATCTGTGCCTGTGAAAATACAGAAATGAAGGGTCAAATTTCTATTTAAAAAAAAAAACAATTTCAAATTATTTTAAAGGGATAGTTCACCCAAAAATTAAAATTATCCCATGATTTATTCACCCTCAAGCCATCGTAGGTGTATATAACTTTCTTCTTTCAGACGAACACAATCGGAGAAATATTTAAAAATATCCTGGCTCTTCCCAGCTTTATAATGGTAGTGAACAGGGGGTGTGATTTTGAAGCCCAAAATAAATGCATCCATCCATCATAAATATACGGCTCCAGGGGGTTAATAAAGGCTTCTGAAGCAAAGCGATGGGTTTTTTTAAAGAAAAATATCCATATTTAAAACATTATAAAGTAAAATAACTAGCTTCCGCCAAAACTTATTTGTAAAAGACTGTTTAAGTGGAATTAAAATGTACTGTCTTACCTAATTTTTGTGTTTATTTTTATTTTGACATTTGCTGCATATGAATAAGGTTTAAAATCTGTTGAAAACTTATGAGGTTCAAATTCAGTTGGGATGTTGCCTTTGAATTTGTCTTTGTAGACAGTACACAGCAAAGAAGCTCACTAGGTTTTAGAGCAGAGCCAATAACAACAGATGATATTCTAAAATAGAATTAAGTAAAACACTATGAAACAGTCCCACTATGTAGCTCTTTGTCTTCAGTAGCCAATCATCTCATTTCACACTCTTCTTATCCATTAACTGTTACTGCAGGTGTAAATACTGTAATATTAAAATAAGGAACAATCGTGAGGAATGTTTAAAGTTGCAAGGTTTTTGGATGAAAACTTTGTGTGAATAATAAAGCCTTATCCAGTGAGAAAGGACAGATTAAAAAGTGTGACTAACATGAGAGATCTCATTACTTTACTAAGCTGTAAATAAATAAATAAATGTCAGAAAAAGGAGGGAAAGAAAAAGTGATGAGCTGGCAAGCTGTCACATTAATCCAGATTGTATAAGACGATAGCATGAAGACAGATAGCATGTGAGGCCATACGAAAAACACAAACACAGTGATTAGATGCTACTGCACTCAAGTTGATAAATCACTGACAAAAAGTTTGAAAAGAAATTAAAATTCATTCACACATTGCATTATGGGTAGCTGACCCTAACATGATAAGATCTGGATAGTGGACAAAGTGTCCCCAAAAAGTATGTGGACACTCACAAAAATATGAATTTCATATATATATATATGTGTGTGTGTGTGTGTGTGTGTGTATGTATGTGTGTGTGTGTGTATATATATATATATATATATTTATTTATTTATTATTAAGCTAAATTGCAGTAAGCAACTAGTTCTTAAAAAAGTGATGTCAGTCCAAAAAGCGTTTATACCATTTTCTAAAAAATCTGGATTAAATGATAAACGTGTAGAAACTAGGGCTGTCAAAATTAACGCTCGCGTTAACGCATGCAATTAATTTTTTCAGTTTAACGTGTTATTCAGTTATTTTTCAGTTAAGGTGATATGATTTTCATTGCATTAAAAATAATATATTAAATAAACAAATAAACAAACAAACCAAATTGCACCTGTAACCACAGGTATTGTTCATCACATTAACTATGGATATAATCCACAAACATTTCACAACCAAAAATTGGTGGAATACTTTTTTGTCTTCATTATAACTATTGTTTTATACTTGAAAATCTTTTTGTGAAATGTTTTGCTTCAGAAGCTTGAAAAAAATGAATATGACTAGGTCTGATATTTTGTTATATAATGCAATGTATGACATACATTTTTAAGTCCTAAGATAAAAAGTGTCTAGAAGCATTGAGAGAGTGATAGCATGTAAAAGTACTCACTCTGTAAGTCCCATAATTAATATCTAGAACAATCAAGTTCTAGAGTAATTATATCCTGCTCAGTG
The DNA here is from genome assembly GCA_039654765.1 of Mylopharyngodon piceus. Taxonomy (NCBI): domain Eukaryota; kingdom Metazoa; phylum Chordata; class Actinopteri; order Cypriniformes; family Xenocyprididae; genus Mylopharyngodon; species Mylopharyngodon piceus. The sequence continues at coordinate 4,999,295 of CM077452.1, forward strand.
GAATAATTCTTCAATAAGAATGTGCCTTTCTCTACTTGAGTTCACTTGGCTCAGAGGCCGTATTTGTTTTCACTTTCTCCACACAACTGCCATTTCCGGTGTGTAGGGGCATGTCTCTCTGTTAGGAAGTTATTGTGTGATTCGGAGTGTAGAGGAGAACACTGAGGCAGTGTTGGATCAGTCAGGCGCTCAGCAGATGAGGGAAGCCTCCACATGTTGGCATGTCATCTGCAACAATAGAAGAGCATAACAGTGGTCCAAACAGGGCGTATCATTTCAGGTCGGCCCATCAAAAACCATTCTGTGCCAGTGTCCACACACCAGCCCCAAACAAAGGGACACCCTCTCCTGTCTTCCCTGATGTTCTTCTCCTGAGTCATGTGGTGAAAGCAGAACATCATGAGGGGATGTCACCGTGACCAAACGGCAAATCTATATACTGTTGACACCTCTGATGAACCCGAGCGACCAATCACAAGCCAAAGCTCAGCTGACGACGTCAAGAGACCCCCAATCACTTTCAGGGTCTTAAGACAAAGGATACTAGGCATTCATTTCCTCTTTAACAATAACACTATTGGTTGAGTAGAGAGAGACAATGTTTCATTGACTTGGAGTGTACTTGGCGAGAGTTAACGGCGTTGTAATTGAAGTCACATTCAGTCAAATCCCTTATCAAATCACTGAATTAAAAGCATTAAGTGAATTAAAGCATTCTCATTGTGAGACATGAATACTGGTATATGAAAAGCACTTTATTGAACCATTAGACAAAATATTTTTTTTAAATTAAAAAAAAAAAAAAAAAGATATACATCAGGGTTGTATGGCTTACTATGATATAGAGAATATGGAGCTCATATCTGAGGAGGAAAAAACTCCTAAATTTTATTCAAAGGCCCAAACTGAGCAAAAATATGCAATTTTGTTTAGTTGCTAATATTTATATTGCCAAAAAGTTAAATGAAATTTTGATAGCGTGTAATGTAAATTAATGAGATCTTTAATACAGTATAGCAGACTACTTACTGTGCATTTAAATATCAGTTGTCCCTCTATATCTCCCAATAATAGCCTATGTCTTAGTAAGATGATATTTTAATGCTTTTTTAATTAAAGCTTTTTATTGTGGGAGCAAAACATATAATATGCAATGCAATGATGATTGAGAGATGTACAAATAAATGTTTCTCAAAAGCCTGATGTATCATATTTAATACTCACATTTTAACATGATTTTTCTAAAATTATGTAAGATAATCAAGTAAACCTATGTTGCTTCAGTCCAGTAAGTGTTAATCTTGAAATATTATGAACAATGTAAAAGTTATTCTCACATTTACTTTATAAAAATGAGTAAAAATTTCCCAGCAAAAAGACGTGTACAAAACCTGAAGGGGGATGTGTTTAAAATGATCTAAAATGAGGCCTTGCTAAAATAATATAAACTATCAATCAGACAAGAAATGTAGTAGATTGTGTACAATAAGTTTTTCAGCAGAGTTTTGAACATGTTGATCATTTAGAGACCTTAGAAATTAATATGTAATTAAATGCTGCGAAATCTGACAGAAACAGTGTATTATGCAACATTTCTGACATCACGCTGCTGTTCTCTTATCAATCTGTCTGATATTTACAGTACATGACTCTGAACTTGTACTTGTTGGATTTATTACACAATTTTAAGTAATTCACACAAACAGACACGCATATAGTGCGCAAATACTGAATCAGGGCTCCAGACTGCGATCGAATGGTGGCATTTTGCAACGTTTTTCCTACTGGTGCGACTAAATTTTGTTAGAGGTCACACTGGTGTGACCACCACGTTGCCCAACTGATGAGAGCTGCCATAATGTTTTTACATTATTAATTTCAGGGTTCATACAAACTTTTGGGAGTGAAATTCAAGCACTTTTCAATGATTTTTTAAGTGCTTGACACTTATTCCAGCACTTCAAATCTCTAAATATGATCCCATTTTAATGTTATTTTTAATGTGATTATTTGTAAAACTAAAAGTTTAAAGATGAAGGAACACTTCGTGGCAAACAAACTTTTATTTAAAAATTAAAAAAAAATATGTCAAAATATCCTCGTATAAACACAGTTGGTTTTGTCTTAAGTGAATGTGAAAAGTTGAGAAAGAAAACGCATGTGTAACGGTATAGGCTTTATGCTGAACGTCACATGAACAAACAGGAAAACAGGTCTCACTGAATCTGCTTGTTGGAGAACGTGTTAAAGGCAGTACGAGCTGAGTAAAACAGCTCTATATTTAATGAAACACATAAAAAAGACCTAATGCCAAAACTATCCACACAGCAGCTAGTTTAAACAAGGTCAGATGATTCAAAGTCAATAGATTAAAAAAAGGCATTGGAATAACTGGTAAGCCAGCCAATGGGATGGCTAGACTCCAGAAAAACTGCTGTTGGACGAGGACGACAACGCTGCTCTGCCAACACTAAAGTGTCAATACTGATCTACAAGTAAACCTCAATGGCCAGTTTGCAAGCAATGCTGAAACATAACTGCCAAAGTTGGAGATGACACATAAAATTGGACAAATTACATGTACAATATGACACAGACAAGAGCGTTGCCAACACAAACACCTCAATCAAACGATATTGCAGCCCTGTTGCAATTGTGTAATGTAACCATTACACAAAATACACAAGTAAAACATCTTAAAGTAAAGGCCAGGGAGTGCACACATTGGGTTATTTTTTTTCAATTTTCTTTAAATGTGTAACTGTGTGTGTGTGTGTGTGTGTGTGTGTGTGTGTGCGCGTGTTACTTCAGGATAGTGCTGGTCAGTGGTCAAATATGACAGTGATGTCACCACATAGCACATTTCTAATTGGTCAAACAGATCGTGTTACAACTCACAACGTGTCACTCCCGGTCTTCCCTACTTAATAATTTACAATCATTAATTTAAAACCTCAGTGACACACATCTTGTTTACTACAAATGTCCATATAAATTCAGTGTGAAACAAAACACATAAATATCCATAAGTGGGGCTTCATACAATAGACATCTTACACTGTACAGTAATGGAGGTCCTTTCTGTGATTTCAGCCCACTTCAAGCACACAATTGACTCCACTGAGAGCGGTCACATCAACACTCACAATCTGCTTCTGATGTGAAGTACTTTTAATAGAACCAGTGATCATGGACCAGCTGCACTGTATCTGTGATATATATCATCCTCTATTATTCTTTGGCTCTTTTGTGTTATTCTATCCAGCAATTACAGGAGCAGTGCACATGCATTCATTTTAACAGACATAAATACTGTTAAAGGGTTAGTTCACCCAAAAATGAAATATCAGTCATTAATTACTCACCCTCATGTCATTCCACACCCATAAGACCTTCGTTCATCTTCGGAACACAAATAAATGATGAAATCCAAGAGGTTTTTTAATCTCCCATAGAAAGCAACGAAATTACCACATTCAAGGTCCAGAAAAGTAGTAAAGACATTGTTAAAATAGTCAACGTGACTACAGGGGTTCAACCTTAATTTTATGAAGCGACGAGAATATTTTTGTGTGCAAAAACAAAACAAAAATAACGACTTCATTCAACAATTTCTTCTCTACCCTGTCAGTTTCCTACGCTGTTTACATTGTAGACACAGTGCAGCACTTCCGGGTTCTACATCAGAACACCGACTCATTATTGGCAGGGTTGCCAGGTTTTCACAACAAAACCCGCCCAATTGCTACTCAAAATTAGCCCAAAACTAGCCCAATTGCGTTTCGGGGGGATCCCACGTGTTTTTGCACACAAAAAGTATTCTCGTCACTTCATAACATTAAGTTTAAACCACTGTAGTCACGTGGACTATTTTAACGATGACTTTACTACTTTTTAGGACCTTGAATGTGGTAATTTTGTTGCTTTCTATGGGAGATAAAACAAAAAATAAAAAAAAACCTCTTGGATTTCCTCAAAAATATCTTAATTTGTGTTCCGATGAACAAAGGTCTTACAGGTTTGGAACGACATGAGGGTAATTAATGAAATTTCATTTTTGGGTGAACTTGGCCTAACCCTTTAATCAATATTGTTATGCAAGTTGTGCATTTAAAGCTCTGCAAGTTTAAAATGAATGATAGGACTAAAATTATGTCTATCAATAAATGAAAAATATCAAAAAGAACAAAATCACCTTGAGTCATGAAGCCATGCTTCATTACGGATTCAAACTCTCTTGCAGCACACTTTTCATGCATATTAAGCAAATAATTAATGTTTGCTTTTCATTTATGAGGAATTAAATACCAGCTGCACTGATATCACAAACAGACTAACATCAGACTAATCTACTAAAGCTAGCAGGGTTCAGATCGGACCACCCGTTCTAGTGCATCACCATCACACCGAAATTGAATTCTGAATCAAATACAAAATTTTCATCCCAAAATGCCTTAGGATAAGAATAAATAACCTTTGTTGAGGCATTTTTCTATTGAACCACGTTTTAAACAACTCTAAACTTGATTAGTTTGCCCTAAGGGCATGTCCCAATGACATTTTAGTACATTTCAAAGGGCATAAAATAAGAAAAAGAGTAATATCATTCTATGTGCACATAAGAACCATATTTCATGTATTCACCTGTTATCTTGTCCTGTGAAATGTCACTTTAGATAACTGGAACACAAGAAGAACAAGCCTGAGACATCTAAGAGGAGGTGCGTTCAAAATGACAGGATTAGAGAGAAATCAATTCTTTTGAAGTCAAGATGTGATTATTAAGCTCTGTCTAACAGCCCCTGTGTTTGGATAGACTTAAACAGAAAGGAAGAGAAAAAGAGAGAGACAGGGAAATCATGTTTTCACTCTTCCTCACCTAATCACTGGTTAGAGCACAGCACCTTCTGTGCCTTTATCTACCACCTCAACCACCTGACGTGCTCTACAGAGTGAACTCATGATACTGAATATCTCAGCTTCACCTAGGTCACTTCTGCTGGGTCTTATCTGTTACCCAGACGCTCTGGGCTGATGCTACACTAAGGCACAGGTGCACAGGAACACAAGTAACTCCATTCATACTTCATATTCATTGTGCATTCATACCCCGATGACCCGTTACTGAAGTCATAACGTAGTAAGTCTTAACATGAAGCCTGCAAAAAAAAAATGATGACAGAGGAAGGCGAGTTATAAACACACATCAGGCAACTAGTTCTTAGAAAGGTAATCTTTGTGTCCAAAAAAAAAAAAAAAAAATAATAATAATAATAATAATAATTTGATTTAATGAGTATAGCTGGGGGAAATGTGGCTTTTCATGAAAATGCCAAAAAGACTGCTTTTTAAAAATCCGCTGTCCGTAACACACAGTATATATATATATATATATATATATATGTGTGTGTGTGTGTGTGTGTGTGTGTGTTTGTGTGTGTGTGTGTATGTGTGTTACACATAAGAAATAAAGTTTTTACCAAAAAATTACTATTTCTATCAGCCTTTTAATGAGACTTTTTTTCCTTTCTATCTTTTTTTTTACAACTTGCAGACAGTTACACCACCTTGACATTTCATCTCTCAAACCGTACTGGGCTTCCTACCTAGACAGCATTTTTTGGGTATCATGGGCGCGTGCAGACTTTTTGAGCTTCCCAGGCGCCGTCCTCTTTAAGTTCACCATTATGATTTAGTTTTGACATCTGCACTCGCACCTAGAATGCCAAAAATGCTGTCTTGGTAGGCACAGCACCAGGATTTGAGACGCAGCCATTAACAGACAGGAAAGTTTCTGCTGTTTCTAGGCGACAGAAAGTATTTACACACTGATATTCAAATAACCCACACAATGAATTAACGGACGTATGACATATTATTATATTTAGAAATGGTGCTCATCGGTCACAGGGGCAATAGTTTTACATCTAACGTTAACGTTATCCTGTGAGGAATAGTAATGTCATCGTTAAAAGACTACGACTAAAATGTGGGTCACAACGGATAAAAAATAAGGAAAACGACGACATATGTCGTACCTTTGAGAGATGTATTATATGAACAATATCACAATATTAAAAACGTTCAGTCTTACCAGACAGATTTTCTGTGATGGAAGATAATTGAGAAATGTCCTTCAGATGAAGCTCTCCCCGTAGTTTACCTCAGATAAAACATATAACACCACAAAACTTGAGGATGGGGATGTGAGGACCGTCCGGTATGAATTACTGCCGTTATTCTCATTGACTTGGAGCCCGTGAGTCGGTTTTGACGGGTTTTTAAAGTGGGCTGTAACGACTCTTCAGTTTCCCCGCCTCCGATTGTCTAGACCGAGCCGCGTCCAATCGAATCATTCCATGGAATCTTCGTCACACACTGGACGCAACTCTCCCGTTTTAATCAAAGTAGCTTGTAAGCGCGTGCGCTGAATATTACGGGTCCGTTCCACAGTCTATGGTCCGTTCAGATTGTGGCGCGTCGCGTCGCGTCGCTTACATTTGATTGGTCGACTAGGGTATAATGTGGAGGGGAGGGCGGGGAAACGTCAGAATTCAATAATGCACAATCCTCGACCTCTCGCATGCTGTGCAGCTGATGAAGTGTTGATGGACGCGAGAAAAGAGACACGAGCCGTTTATCATCATCCTAATCTATCTATCTATCTATCTATCTATCTATCTATCCATTGCACCTGCTGACTCTTTAAATATAATTTTATTAAATATCATTAAAATACATACATATTATCTTTATACATTTGCTAGAATATTCAAAATTTCACTGTATTTTCACTTAGCTTATAAGTGGGATCAACATTATGTTAGGCCTATATAATTTTAATAATTACTTATTAACTTTCACACACTGATTAAATTTTTGCTCTCTCTAGACAACTGAATATATAATCTGAAGGAAAAAAAAATCTCTGTAAATGTGTTTGCCACAAAATTCTCCACATTTCATCCTGTAATGAGTTGGATGTGATGTAAAACAGCAAATGGCTCATATCTTTTTTGTTGTTGTTGTTTTGTTTATATATCTGGCTCAAATTTTCTACAGCAAGTGCATTCTGTTGATTAGGAAAAACTGTGGTTAATTTGGATTCAGATACAGGTAATTATGGGATCCATTAAGCCTGCAAGCTATTGGAGAGGTAAGCACACCTAACTCTGTGTGCATGTTTTAGAGGGACTATAGAAAGGGCGACAGCATGCGTGCAACATATGGCCCGATATAATCCCAAGTCATATATCCGGCATGTGGCCACATAGCAAGGATATACAATAACGACAAATCCCCAACAATTTGATGACTTCAAAGACCAGTTTAATATTGAGTGTGGATGTCACACAGCGCCATGGCTATGGGGAGCTAGATCTTAAAGGCAAAGGCATATCCCCAACCACTGTGTCCTGCTGTACTGGTCCAGGTGTGTCAGTACAGCTGCATGCATATCACGCATGTAGCACAGCAGTGAGGATCTCCGGACAGCCTTTGGGGGAAAGTTAATGGGGCCACTGTGTATCTCTGCACAGCCAGAGACCGAAATACTGATATCCTTAACAACCTCACTACCAGGAAGTATGGGAATTCATATTCAGCCTTTTATAAATGTTAGGGGACTTTTAATGTACTTTGAAGTATACATTTATATGGATATGGTATTTTTTCGTGCATGAATACATTTAATAATTTTGAGGATTATGATTAATATTTTGGAATGTATATTTTTGATGACTTTTCCTATATATATATATATACACACACACACACAGTCAAACCAAAAATTATTCAGACATTTTTGAAATTTTTAATATATTTTTACTAGTGGGTGCAGGACACTATAGTTCATTTATGTAAGTGAGGATATCAAAATAAAGTAAACTGTGACATATTATACCCAAAAATTCTTCATACAGTGGACTACCAGTAAAATTGATAAAAATTTGGAAACAAAAATTATTCAGACACTTTGACCTGACCATGTTTTGCTTAAGTGTTATCTGACATAATTTAGATTAATTTTTTCTGACACAGTTTAACTCTGAGATCTTGTCATATTTTATTACCATTTTATTTTAACTTTAGTGAATAAACTGTATTAATGAATGAAATGTTCAAGGTGTCTGAATAAATTTTGGTTTGACTATATATATATATAATATGATTTAAGTTTACAACTTATTTTAAATCTTCAAGTCATTGAAGTCGATCGAAATAAGTTGTATACTTCAATCATATAATATATATATATATATATATATCATGATTGAAGTATCATGCTAGCTTTAGTATCAAGTACTTCAATATATTACATGAAAAATTATGAAGATTTGAATGAAATGAAGATTTTTTTCTCTAAGGACATTGTTTGCAGGCTATTATGCTTTTTTCTATAATTCATATTCAGCGAAATATCATATAGCATGCTGCTCTTTCTAAGATATGGCATAAATAGTAAGTATGTAATAGTAATAGTAATAGTAGTATGCATACAAAAGTAGTATGCATAAGAAAGGATTCTGTCAGGTGCTTTATATAACTATTTAGGGGTTCCCATAATGGGATCATTTTATGGATTTTTTGGATTTTTTATGGAAATTCATTTTTTTTTATTTCAATTACACAGGTTATACTTTATAACATACTTTATCTGTAGAAACTCAGAAAGTATTGTGCAATCATTTAAGACATTTCTCTAAATAGAAGCTTTTTGGCATTGAATATTCTTTAGAAATTGAGTCAAGAACCCTAAGGTTCTATATAGAACCCTACTGAACCATTTTTGTGCTAGTATCCTATTCTAAATTCAGCCATTGATTGAAGATTCCAAAGGAATTTGATTCAGTTTTCTGATCTTCTATCCCAGTACAAATGCCTTGTGTAAAATCCTGTTTTTAAAGAAGTTATTTGTTGAAACTTGCAGTATTTTTCCATGAGATTAAAATGATTAAATTTGAATGTTTTAATGTTTTTTCTCTTCAAGAGTGAAAGCCCCACTACTAAATCTCTCTGACTGTAGGCTTTGGCTCCTGCTTTGATTCATGTTTGCAAAAGGCGCAGGCCACTGACAGAGTGAGATAATTAATTTAGACAAGTAGGCTGCATATCCCACCCACAACATGCATCACTCGTGTAAATTCCGATCCGTTAGACATTTCCGTTAACCGGTGGCGTGACTCTTTTTGTATGATGCAACCGTCAACAAGGTAAAAATGTGGGACGTAACGTCATTGCTCTAGCCTGGCCCAGCACCCCTAATGAGGAGAACGAGGGAGGAAAAAATTCCAGCACAGATAATTAACTCCATTGAACATGTTGTGCTACTCCTGTTGTTGGACATAACGATCAAACTCAATCAAGGTCAGTTTTTTTACAGCCCACCCCGAATTCTGATGGAGGAGGGCCTTTTTACACTGTTCTGGAGAGAGAAACATTTCTCAGAAACCGTTACAATGTATAATACAGATTTTTAATCACATCTCGTAGGAATGATTGCATAACCTCCCGCTCAGTTTTTTTAAACAATGAAATGAAACCGAATGTCTATTTTACTCTGTGATTGTTATTTTAATCAGAAACCATCATATACATCAGGATTATGTGGCCATATGGCCGATGTTACTGTTTGCGGTGTAGGTTATAATATTGCAGAGATTTTCAACTAGACTATTCTTTACAAATACACTTGCCACGTGGCATGTTGCACAGAAGCTGGCTTACACTACTGAAAATACTAATCATGTCTGACAGGGGCAACTTCGGTATTATGTTAATTGGGACCTCAGGCTCAGGCATTATGATTTAAAATGAAGAAAGACATGAATGCAATGCATATTATACAGCAAATCCAAATTGGCCACGAGTTGGTCATGACATTACATTTCATTAGCATTTTGTATTTTTAGTATCATATTATGTGAATGCAGAAATTAGTTGCTGCATCTTGAACTTAAAAGGGAAGTTCACCCAAAATAATTATAAATAAACTTGAACTTGCAACTATTTACTCACCTTTATGTCGTTCCAGACCTGCACAACTTAATTTCTTCTACTGAATTCAATATGACATTTTTTGAAGCGCGCTGGGGTCCCATTGACTTTCGTTATACAAAAAAATGTACATACACACACACACACACACACACACACACACAGTGTTGGGGGGTAACACATTACAAGTAACTTGAGTTACGTAATCAGATTACTTTTTCAAGTAACTAGTAAAGTAACGCATTACTTTTAAATTTTCAACAAAATATCTGAGTTACTTTTTCAAATAAGTAATGCAAGTTACTTTGTTTTCCCATGCATTGACTGACAGCTCTGCTGTTGCCATGTTGAGAGAAATCGAGAGTAAGTGCAGAGGCATTGTGTGTAAACATGATGGTTATTGTAGTTTTAGACTAAATGTAAGCATTTACTCATCTCACTTGCACAAAAACTGTCAGTATTCCTCAAAATGATGCACAAACCTGCAATAATTAAATATATTAAATTAAACAAATATACTTTATGTATTTAATCTTACTTTATTAACTAATGTCTTTGCTGCTGACCTTCTATGATCCAATTCAACAATACTAAATAAGCAAAAATAACTTTAGATAAACATCACATTTGTGATCAGCCTGAAGCTTATTCATTTCACTTTTGGTGTGAAAGGGCCTTTACATTTGCCAAAAATGGACCTTTTTGTGTTTTTTAAAAAACAAACAAGCAAGCCCAGCCCAGGTGAGAAAAAGTAACGCAAAAGTAATGTTTTACATAAAAAGTAACTAACGCAATTAGTTTCTTTTTTAGGGAGTAACGCAATATTGTAATGCATTACTTTTAAAAGTTTTGTCATTTGTCATTCTTAAAACAAATAATAGTTATATAACTATATAAATATAATTTTAGTAGTAAACAGTTTGAATGTTATTCGAGGTTACTATAATTCACACAAAACATGAGAGACTATAAAAGCTCTCAGATCTAGTGCAAAGAAATAAGACAAAAGAAGGTGCAGTATTTCTAAACATTGCATAATTCCATGTACAGCAGCAGCACAATCAGTCTTTGAACGGTTTATCAACATTAGACATCTGTCATACCACAAATGTCATGTTTGTTGTTCTTCTCTGGATATCAAAGGTCAGAGATCACTTTCACAGAGTAAGTTCAGAGAGCAGACCCCCCCACCCACCCCCTCAAACCCTCTTGCTCCCCCCTCAGGTCTTCACACGGCTCGCGCCGCGGTGCTCGGATGCTCCACTGGGAACAAAGAACCGCTGAGCATTGTTCCACCCTGAGTGCGGAATTCCGCAAGCAGGCCAGGTGCACCTCCATTAGGGCTCAGACATGATGAGGAGACCCCGGGGGGGCCCGAGAGTGCGGATGGAATTCGATTGAAAGTGAAGCACAAATGAAAACCTGAACAAGTCCAGATTTGAAAGATTACGGCAGTCTACCAACACAAACAGAGACATAAAAACATACTAAATTTAAACCAGGGATGGTCGGAATTGTACAAAACAACAGAAGTGAAGGTACTTGCGGAAAGCTATATGAACCTGCTGATGTTGACACTGCTGGAAATAGAAGTTCAGTGAGGTGATGCAGTTCATTCTATGGTAAACATGACCTCAGTGGAGAGAAATCCACCACCCATACAATTTGTTCAAAGCCATTCACAAATAATTTACAAGAATCAAGGCTATTTTGCAAAGCAATGAACTAAATGTATAAATTTATAAATTATTGAGATCTTGGACATGATGCATGATAACCTGACTGTGCAAAGAGAACGTTATGTCACTTTTTTTTTGTTAAAGGGTTAGTTCACCCAAAAATGAAAATTCAGTCATTAATTACTCACCCTCATGTCGTTCCACACCCGTAAGACATGAAGAAAACACTGCTTCATGAAGCTTTGAAGCTTTACGAATCTTTTGTTTCGATTCAGTGGTTGGGAGCGCGTATCAAACTGCCAAAGTCACGTGAACTATTGAAGTTTCGAAACACTTATGACGTAACGAAGCTTCATTTACTGAAATCACGTGATTTTGGTGCTCCAAACCACTGATTCAAAACAAAAGATTCGTAAAGCTTCGAAGCTTCATGAAGCAGTGTTTTGAGATCACTAGATATTGTTGAATAAAGTCATTATTTTGTTTTTTTGGCGCACAAAAAGTATTCTCGTCTCTTTATAATATTAAGGTTGAACCACTGTACTCACATGAACTGTTTTAAATATGTTTTTAGTACCTTTCTGGGCATTGAAAAAGGAAATGATCTTGCCGGCAGTGCACACCTCACTGAGCCATCGGATTTTATCAAAAATATTTTAATTTGTGTTCTGAAGATGAACGAAGGTCTTACGGGTGTGGAACGACATGAGGGTGAGTAATAAATGACAGAATTTTCATTTTGGGGTGAACTAACCCTTTAAGGACCCATCAGCCTGTGCCATCTAGAGTTTCATGACTGAACTATGTATCTATACCATTCAGATTACCATTCAAATAAAGAAAAAAACTATTTGGGCACTTTCTGGTTGTCAAACATGAGAAGATCACGCTCATAGTTAATTTGCTGGTTACAAATAATAGCATAAATGGCTCAGAAAGTTAGCTCAGAAAATGTCACTTGGTTTGATACTGTATAATCGGATACAATAAACAAATAAGTTGGTCTAAAAAATGTACGTTGACTATTTCAGCCAAACATCACGCACACAAATGAGAAGAATGTGAGAGCCAAAAAACACAAACTGCCTCTTAGACAGAGTTAAAACAACCAAAACCCAGAGTTTCTCCCACTGAGAAAGCTATACAAAAGAGGCTTTTCCAGCCAAAGCCATTGTAGCATCACATGAGGGGAAAGTTTAGTGGGAGAATCAAGAATCTGCAGCAATAAAACTGTGGGAAACATGAGCAATAGTAACCTCAGTGTTTTGAAAACAAGTATTGGCATGACAAATTGCCCGTCTCATCAGTTTGTCCAAAGCTCAAAGCACTTTTTGTTTTTATACCCAAAATAGTATTTCTGAAATGAGAGGTTACATAAAAGCTTTGTAATTACCCTGTGCGCTCATGTAAAAACACTTGTTTTCCTTTCAATTCAGACTTTCTTTTTTTTGTTCAAACACTGTGATTGTAGTAACAAATACAGGTGGTAACAATAGGTCTCTGAACTATGATACTCCAATTGTACACAAATGAACATCCTGTTATGGTGATCTGATTTTATTCTAAAAGTTTCCATTTACACAAAATGAATGTTAAGCCTGGAGTTTATCCAGTAGATTTGGTTACTGAGGAAAAATCAGGTCAAGTCGTTTTAGGGCAAAAAGCTTCATATCTTCAAAACATAGCTGTCTACTGAGATGCAAGATCTGAGGAAGAAGTAAATTCACAGTTGATTTATTTAGCTAAAGTGGATAAAATGCAACCCCACAGAGTCTCACAGGTAAAACCTGATTAAAAAAATAATAAAAAAGTTATCTTCCACAAATGAAGTCTGTGTCTGCACTTTATAGAGTTTATTGGGTTCAGATGTTGTCCATTTAGACAGCTGCAAGAACCGTATGAGATGAACTATCGGCTTGAATCACTCCTACATGGCGTTTTACATACAGTATTACAATTTTTTCTTTGCATCTCATCTGTTTCAGGGTTATTGGGGACATGCAAAAGGAAAGGACAAAATAAATCAAAGACCAATAAGCTCATGCACAGAAATGGAATGTTTAAATGGATCATAAAATGACAAATTTTCCTTGATCTTCTGAAATAAAAGAGCTTAATGCACTCTGAAAACTTATCTGAACTTTCAGACTTTTATACTTTTGCAACTTACTGATATCAAACAGATATGCTAACACATACAGTAACAACCCAAAATAAAGAGCTGTTTCAGTCATGCCAGTCAAAATAAGCTTAAAAAAAGCAAAAACGTGCTGCATGTGGTGTTAAAACACCCCAGTTTCGCTTAATTTAGATTCCTTGTCAGCTAAACAATTGCTGTTCTTTAAAAAAAAAGTATCACGGTTTAAGCATAACATAACTGCTGCATAACAAGTGTTTCTTGAGCAGCAAATCAGCATATTATAATGATTTCTGAAGGATCATGTGACACTGAAGACTGGAGTAATGATGCTGAAAATTCAGCTTTGATCACGGGAGTAAATTACATTTTAAAATATATTAAAATAGAAAACATTTTGTAATAATATTTCACGATATTACTGTTTTTACTGTATTTTCTATCAAATAAATGCAGCCTTGGTGAGTATAAGAGATTTCTTTCAAATACATTGAAAATCTTACAACCCCCAAACTGTTTAACGTGTATATATTTACATTTTTGCTATACACATGTAAAAACCTTGACCAACACTGTAAGTGTTCCCCCATTAACTCTGTTATTACCCAAAATACCCTATTTTAAAGCAATGGTGGCAGGAGGTCAGTCTATAATCAAAATGTACACTTGTGTCCTATTCGATGTTTATTGATGACGCAAAAAACACTACTTTCCTGGGTCAGAACACAACACAGACAGAGAAAGTTACAGTGAACGCCGGTGGCTCAACACCCTCCACTGAGAAACCCAAAGCCTCTTCAAGTTCCCACTGAACTGAAGCCAGAGCACTAAAACTACAGAACAGAGCCACCCAGGGACAGGCTGTTCCAAAGGGTCAACGGGGAGGGGAAGTGAGGAATTATGCCTGTGTAGTGTGTCTAGATTTGTCTTGCACAATAAATTAAACCAGTCCAAGTGATTTCAATTAGGCCAAAGGTACAAGTGAGAGTGTTAAAGGCACTTGGCTTTTCCTGAGCTGACATACTGAAATAGGAAATTGGGGTAGGACATATTGAAGTGCTAGGCCAACAGCTTCAAAGCTAACAGACATGAGGTAAAAGTCACAAAAAAATCAATTTAGATTTCATGAAGACTATAAAGATGAAAAGAATCAACTAATGAGGTGCTTTTTTCATCTGTTGTCAAATATTCAGGGATCCCTGAAAGAGATACACGTGTCCAGTAGTGAAGTCTCTGCTTGCAACCCATTGTAACTAATGATCGTTTTCTGGTAAATCAATCTCTTTGGAAGCGGTGAGGATCAAATGCCTTCATGTGACTATCTCTGTTCCACAACACTGTCCCACTTTCTCAAGGGATTCAGTGGCCTCTGCAGGGACACTGGCATACATTCATTTGAGAACTGTTCCCCTTAAAAAGACCTTAACCTTTCCATTCTATGAGAACGAATCAGATGGGTCTCAGACTAGAGGAGAACAGCACCAACACAAAGATTGATGAGCTCAGCGTTCCTCTTTTTCTTGGACAGATGGCTGTCTTGATTGTAAGTGGGAGTGGGAAATAAAACTCAGAATTCAGCTCATTCTTCTGTGTCATTAAAGAAACTCAAATGTTAACAGTGTTATTCAAACTCTGCTGGATACTCTTTTTTCAAGTCTGGATCACACTTTATAATAATGTTCATTATCTGTTATTATTAGTGGTGTTTGCTAAGGCAAGAATCATTAGTACTATTGTTCATAACGTAAGTCATTCTGCACCACTTGTGCAACATACATGAATGTTAACTCAAGCCATCCACTTTGATAAAGAGACTGAGGTGTGTTTTTTGTTTTTTAAGTGATCAGAACACCATAGCAACACCCTAGCAACCACACAGCAAAGCCCTGGAACTACCCAGAACGCCATAGCAACAACCTAGCAACCAGCCAGAACACCACAGCAACCACATAGCAAAGCCCTGGAACCACAATATCAACCACATAGCAAAGCCCTGGAACTATGATAGCGAACAACATAGCAACACCCTAGCAACCACATAGCAAAGCCCTGGAATCATCCAGAACACCATAGCAACAACCTAGCAACCAGCCAGAACACCACAGCAACCACATAGCAAAGCCCTGGAACCACAATAACAAACACATAGCAAAGCCCTGGAACTATGATAGCGAACAACATAGCAACACCCTAGCAACCACATAGCAAAGCCCTGGAATCACTCAGAACACCATAGCAACAACCTAGCAACCAGCCAGAACACCACAGCAACCACATAGCAAAGCCTTGAAACCACAATAACATTGACATAGCAAAGCCCTGGAACTACAATAGCAACCACCCAGATCACCATAGCTACCATATAGAAACACCCTAGTAACCATCCAAAACACCACTGCAACCACATGGCAAAGCACTAGAACCACAATAACAACCACATACATTAGCAAAACCTGGAACCACAATAGCAACCACATAGCAAAGCCTTGAAACCACAATAACATTCACATAGCAAAGCCCTGGAACTACGATAGCAACCACATAGCAACACCCTAGCAACCACCCAGAACACCATAGCATCCACATACATTAGCAAAGTTCTTGAAAAATAGAAACCACATAGCAAAGCCCTGGAACCATGATAGCAACACCCTAGCAACCACACAGAACACTATAGTAACCACATAGCAACATTCTAGCAACCACCCAGAACACCATAGCAACCACATACCAAAGCCCTTGGAACCACAATAGCAACCACATTGCAACACATTAACCGCGCAGAACACCTTAGCAACTGCATAGAAATGCCCTGGCAAAGCATGATTTGATGTGTTTGACACGTCATGATTTAAAAATCATGTAACTTTGATTCATATGTTTTCAAATTTGAATGTACATTAAATGCTGATTTAACTTTTGATAAGTTGGTAAAAAGTTTGTCTGGCCCACATTCCACCACCTATTTGATTTATTCCTTGTCTGCATGTTAGGCACACTTTATTCTTTTCTTCTTCCTGAAAATACAGGCAGTGCACAGATTTGAACCCCAAAACATGAATTATGAACCACCCTGGCCTAAATGTAATGGCACATTTAAGAAATAGGGATAAACAGGACCAAAACTCACAATTGTTGCCAACCCATGAGAGAGGAAAGCAGGTCCATCCAAAAAGAGGTTATCTGAAGTTTCCCTGTGATGCTGATTTCATCAAAGCTCATGCAGCTGTGAAGTCTAAGAGGATGTGAATGATTTAACAGGTTATGACAGAAACGTCTTCCTGTCAAAGATGCCAGATGCAGTTTTAGCACAGAGAAAATTATGATGCTTGAGGGCAGAAAGAGGACTCAATGGATTATATAATAGGTATGTGACAGAATAAACGGTGCGCTATAGATAAAATGTCACAAAGCAGACTAATAATTAAATGTTCTTGCATTTATCATGTCAAAAGTACAGCCTAAAAGCATGTTATTTACTACTATCACATTTTACTCTCAAATAGGCTGTTGTGGAGAAATGTTTTAACCATTCATCATACATACACAGGCAGTTGTTGTAATGCCACAAAACCACAATCAATAACTCTGGATAATGGCTTAAGGTCTCTGCTAGTATTTATGTCGGCCACCTGGATATCTTTTGGATTTGTCACAGCATTATGTCCTGCTTTTATGAATATATAGAACATTCTCTCTTTCAGACTTTCATCAGACTATTGGTGCAGACTGAAGAAAAGAACATGGAACGCCACAGGCGCTAGGACTCGGGTATAATCTATAAAATATTAGCTGACCCCATGCTGCTTCGAGACGAGGGAGAATTAAATGCAGGTCATGGGGAGCACTGATTCCCTGAGTTATTCATTTTAGGTTCATTTTTAATAAATTCCTCAACAGCCTGTGAAAGCATAAAAACTGCTACTACACTGTAAAAAAGAATTGTTGGTTTAACTTAAAAAAAGTAAGTTACCTGCATGGTTGCCTTAAAATTTTGAGTTTATTGAAATTAAGAATTTTAGTTAATACAATGAAGGCAATTGGTTTAATCAACACAAACTCAAAATATTATGTTATCTGAACTACATTAATTATTGAAGTTGATTTGACAAGAAAAAATGTTGTGATAATAAATCATGAAAATAATTTTTTACAGTGTACTGAAACTACTTAGAAGAACTAATAGAAGAATGGTGGCCTGGGTTGGGTTAAAATAGAGAAAAGGTCAAGAGAATTGATAAATTTCCAAGCCCAGACTAATCTGACGCCAAGACACAGCAATTTCACTTTTCTTGTAAAGGTTGAGGAAAAGGAGATAATTATTATATTTATAATTGTGGTAAAATTGCATTGGGCAAGAGAATAAAAATAAAGGCCCCACAGAAATCAACCTCTATAGAGTATAAAAGTCATTTTCAGACCTGGTCATTTACTATGTTTAAGTATTGAAATACTGAAGTACAACTTTTAAAATCAAGATTCTTTATTGCCGTTTATGGTTCCATGAAGAACCTTTAACTTCCATGGAAACGTTCTATTGCACAAAAGGTTCTTTATAGTGTAAAATCGTTCTTTAGATTATGAAAATGTTTTTACACTAAGAAAAAATGGTTCTTTTAAAGGATTAGTTTGATTTAAAATGAAAATTACCCCAAGCTTTACTCACCCTCAAGCCATCCTAGGTGTATATGTTTTTCTTCTTTCTGATGAACACAATCAGAGTTATATTAATAAATATCCTGACGCATCTAAGCTTTATAATGGCAGTGAGCGGGACCAACAAGTATGAGCTGAGGAAAGTGCTTCCATCCAAAGCCAAACAGACTCCACACAGCTCCGGGAGGTTAAAAAGGCCTTCTGAAGCGAAGCGATGCATTTGTGTAACAAAAATATCAATATTTAACAAGTTATAAAGTAAAATATCTAGCTTCCGCCGGACCACCTTACATATTCAACTTAGGAAGAAAGCGTTACTAACAGTTAAGCTTTTTTCGTAAGTTGAATACAGAAGGTGTAGGATGTAGTGTTAGGGTTTTGAACTGCGAGAGCCATTACACTTTCTTCCTAAGTATATACAGAAGGCGTTCTGGCGGAAGCTAGATATTTTACTTTATAACTTGTTAAATATGGATATTTTTCTTACACAAATGCATCCCGGAGCTGTGTGGAGTACGTTTATGATGGATGGATAAACTGCTTTGAGTTTCAAACAGGTGGTTTCCGTGCACTGCCATTATAAAGCTTAGATGCGTCAGGATATTTATTAATATAACTCCGATTGTGTTCATCTGAAAGAAGAAAGTCATATACACCTTGGATGGTTTGAGGGTGAGTAAAGCTTGGGGTAATTTTCATTTTAAAGTGAACTAATCCTTTAAGAACTGTTCACTAAAAGGTTTTATTAAGGAACGCAAAATGGTTCTTCTATGGCATCGCTGTGAAAACATCCTTTTGGAACCTTTATTTTTAAGAGTATAGTAAACTTTAATGCATTTCCCAAAAACAACAGAGCATCCATCCAACATGCATTATTTCTCAATGCAAAAACATTAGGGATTTTTTTTCTCTTGTGACAAAAACAATTGCCCATCCACAATGGCCTGGTTTACACTGGTTCTCTGCCCGTCAGGGTCTGGATGACAAACAATGTGGACAGATCATGAAGAATAGTACAGAGAGTGCATGAGGCAATGTCTGATTCAGGCTGTATGGAGAAAGGCAAAGTGTGAGATTGCCAGGCAGCCACCCACCAATCTGTGAAAATCTGCCTTCATCTTAACCACCTGCTTTAGATTGAATTTAATATTACATGATCTGAAGGTTTTTAAGAATTAACAGCTTTATACCTATATACAGCCTGCACCCACACATAGCAAATAACAAAAAGAGGTAGTTTGTTCAGCGATTCCAACGCGAGTAAATACAACATGCTATGCCCAGACTGAAGCAATTATATAAGCTTTCTGATAGCCAGTCAACAAGCAAGACTGCACCGAGGAAGTAAAAGACCGCCTACACAGCTTCAATAAATTCAAGAATGCTCTATTTATTTTACACTCACAATATAGCTGTTTTGTAAACGAAAGCAAGGGATTTCTAGCATTAGAACACTATAATTATCTTTCATATTTATCATATCCTAAAAGCTCCTTTATTTGATCCGACAGTTCTCAATTACAGATAAGCCGACCACACAGACTCAGAAAAAAATGTTTTAAAGGAATAGTTCACCCAAAAATTAAAATGAAAACTTCTGATGCAGTTCCAAACCCATGTGGTTTTAATTTTCCATGTAACACAAAATTAGATGTTCTGAAGAATTTTTATGTTGGTCTTTTCCATAATAGTAGCCTATATATATATATATATATATATATATCAGGGGCGTTTCCTCCGAGGAGGCAAGGGAGGCAGTGCCTCCTCAAAAAAAATAGGATGAGAAAATAATCCATATTACATATAAAACAACACAAATATTACAAACTATGACATTAAAAAGAGTGCAAGTTACTCGTATTTCTTAAGGAACACTGCCCAACAGCGACACCCGCAGGTAAAGTTACAGCAGGAGTCATGCCTCCCTTTGCTCTTATAGAAAACCATAGGAAACCATCAGACCCCTGGCGTCCGGTGGGTTTTGTGGGGGGTAATTGAGAATGAATGGGGGAAAGTCACGTGAGAGGAGGCAATGTCTCCATTGCGCTATGATTGGATATAATTGGTTATGATTGGATATGATTGGTTTGTGCGATAAATCCCGCCTCTTGTTGACGTGCACGTTCCGCGCGTCAGTTTAAATGAACAAATGATGGCGTCAATGGGAAGACTAATTGAAAAGTAAGTAAACAGATCACCCAGTTAGATATCACTGCTTTATGTCACGTCAAAATCAAACTTGAAATGGACTGAAAACACGATGACTGCAATCAGCTTGGTGCAATTAAAAATACAATTCATGACAGACAGTGTTTACGGAGCATGAATGATCCAAAATAGCCTAAGTTGACTATTAAAAAGAAAAACATCAATACACAAATAAAATATATTGTTTAAATTATTATTGCCTTTAGTTATTATTTTGGAATGAATGTAGAAATGCTTAAAACACTAACTTGATGAGATTGACTTGGTTTTGATAAATAGAACATTTATTACAATACATTGTTAATGTAAAATTACAAAATAGAATTGTATTTGGTTTCTTTTTTTCTTTTTTGATGTAATGTAAAGTAATGTTCATTTAACAAGGAAGATGGGTCAACGTTAAGAGTAATGCACATGAATTTACATTGATTCATAAATAAATAAAAAATGTGCCTTCTCATTTCTGAACACCACTGCACGCCACTTATATATATATATATATATATATATATAATGGCTGTCAACGTTAACGCGTTAACGCATGCCATTAATTCAAAATCCTTAACGCGTTAAATGTAATTTAACGCAATTTAAGGCAAATACTGAAGCATGTGAAATTGCGTCATTAAGGTAATTTTACGTCACGCAGTTAGATGATCTTAAATGTCCATGCTGATTACATCAGAGATGGCAGAGAGAGTTATTCATTCCAGTGTCTGTTTCGCTTTAAAACACGAACTCTGTCATATTGTGTCATTGTATGTGAAGAGCGCGAGCCCTTCCGCATCGCGCTGTTCCTGTCTGAACGGAACGTCGAAACTTCCCATCTGTGGCCAGATGATTTCTCGGCTGGATAAAGCGTTTCGCTAGTAAAGTTTTGATAGATGAGGATTGCAATCAAAGTAAAGACGATTGCGGTGACGTACAGAAGCACGCGTGAGTCCGTTATTGATGCGCAAACAAATCATGTATGAGCGCTCTCGACGCACTGATCGCACATTTCAGTAGGCCTATACATTCACGTTGTTTTCACACACATTCAGGATAATGTTTGGATTTGTCCTTTGTATGTTGCTGTGTACTTTAGTAAATATGCAGATCAAGGCGGTTGGTTTAGGTTTTTTGGCATCTCCATGTGGTCCTGTTCAGTATCACAACTTGACTTGTCTAAAATGTAAACAAGCTCTTCGCTGTTGCACATACTATACACTGTGAATTCTGAAACGTTTTTTGCTGTGATTTTTTTTATGGGTGCTTTGGTGTACATAAATGTATGAATTATATGGACTCATTTGGTTATTTGGTGTCCTTTTGGAGTCTGCAAGTGTACTTTTTTGGAAAGGCACCTACATTTACCTTGAAAAAAGCTTAAAAAAAATACAGTTTTGTAAGAATCACACTTCAATCTGATGGTTTACTTTGCTGGAAATAGGCAATGATGGCAAAATGGACATGTTAAACAAGATAAATGGTGCATGCTTAATTTCAGGATGTGTGGTGCAAAGGGTGCGCAATTAATCGCGATTAAAAAATGTAATCTATTGACAGCCCTAATATATATATATTCCCAATTGATCATTTCAAATTATATTATAATTTTAGGTGTGAACTATTCCTTCATGCGGCTCTCTATCTCATAGGTTGATAGATACAGTCAGTGCCCTGACATGAACATTTTTCAAGGTTAGCAGAATTTGTGTCACACCACATCCACCAGCAGCACTCAATGATAAGACAGCCTGTGAAGGTGATAGGTGTGACAGCATTTCCTCCCCCATCCAGATTCAATGTAGCATCTCTCCTGCCAAAACTAGATGAGCAGATACCAGCTCTACACAGAGTGACTAAAGGTCACGCACACACAACCTCAAGAATACTGACAGCTGCCACCAGAGGGCAAACTCCAAAAGACATTGTAGATAAAAGGCAAAGAGCCAGGGCAAACAGTAAACAGGATGTAGAGGCAAGTGAGAAGGAACAGAAAGTAGATGGAAGGTGTTTCCGATATGCTTTTTTATCATTTTTTTAATCTATGTTTCTCTGCTACCACTAAAGAAACACCGTCACTAAGCTGCTAAACAGTGCTAAGCAAGAGATGCTGCCACCTAGTGGTACATTTATACCAAAATACCTTGTACTTCTTTCTCAAACTGTTTGTTCTGTATACTTATTTTAAAGTCACCATGAAATCAAAATTGACAGTTTTTTTTTTTATATATGGAAAATTGAAGTATTTATTATAAATAATTTATCTGTGCACATCATACAATTTTTTTAATTCATGTGCCCAAAGTCTTTTCTCAAAATAATTAACTTCCCTCCCTCTTACAGCGACATTTCTTTTCTTCTCTGATGACGTTTACTGGCCTGAGGGCGGGACAAATCTGTCACTCATATGAGACCACAACCATCCAATCAATTGCCGGTGTACAAAAATAAAGACCCGCTCTACATTTTTTCTTGTTCGGGAAGCCGTTTGACTCGGATATATGTTATAGGGAAGAAAAGATTAGGCTATAGCAACTTCCGTTTCATGCTGACTTTAAAAAGCTATACATTAAATTGCCAAAAAAAAAAGTCTGTTAAGAATGGAATAGGCTACAATTTCAAACCCTTTACAGTTTATTATGTATATCAGCCACTGAAACATTCATAAAATTAAGTATAAAATCCACAATATATCACATAGCCTACCAATAAAAGTGTTGTCTGTGTTCCTCAGTTCTAATTCACGAGCACTCATCCCTGTCCTCTGTAATGAGGTGTGCGGGTAAAAGGCTGTCATCAGAAAAACACAGGGCTCTAGTTCACCTCTAACGTTAATTAGGAAAACACAGGCTACTGCACGCTGTTTCCCGACAAGCTGTCAGTGAAGTCTGAGGGCATGACAGTAAAATAACTGCAACTGTTCAGTCTCCCGAGACTGATTCCCAAGGTAGGCTAATAGAGACTGGGCAGCCGGCACACAAAGACGGCAGAGAAGTGCATTATTAATTACTATTTTAAGTATTATTATTGTTATCTTAAAACCAAACAATTATTTGACAGATTTGGTTGTTTCTTAAACTGCAGGGACCACATAAACTCCCTAAACACACTTTTCAGACTCTCAATGTCCAAAATAATAATATATACATTAATCATTTTGTCCATGTGAATGTTATAAACATGGCATTTCCACCACAATTTTTTTTTTTTTTTTTTTTTTTTTATAAAACGGCCTACTCCTTTCTTTGTCTTGCAGCTAAAGGGCAATATAGCCAGCAGAGTATTTATGCTAAATACACAGAATAACACAATATTTTCTTAATTTAACCAATAAAGCTTAATTGAAAATAACCCAAAATAAAAATATCCAGTTGACAAGTGATATTTACCTTGCTTTTCCTTTGTCTTCTTCATATTGAATGTCTCAGGCATGCTCTTCAGTTGGTACCCAACAAATACCCAAGCTTTTGAAAAAAATGGTTAATTGTGGTGAAGGTGATGGCACAACACAACTGAGTCGTAATTTTAAAACATAATTAATTTAATAAAGTAAACAGTAAACAGCAGTTTGTGTTCACTCTTTGCTTGAATTATCAAATAATTATTTTATTATGGATTTTCATAGTTTAAGACTTAAGTCAAGGATAAAACAATATAATCTGTACATATAAATCATTTGAAAAGTAGCTTAACTTAAAAAGAATTACTGTCTTGTCAAAGTAAGCGTTATTTCCTTCACTTTTATTTTGAAATGGCATGATGACTTTTATTTTGATATAACCCGGCTGTGACGTCACGTGGCGACTGTAGATGCCTGCCTCCATGCTGGAGTTGATGTAACAGGCGTGTGGATTGATCGTTGTACCGGTGTTTGAGTTTTATTGATCGGATAAACGGCGATCAGACAGATCTGTCAGCAGACATGTCGTACTGCAAGCAGGAAGGTATGACTTAACTAAATCGGACTGTTTAAACACACTTTATACCCATCTTTTACTGTCGTTTAGCTGTGCGGCTAGTGCTCATGTCAGTAAAAGTCACTCTCTTACCAGCCATGTTTGATAATATCAATGAGTTCTTTAAATATTTATCGGCTGCAGATAATCTTTTCAGATGTGTTCAGATGTTTCATGTTAAATTATCCTATTTTGCATGTGTGTAGTGAGTTTGGTGAAGAATTACTGAATTACTGGTGGAATTATAGATGAACATTCTTCATTCTTCTTAACCATGAGCTCAATAAAACACACATCTATAGTGTAACGAAATATGTTTTCAATGAGTTCAAGATCTGACTGATTTTGATGGTTGTGATGCCTGAATGACTTCATGTTGTGTCACCCTGCAGATAGCAGGCGCCTGCAAGGTCATAACCTGGAGAGTTCATAACCTAAAGTCCACCAAATTATTTAGGTTAATTTTTTTCATTATGAAATATTTTTACATAATATGAACTTCAACACAGCATGTTTGCCCTGAAAATTGAGTACAGTGCAGTGTTATTTTATTGTGTGTGTGTATGTGATGTGTGTGTGTATGTGTATATATATATATATATATATATATATATCTCAACTAAAATTACAATTAAATGAATGAAAGTGAAAATATAAAATATAAATATTAAAGCTAGGTTATATAGCATTGTATAGTGTGTGTGTGTGTGTGTGTGTGTATATATATATATATATATATATATATATATCACACACACATCACATACACACAAAATAACACTGCACTGTACTCAATTTTCAGGGCAAACATGTGTTGAAGTTTTTGTGATATATATATCAACTAAAATAAATTACAATTAAATGAATAAAAGTGAAAATATAAAATATAATATAAATATTAAAGCTAGGTTATATAGCGTTGTATTGTGTGTGTGTGTGTGTGTGTGTGTGTGTATATATATATATATATATATATATATATTATATAGTAATTTTAGTACTCCACATTTCTAATTTTTAATTATAAATAAATAATTATAAATACATTTTAATATTTATATTTTATTTTTTAATCACAAATTATTTTTAAGAGTTTAAGTTAGCAATAACAACAACTAAGTTAGCAATAAAGTGATCAATTAACAGTATGTTTTTAAATATAAAATATTATTATAATTTTATCATTGTGTGTAACTTCATTCTCTTCTCAATAACAAAAGGTAAAGATCGCATCATATTTGTCACCAAAGAGGATCATGAAGCACCCAGTAACGCTGAGCTAATCGAAGACGACCCTAATGATCCGTATGAGGATCACGGTAAGTTTTTGAACTTGTACAAAATTTTAATTATCATTTTGCATAGATTAGCCTAAATATGATTTATCTTACTTCCAGAATACTCATTTTACACTCATTTCTTTTGACCCTGCAGGTCTTATTCTACCTAATGGTGACATAAACTGGAACTGCCCGTGTCTGGGCGGTATGGCCAGTGGCCCTTGTGGACAGCAGTTCAAGGAAGCCTTTTCTTGTTTCCACTATAGCAAAGAGGAGGTAAAGGGGTCAGATTGTGTGGAAAACTTCCGGAGTATGCAGGAGTGTATGCAGAAATACCCCGAGCTTTACCCCCAGGAAGACGACAATGATAGCGCCCCCTCTGGTGGGGCTAATACTTCACCCAGTGAATCCACTTCCACTGACTCTCTCCCTACATCCTCTCCTGATTCAGCACCAGCAGCCACAGAAAACCCAGCAGCTAGCTAATGTCATCCTGGCTTCGTTCCCACCGCACCTCACAGCAGAGACAGCTCCACTTTTGAGTATGCAGAGATCATATCAAAATATGCCACTGGATAACTATGATGCTCTCCACCTGGCTGCATGATGCACAGAGATGGGGGAAACCCTTAAACTTCAGGTTTTTGATTAAAATATTCAAATGACATTAACATGCACTTGATGGACCTTTAAATAATGAGTTTTGGGGATCTGTATGGTGAGTATGGCCCCCTTTGAATCGTCCAGCTTTCTATTTTCTGGTTATTTGCTCCACAACCTAAGTTAGTTTGACTTGTGTACAGATCAAAGGCCGTTTGGCGGTTGTACTTTGACAACAGTGCAGTTTTGGGATGAAATACTCAAATAACAAGTCTATATACATTTCCTGTGTTGATTTTTGTTGTAGAACATGACTAAATGTTTTTCCGATGAAGAAATGTTCTGCTGCTGACGCGTTTGAAAGCGTGTAGCCCAAGGTTGCATATTAAGTACAAACAGTAGGGGGCGTGAGTGAGTAAACCAGTAGCCTTACCTGTCAACCGATGATACAGAAGTGATTTGATGGCGTTAAAACAACGCATCATAAATGAGAAGATCTTATGTTTAGTAAGAACATGCAAGCATCTGTTGTTCCAGAGACTAATAGGCTTTGTTTAAATGAAGTATCTAACATCGAGGGCTGTTTCTAGATCCCTTTTCAACACATGCTAACATTAAACAGTGTTGTGCTGATATCAGATCCTTTTTGTAACCTTAAAATATTTTTAAGCTCATGTGGCTTGATACATTAAATCAGTGACATGGTAACACTTTACAATAAAATTTAATTTGTTAACATTAGTTAACTACATTAGTTAGCATGAACAAACAATGAACAATACTTATACAGCATTTATTAATCTTGGTTAATCTCAACATTTACTAATACATTATTAAAAAAGTGTCTGTGAACATTAATGTACTGTGAACTAACATGAATGTTTATTAACTAACATTAACAAAGGTTAATAAATGCTGTAAAAACATATTGAGCATTGTTAGTTTATGTAAGGTAATGCCGTAACTGTTAACAAATAAGACCTTAATGTAAAGTGCTACCAGTGACATTTACAAATCTGTAGGTTTTGTCACCAAGAGTGACTGTGTTTAGATTGAAATGATTTGTCATTCAAAGCCTTAATGTGATTATTCTTGTTTTGGTTAAACAAGAAACCTGATCTTTTCATCTGTGATGTACCCGTTTCTGTAAAATGTTTTAATAAAATAAAAGATCTTGAGTCCAAATCATGCATAAGCGCTGGGACAATTTGAATCAGTCCATACCTTTTGTTTTTCAATTTTGACTTTTTTTTTTTTTTTTTTTACAATTGTGCATTTAAAAAACAAACAAACAAAAAAAAACTCTTAACTGAAATGTTATAAGCAAAGAAGCAAATAAAATACAAAAGTGTGAATGAATGAATGAATCACAAAAATACCCTGCCTGAAGTCCTTGTGGATTCACTGGCTCATATTTATCATGTGTCCATTCATATATTCAAGAAACTATTTTAGAGAGTCTTTTGATGACTATAATAACTACAGAGGAATAAGTACAAAAACAGTCCAATCAGGCTTATGAATGCCATATCCATGTTCTGAGTTTATGCATTGATTATTCAGCGTCCACAAGACAACGGCCTCCTAAATGAACAGTTGTTTTTGAAGAGCTAAGCCCAACTTGTTTTGTATGACAATTATATTTATTTTGAGTGACTATTCAGTGCACTTTGCCATGCAACTACTTCATGAATATTTCTTCTGGTAATTACCCACATTCCTTTTCAGTTGCATCCGGTGGTCATGGTACATTTAGGATCCAGCTGCCTGCTTTGGTACAATGGCATCATTTCAAGTGAGGGCTTTCAAGTTTGGGCAGTGATGTATGGAAGCTTGTTTCCGCCAGGAAATAAAAAAGGTAATTGTGACTTTTTATCTTACGATTCTGACTTTAATGCGCAATTGCAAGTTTATATCTCACAATTCTGACTTTTTTCTCAAAATTGAGAAATATAAACTCACAATTGCGAGTTATAAAATCAGAATTTCAAAACAAACTCGCAATTGTGAGTTATAAAGTCTGAATTGTGAGATATAATCCCGTAATTGTGAGGAAAAAAAAGTCAAGGAAACATAAACTCGCAATTGCGAGTTATAAAGTTAGAATTGCAAGATACTGTATAAACTCACAATTGCGAATTATAAAGTCTGAATTGTGGGATATAAACTTGCAATTGAGAGAAAAAAAAAAAACAATTGCAAGTTTATATCTCACAATTCTTACTTTTTTTCTCAAAATTGAGAAATATAAACTTGCAATTGTGAGTTCTAAAGTCCGAATTGTGAGATATAAACTTGGAACTCTGAGGAAATTTTTTTCAGCTCGCAATTGCAAGTTTATATCTCACAATTCAAAGAATAAAATTCTGGCTTTTTTTCTTTTGCAAATACAAGTTTATATCTTAAATATCTGGGAAAAGATATCTACTCACAAGTCAGAATTGTGAGAAGTCACAATTACCTTTTTTATTGTTTTATTCCTTGGCAGAAACAAGCTTCCATAGTGTTGTGCTACTGTACATTTGGGTAAAGTTGTGCTCATAGGCAGCCCTGATGCAGTGCTTCTGTGACCTGAAAGCCCAGGATGGGGGTCCAAGGGACTACCAGACTCTGCATGGTGACCAGTAGCCTCCCTGAGTCCACTTCCTCAGGACCTGCCAGTAGATAATTCCCACCTACAGATGGAAACAAAACAGTCACAAGTTTAATGGCAAACTTGACTGAACCAAAGCTGTGGTCTAAATAAGGGTGAGTTTTTATACTCGAGACATTGGGTGCTGTACCTGGGTTGAGGATGGGACAGGTGCAGCCACGGCTGGTCCAAGAGAGTGGGTACAGACTGTGTGTGCCCTGGGAGAGGGGCAGTTTTCCAGAACGGAAGACCTTCCTCACCTTCACCAGGACAACAGCGTGTGTGCCTTTATCATGAGCTGACAGCACACTGGCTTTGATCACTACAGCCACCACAAACAGTCAGTTCACTCATTAGATTTAAATGGATGTTTAGACGGCAAATGCCATCAGAATTGATTAATCGAATTATTGAATATCATGAAAAAGCCTCACCGTATGCATGTTTCATCTTGCAAAGATCAGCCACACTTTTCAGCTTCTTTTCTCTACAGCTGCACTTCCCTGTAGAGAATTCATATTTAACATGTTACAAGTTCTGTACATATTAACATATTTCATCTCACAAAAACACGCTCAGGTCAAAGAAATATGTATGGTAATGCAGTACGGTAACAAGAATATTGTCATGAAAACAATGTAAATATTTTAAAAAAATATTATTTTTGAAAATAATGCAAAAAAAATCTTAATGCTGCTAAAATAAGTTTTAAAATCAATTAAGTTTTCCTTAAGTAAAGTTTTATTTTGATTTTGGGATGAAATATGGACATGTTCTAGATTTCACCCATTTATATTACAATACATAATCATTTCAGCCTTACATTTGAAGGAACCACATAAAAAACACATTTTTGAAAAGCCACATCTTAAAGTCACATTTCCTGCTGTGGTTTCCCATGTTTCACAGCAGCTGCTGTTAGTGTTTTGTTACTGTAGTCAGCTCACCTGTATAATACAGCGCAGAGACGGCGAGTTCTTTAGGCCACGCCCTCTCGTCCTCTTGAGGTTTAAAGTGGGACAGTTCAGGAATTTTCCCACCAATTGGTACATTGTAAAGCTTCACACTGCCTTTGCTGTTAAAGAAAAATGATATGACAACAAAAATCAATTGTATTTGAAAATCCCCAGCAGGTATGCAATTAAAATTCAACTTGGATTTGTGGTTTTGAGATTCCTAATGCTCAATGTTTTAATTCAAAATCACAAATATTAAGACTTATTATAAATTAGAATAGAAAGGATTGAAAATTTAGTTTGTGTATGCATAAGTCTGACCTGTCTAGGCAATGACCTGTGATGGGGTCACAGGTCAAGGGGCACACACAAGGTTTGCAGCCCTCCTCTCCAAAGCCCCAGTACCCTGGTAGACAGTGGCTACAGGTGGTGCCCCCCACACCAGGTTTACAGTGGCACTGTCCACTTCTAGGATGGCACCATGGCGTCTCGTCGCCAAAATATACTGGCACCGAACCAACTGGGTCACACCAGCATCCTGCCACAGAAAAGAATGTTAATCAACTTTTGGTTCATTAGTTCTTCCTACTGCTGTCAAGTCACTTTAGTGGATTGTGTCATACGGCCAACTCTAGGAGGCAATGAAAGACTGTAAATGACTGCGAAGATAACTATTTTGATATAATTTTTTTTAAGGAAATAAGGAGTGCTTGACCAAGCAAAACATGTCATCACTATGCTAAGGTTTAATAGGTGGTTGCTAGGGTGTATGTGACTGCTAAGGTGTTCTGAGTTTTTTTTTTGCAAGCTTGCACCAATGTGGCTCAGCAAAAGTGCGCATCGAGGGCACATATCGGCCACAAAGGGGGGCGCTCGTGAGCACCCTTCTAAAGCCTAAAATTGATAAATGGGACACCCTACGGTATTGTGGACTTAATGGACACGCGCACACGGCAGCCATTGTAAGTCCACAAGACCGAAAGTGCATAGAAGTGTGCCATTTGGGATTCAGCCTATGTGCTTCGAAAGGGAGGGGTGAGCGGTGGACTGAGCCGTTGGTTGCAATTCACAACCTAAATGTCTCTTTTTTGCTTACAAATAATATGCATCAATAAATTATTCACTATAAGACCAGGAATGTGCATTAATAAGATAAACAAAGTCAATTTTGATTTCAATTAAAAACAACTATTTGAGTGCAGAACCCTTTAAGATCTCATTGTCCTTTCTGTTTGTTCCTTCTCTTCTTTCTAACTGTCTTACGTGTGCAAGCATGCGGGGAGTTGAGGGGTCTGGCAGGGTGGCGGTGGTATCCAGGGCGACAGCGCTGGCACCGGCGGCCCACAGTGTTATGCTGGCAGTTGTCACAGACGCCCCCACTACTGCCCCCTGTGGACAGCCAAACTCGCTGGGAGAAGTGGCAGCTCTCTGCGTGGCCGTGACATTCACATTCTTGAGCAATAGAAAACGAGAGCACAGAGAAAAAGTTAGAGGGAGAGAAAGAGACATTATGGATGAAAGAATCTTTCAAGACCTGAGAAACAATCCTTAACATTTTTTTAAAATATCAAATTAAAATTCTTTTAAAATCCCCTTTAAACTCTTGTTTAAGCAAAAAATAATCTTAACAGTCCAGTTCACACATCCAATTTTAAAATTAGACATGCATCCAGCTGTTTCACTAATTTGTAATTTCCATTATTCTTAATAGTGATTCTCACTCGATTTTCAATATTGCAATACAGACATTTATTTATATTTAGTTATTTAAAATGCTGTAATACAATGCTTTTTTATTTCATTTATTTCATTTTTTAAATTTTAATAATAATAATAAAATAAGATACATAGTCATTTCACTCTTTTGTAATGTCCATTATTCTTAACAGTGATTGTCACTAGATTATCAATATTGCAATGTAGTAATTTTATTTAGTTATATTTACTTTGTTATTTAAAGTACTGTAATACATTTATTTTATTTTAAAATAATCATAATGGTTCTAAAACAGGCTTTATTTTCTTTAAGCCAAATATATTTTGTTTATGTTTATTTTAAGGTATAATTGAACCTGGAGATAAAATGATGATGTGCAATTTTCTTTTTTTTACTTTGTCAGAAGAAAATGGTTTTTGCAAAAAAAAAAATTTCTAGGGTACTGCTAGTGGTTGCCAGGTCATAGTTTATGTGGTTGCTAAGGTGTTCAGAGTGATTTTTAGTGTGTTGCTATGCAGTTTCTATGGTGTTCTGGATCATTGCTTACATTACTAACACAACAACCCCCCATGGTATTGTGGTTCTAAGATATGTATCGGATCCCTCCTGCATTAGAATGTGAAAAATATAAAAAAGATCTTTCATAATCACAATTTCCTTTCCATTTTCAAGAATTAAAGGAATTTAAGGCTAAATCAACCAGTACAGTAAACGCACTTACTCTGGCATGGGTTGCTCTCCCCGCTGCTTCCATTGGCTGCTCTCCAGGGTTGGTCGTTGTAGAGCGGGGCACACCTCTCGCAGTGCTCGCCCGCTGTGTGGTGGGCACACACACACTTGCCAGACACCTGCGCTCCAGAGGAATGATTCACTTTCAGTTGCTGCCCATTCAAGCCCCACAAAGCCTAAAAAACATTTAACAGGCCACTTCCTATTCTCCTAACTACCGGGTGAGTGCACATACACCCTCAAGTATGCATTCAGCCAATATTTCATGGTGGGGCCAATGTAGGCAAGATATGGGCTTGAGATATGGGCCCTACATAGGCTAATTCAGATAGGGTCGACATGGAACCTATAGACTAATCCATTTAGGACCCATACTGGTTCTAATTCAGATAGGTCTGACATGGAACCGATAGATGAACCCATTTAGGGCCCATACTGGTTCAAATTCAGATAGGGCCGACATGGAACCCATAGACAAACCCGTTTAGGGCCCATACTGGATCTAATTCAGATAGGACTGACATGGAACCATAGATGAACCCATTTAGGGCCCATACTGGATCTAATTCAGATAGGACTGACATGGAACCATAGATGAACCCATTTAGGGCCCATACTGGATCTAATTCAGATAGGACTGACATGGAACCGATAGATGAACCCATTTAGGGCCCATACTGGATCTAATTCAGATAGGACTGACATGGAACCATAGATGAACCCATTTAGGGCCCATACTGGATCTAATTCAGATAGGGCCGACATGGAACCCATAGACGAACCCATTTAGGGCCCATACTGGTTCTAATTCAGATAGGGCTGACATGGAACCCATAGATGAACCCATTTAGGGCCCATACTGGTTCTAATTCAGATAGGGCTGACATGGAACCCATAGACGAACCCATTTAGGGCCCATACTGGTTCTAATTCAGATAGGGCTGACATGGAACCCATAGATGAACCCATTTAGGGCCCATACTGGTTCTAATTCAGATAAGGCTGACATTGAACCCACAGACAAACCCATTTAGAGCCCATACTGGTTCTAATTCAGATAGGGCCAACAATGAACCCATGGATGAACCCATTTAGGGCCCATACTGGTTCTAATTCAAATAGGGCCGACATGGCACCCATAGACGAAATCATTTAGGGCCCATAATTGTTCTAATTCAGATAGGACCGACATGGAACAAATGGACGAACCCATTTAGGGCCCATACTGGTTCTAATTCAGATAGGGCCGACATGGAATATATAAATGAACCCATTTAGGGCCCATACTGGTTCTAATTCAGATAGGGCTAACAATGGACCCGTGGATGAACCCATTTAGGGCCCATATTGGTTCTAATTCAGATAGGGGCGATATGGAACCCATAGACGAACCCATTTAGGGCCCATACTGGTTCTAATTCAAATAGGGCCGACATGGCACCCATAGACGAAATCATTTAGGGCCCATAATTGTTCTAATTCAGATAGGGCCGACATGGAACAAATGGACAAACCCATTTAGGGCCCATATTGGTTCTAATTCAGATAGGGCTGATATGGAACCCATAGACGAACCCATTTAGGGCCCATACTGGTTCTAATTCAGATAGGGCTGATATGGAACCCACAGACGAACCCATTTAGGGCCCATACTGGTTCTAATTCAGATAGGGCCAACAATGAACCCATGGACGAACCTATTTTGGGGCCATACTGGTTCTAATTCAGATAGGGCCGACATGGAACAAATGGATGAACCCATGTAGGTCCCATACCTCAAGCCCATATCATGCCTATATTGACCACACCATGAAATGTTGGCTGGACAGAAGAGGAAATAAATTCATTCACTCCGTCATTTATTCTGTCATTTACAAGTGTGCTGCGATGCTGTTCGTCCCAAAAATCACTAACAAATTGGACAGACTTACCACATTACTGGGTTGCAGGCTGACTTGTCCTTCATTTTCAGGAAGGCAATGTTCAGCATGGCCATGACACAAACACGCCCCTTTAGCCAAAAGAGAGTACACCGCAAATGGGGTTGAATCCAGGGGATCAGAACTGGGTGTGGGAGAAGCCAGCATCTTGCTGTGAATTGTGGGTAAAAATGGCGGATTTGACTGTTCCGGGATGCTTCGCTGCCCCTTTGAGACGGGACACTGTTGAGATTTTAAAAGCTGTATTCGTAAGTTAGTTACTGTCAGACGGGACAGTGCCTCAGGACTGTAGGGATCGACAATCCCACTGCCCAATCCTATGGATCGGAATATGATCTAGAAAAGAATTAGAAACAAATGATTATGCATTGTCAAATTTAAAAAGCATCAGACAGAACTGAAATTTAAATTCACCATAGTTGTACTCGAATGGGGGAATATTTGGTTTAAATGCTGTTTAACCTTATAAAGCCTATCATATTTGATATGCAAAAAGGCCTCCATCAAAATAATCAAAACTTTGCTGAAAAAGCTGTTGGACAATCTACTACATGCCTTCTGACGTCTGATTGATAGTTTATACTTTTTTAGCAAGTAAAAGGGCTTTTAGTTTATCAAAATGTCTGTCTTCTGGTCACGGTACACGTCTTCTTGCTGTGAATTTTTTTTTACTGATTTTTATAAAGTAAATGTAAGAATAACTTTTATATTGTTTTTTATATTGTTTTAATCGCTATAGCACTTCTCAGTACTTAGGTCACTTTTTCTAAATTCTTTACACAATTCTCTTTACCAACTTTCAGCTTGGCAGTTAATTTCCCATTAAAAATGCATTAAAACTACCAAAACACATCCTCCCAGGTGTCAAATCAGCTCATAAGTACATTCTTCCATTTGTACTTTGATCCCCGCAAAATTGAGTGCAGAAATGACATACTTCACATTTAAACCTGCGGAAACATTTAAAAATCCAAAAAAAAAGAAAAGAAAAATGTTTTGTAGTGCTTTGGAGACCTTATTTCCTTCCTTACCTCTCCTCGGCTGCACGGTACCGCGTTCGAATATCTGGAAGTGCAGACAGCTCCTGCTTGACTTACATCATCAGGAAGCCCAAACATCTCAGTGCAGTTCCTGGCAAACAGCTTTAGTGTCTCCCAGGTCTGGCCGAAGTCCTGTGAGCGTTCCAACCTCATAGCAGCAGGACGTGGAGAACGGAACAACATCACAACGTGACTCATGCAGAACCGTGTCTCCAAGTCAAGACGGATTTCTTCCTTTTCTCCAGTGGCTGCCGCTGAGCCCCACCAGGTATCTGGATGAATAAATGGGTCATCGGCCATGAGGGCAGGAGGATGAAGCTCTGCTAGACAGCGTGGCTGGGTTGCCAAGCAGGAAGAGCTATTAGTGCAGCAGCTAGTCAGCGTGAAAAGGGTCCTGCCACTGGCCAAGTTACCCATAGGAGGGCTACAAGCACGACCAACACATCTGGACTCTGTGTAAAAGAGAAAATATGCATTGCACACACATTCACAAACAAATCAAGGAAACTTTCATGTTGATGAAATGAAATGCACCATTTTTGAACAATGAACTTCTGTAAACACTACAGTCAGGTTCTGGCATGTCACAGAACAATGTTTGACAACCTGAGCCTTTAATGAACCTCAGTCGTGCTTTAACAGAAGCTGTGTCATTTCTCCTGAAAAGATTGCATCACTGCAACAATAGTTAGGTATGACAAGAAAGGTGAAGTTTAATATTATTTTAGAATGTTATAAATAAGAATACATTAAAAGTGTCAATATAAAAACGGATGTTATCATGTTATAAAAATATGAAATATTACACAGCTTAAACTTTAAATAAACACTTAATACACGATAAAGGCATAAAAACGAAAACCAGATCTCACACAAAGTTTATGTATCTGACAATTTGATTATTATTAGAAGGAGAAGTCAAGTTATTTTAATGGATCCTTCTTCCCACAAAATGCAAAAACAATATTTGTTAACCGTTTACCTAATTTTCTTTCGATATCTGGTTAAAATCATACAAATTTAATTAATTTACAAATCATTATATAATGCTTAACACATCAGTGGTTCATATATCTTCAAGTATGAATATATAAGAAAATACTTTAATCAAACTTTAAGGATAGATAGATAGATAGATAGATGATAGATAGATGATAGATAGATAGATAGATAGATAGATAGATAGATAGATAGATAGATAGATAGAAAGAAAGAAAGAATATGTTCCACCAGATTTCTTCACTCACCTGTGAAGCCCTGCAGGAATCCAGGAAACATGACCACTGCGCACTTCAATATCACCATTACAAACTGAAGATTCCAAAGGGGTTTCATGTTTAGCAGTCTGGGTGTACAGGCAGGTTAGTTATCCATAGTTAGAACAGATTCATGTCCCAGTGCATGGTCAGTTGAGTTTGGAGAGATCTCCTTCACAGTCTGTTTGGAAACAGAATTTGCATGAAATCCAGCGGCTGGTAATCCATTTTCACAGAGAGTCAGTAAGAAAATTGTTTTGATGGTGGTGGTGATCTGGGATGCACCTGTCCAAACGGCACGCGGTTCATTCCTTTAATATTGTTTTTCAGATGAAGAGTAAACTGTTGTCTTTTCTGTGTTTGGACATGGCAGTCCTTTCAAACTGAAGGCAAAAGAGGGGAAAACCACGCAGGTCACTTTGGTAATAGCAGTGTGTCGCTCCTCTGCGTAATACGCAGCGTTGTTCCAGCTTCCCAAGAGCACAGATGAATGACTGTGATCCACTGGCCTGAATCTGGAGCATTGAAATGATTGAAAAGGAGCACTCTACTGCCTCACAGTGGAATGCTACACTAGTGCAGTTCCCAGCCTACTTAGACAAGTGATTTCTCCTAGATTACATTTTTGCTCACTGACTGTACCAGACATGTTTTCTCAGTATCTTTGCGATTCCTGCCACTGAACGTCCTATATCAGAAAGAGCCATCCTGGGCATCCAGGAAAGGGATTTAGCTTAACCATAAATGAAAATGATGACATCATTTACTCACCCTCCTGTCATTCCAAAGGCATTTGCTGTCCACGCCTATCTTTTTCATACAGCAAAAAATCATTTTCTGAAACTTTTGCAATATATTTCCTCATGAATTTGTTTTTAGTCTTTTGCTTGGCGATTCTGCAGGTGGGCACATGAAAGATTCTCTGAGGCTGGAGAACAAAGTTAAAGGGTTAGTTCACCCAAAAATGAAAATAATGTCATTTATTACTCACCCTCATGCCGTTCCACACCCGTAAGACCTTCGTTAATCTTCGGAACGCAAATTAAGATATTTTTGTTGAAATCCGATAGCTCAGTGCCTAGCCAGCAATGACATTTCCTCTCTCAAGATCCATTAATGTACTAAAAACATATTTAAATCAGTTCATGTGAGTACAGTGGTTCAATATTAATATTATAAAGCGACGAGAATATTTTTGGTGCGCCAAAAAAACAAAATAACGACTTATATAGTGATGGCCGATTTCAAAACACTGTTTCATGAAGCTTCGGAGCGTTATGAATCACCGTATCGAATCAGCGGTTCGGAGCGCCAAAGTCACGTGATTTCAGCAGTTTGGCGGTTTCACACGCGATCCGAATCATGATTCGACACGCTGATTCATAACGCTCCGAAGCTTCATGAAGCAGTGTTTTGAAATCGGCCATCACTATACAAGTCGTTATTTTGTTTTGTTTTTTTGGCGCACCAAAAATATTCTCGTCGCTTTATAATATTAATATTGAAGCACTGTACTCACATGAACTGATTTAAATATGTTTTTAGTACATTAATGGATCTTGAGAGAGGAAAGGTCATTGCTGGCTATGCAGGCCTCACTGAGCCATCGGATTTCAACAAAAATATCTTAATTTGTGTTCCGAAGATGAACGAATGTCTTACGGGTGTGGAACGACATGAGGGTGAGTAATTAATTACATTATTTTCATTTTTGGGTGAACTAACTCTTTAATGTGATCCAGCCTCATGGAGAATTCCAGAAACCAGGAACAAAACCTGCTCTCCTTAATGAGGTGAGAGATGTTACTTTATGTGCCTTTTCCTCCTGGTTTTGAACTACAGTAGTTCTGTAGTATGGGTGCTTTGATGTTTCATTCAAGGAAAATTGAAATACATACAATAATAAATATCCTAGAAGGATATTGTGACGAGGAAATACAGCACTATGAATGTTTCTGTTTGCATAGTGGTTAATGAAATCATAACTAATGCACATAAACTATTGACATTTATGCATTTAAAAGGTATATTTTAAGAAAAATATTACACGTAGTTCACTGAGCTGAACATGTCTCAGAGTTTGAGCTTTGAGTGTTTAGATGCAAACCCAATGGAAATGAATTTGGTTAAAGATCAGGATAACCTTCAGCCTTTGACATAATCAGATAGCACAGTCTAGTAACAAATTCTATGTTCTTCCATTAAATATTCATGGAGTTATAGTCAAAATGTAAAATATCAGTTAACCTTTCCTTTCAAGAGTTTCACCATGCACAATGGACAAAAATCCCCTTAGTGGAGTCATCATGGCTGAATGTGTCACTTTGCCAACTGTTTCGTGCCCAGTTTATATTAAAACAGATGTTGGGTTCACTTTGTATTCATAAACTACACATAAAAAGACAAAAATAAAAACTCATTAAACCTAAATTAAATTTTCTTCATCTTTGTTGTGAAAACCAATAAAACTGTTGTTCACTAATTATTTGAAATAAAGACAATGATTTTATTATGTTTTCCTCAACATATAGCCTACATCAGATGTTAATGGGCATATTAATTCATAAGTTGATAAATAAAGAGTCATGCCAGCTGAAAGGGAATGTATTGTGCTAATGGAGGGAATGTATTTCAAAGCCACATGCATTGACACAAAATACACTCAAATGAAGTCTTTGGTTTCATGGTAGAGCATTACAAGGCAAAGTTTTATTGTAGTCACGTAAAAGCTGTTTACAATATGTGCAAAATTCCAGCAAGTTCTCTCGCATCTATGCTTCTTTTGAACGTAAGGCCTTTATAGTTACCTCCAGCTGTTTACTTTGAATGAATGAATGAATCCCACACACATAAACACCAAATCTGTTAAAATGTAACTGAAATTAAATTCTTTCCCCATACACCATATTCAGTTGCTGCAGAATGGATCAATTGGAAGACAAAAAT
The DNA here is from genome assembly GCA_039654765.1 of Mylopharyngodon piceus. NCBI lineage: Eukaryota > Metazoa > Chordata > Actinopteri > Cypriniformes > Xenocyprididae > Mylopharyngodon > Mylopharyngodon piceus. The sequence continues at coordinate 5,039,011 of CM077452.1, forward strand.
GGTTAGTTCTGTGCAGAAATTTTTGCATTATGACAGTATGTTGACTGAACTCAGATATATTCAAAGCAATATGCAACTAACTAACATACAAATAAACATTGCAAGCATTTTAGTACTGAATAAAAATGAGAAAGACATATAAATGAGAAAAAAGAATAAGCAAAGAATTTAATTTAAATGTACACTAACTTTTGGCCCTCTAGCGGTTAAAAAACAAAACTGCATTCATTTTGCGGAAGAACAATGTTTTGGTGTGCTTCAGCTCTGCGTGACTGTGCGGATGAATATGACCCTAGATTGTCGTTTTATTACAAGCTCTGTTCGGCATTTTATATATTTTTTTATTTTTTTTAAACGGGCGATTCTCCGGAGGTTCAAGATTTAAAGCCGTGGTCACACTAGACTTTGTACGTGCAAAATTTCATCGGATGCTACAACGGTCGTGATATGACGTCACGGCCTACATCGTCTTTTTTTTTATAAACATAAATTCAACATATAACATAGGCTATAGTAATACATTCAAAATGTAAAAATATACAACCTACTCGACTTTACTGCAAAAAATGCAAGCATTAAAGTAGCTGGAAAAACTTTTCTCTATTTACGGATATGACGAGACACGCACTGGTGAGTGACTTATGTATGCAATTTCCCGCGAAAACCATCCCGACAGGACTAAAATATAAACACCTATAATAGGCTTACCATAGTGAATCATGGAAAGACAAAAACACATTTTGGAAGAAATACTGATGATGTATTGACAAAAAAAGTTCCACAGTGTACTTTCAATTAATTTTTTTAATGTTTTTACATTAAATTTTACTCTTTTTTTATTTTTTATTTTTTTATTTTTAATAATACAGAATGAGTAGGTGGGTCTAGACTGCCTGTGTATTTTAAACAGTGTCAGCCTATGCCTGTACACTCACTGCGCATTAGTTCTTGCTTTCTGAATCCTCTCATTTTTGCCATGAGTTAATTTGACGTCTTTCATTTCTGTATATCTGCTCTTTATTAATTTTCCTCCCCCATTCTCATATCCTACATATATCTCTTCATGCTTTCATTCCCCTTCCTGACAGTCACTACAGCGGCTGGCTGTCCTCCAGGTCATAAAAAAGCTCAGAGAGCAGACCTTCATCTCCAAACCTCACATCATTCCGGTTGTGGGCCTTTCTGCCGCCCTGCAGGCTGCCTGAGCAATAACTATCTTTATTGGGGATCAAGTTAATCCTATTGATGGTGAATTAGCTGTGAGCTATTAATATTTATTACTTCCAGATGTGAAAAAAGGATGAATCTGCTCTTTTAAGAGGTTTGATTTAAGGGCTGTCAATTTTTTTGACAGAATCAAAGCATAATTTGATATCATAGTAATTGTGTGTGTCTGTCTTTAAATGAGTGTGTTTTAAGTCTTATAGTTTAATGGAGGAGAAAATTACAGCTGAAAACATTCAACTTTATGTTTTTGTCTCTTATGTTTGTCAGCAGCGTATTAATACATAATTTATATTGTGCAGATAGAGAAACCTCATTCTAATATCTTTTTTGCTGTTGTTGCTGACTTCATGCATGGTCAAATATAACCAGATGTCATTGCATAATTCAAATGTTTAACTGTGTTCTTCTGGCTGTTCCCATGGTCTTTTTTGTGGCCATTACAAATTGGGGATAATACAGCAACTTCAGTGTCTAGGTTACATTTTGTAAGCGTGTCGGGGATGTCTGGTCTACTGGATGACCCTTAGGCTATCAGTGTAGCACACCTTATATCCACTGGCTGAGTGCATGCCAAAAACAGGAAGAGGTGGTCTATGCCTGGAATTAGAAACAGCCATTTCCACCTAGAAATAAAACAGATGACACATAGTTGGCATTCCTGTTCAGATGTTATGAAAGAAAGAAAATTGTTAGATTGTTAACAGAATAGTTTGTTTATACACATACATACATACGCACAGAGATTCTTGTTTAAGCTAAAATTTAAAGTTACTGTAATTGCTGCCTGTTTAGCCTGATTTGTAGTTGTAACTAAGTAGTCCACATTTAAAGAAAAAAAGGAAAATCTGTTTATGAGGTGATTTTTTTTTTAAAAGAATGTACATACTTACATGCTTGTTTCAGCTAAAATGCAAAAGTCAATTGAGTTGATGGTAACTGCGGTTCATTTAAAATGTAAGGAAAATAACTGGGTTTAACCAGCCTGCATCCAGTAAAGCTTTTCAGCAGCTCATTAAAATATTTGTACAAAACAGTGCTGTATTGTCCAACAAGACTAAAATATTTCTCTGCAGCAAGCAACACTGCACAAAACTCATTGGAAGATTTTGCCCACTTTGTTGGGACCAAACAGGGATGTTTTCACATTTTAAATTGTTAATCCCATGTCATTCTAAATCCTGGTTTCACACCGTTCAGTTTTACCTTGTTGAGAATTATGCTGCCTTCACGTGCTATAGGATATTTGATAATTCCCACTTCTTAAGTCGTGATCACGAGCTTATCGCATTTAAGTTTCGACATGAGAGGGCGTTCATGTGCAATTTTATACCTAGAAAACTCGTATTTACGATAATTCTGAGAGCACGTGAAGGCAGCATTAATACTGGGCGTTCAGGTTCCGAGATTTCACATACCTTCGCATATTGTATTTCCGGTGTGAGTGTAACTGGTTGAATGAACACAGCATGAGACCTGTTTAAATAACAGCGTTTCACAATTATTTCGGACCATTTCCGAAACGTTTTTTGTCACTGTTCCATGTTTATATTTTTCTTTAAATGCCAAGTGAATCGCTCACGCTGCATTCACACAGGGCGTCAGCGTCAACGCTTGACGGAGGGCGTGTCTGAAGTCTGTGTTGACGCGACCGTTATAGTGATAACAGCCAATCACATTACTTTCCGGTGTTGCATGAACGCAGTTGGCTAGCGACTGCTCTAGAGTGTTTGCATAAGGCGATCTGATTGGCTGACGCCTGCGTTGGCACTTTAAAATCGTCAACTTCTGCCACGAGCAACGCGAGTGAAGCGATGCGACGGAACCCACAATTCAGTTCAGCAACGCATGATGTCACCCATTCTACGCTGCATTCACACGGGGCGTCGGCGTTAACGCTTCTTGTTTACTTTGAATGGGTGACGTCATGCGTTGCCGAACTGAATTGTGGGTTCCGTCGCGTCGCTTCACTTGCGGCAGAAGTTGAAGATTTCTCAACTTTTAAAGTGCCAACGCAGGCGTCAGCCAATCAGATCGCCTTATGCAAACACTCTAGAGCAGTCACTAGCCAACTGCGTTCATGCAACACCGGAAAGTAATGTGATTGGCTGTCATCACTATAATGGTTGCGTCAACACAAGCTTCACACAAGCCCTCCGTCAACCGTTGACGCTGACGCCCCGTGTGAATGCAGCGTTAACGCTACTCGTTTACTTTGAATGGGTGACGTCATGCGTTGCCGAACTGAATTGTGGGTTCCGTCGCGTCGCTTCACTCGCGTTGCTCGCGGCAGAAGTTGAAGGTTGCTCAACTTTTCAAGCGCCAACACAGGCGTCAGCCAATCAGATCGCCTTATGCAAACACTCTAGAGCAGTCGCTAGCCAATTGCGTTTATGCAACACTGGAAAGTAATGTGATTGGCTGTTATCACTATAACGGTCGCGTCAACACAAGCTTCAGACACGCCCTCCGTCAAGCATGCCGACGCCCCGTGTAAATGCAGTGTCAAGTACAGTGCGTAGGCTACAAGTTTCTGTTGCCACACGAAGCTTATGAATTTTTAATGAGGAAAGCGCTGCTCAGTTTATGATTGGTAAACAGTAGGCCGTTAGACCTACGTTCTAAAAAAGCAAACGAAGTGAAAAACCTCTGCCATGATGATAGAAAAGGTTTAATGTATATGTAAATGTGTTTTTTGTTATTGTTTTAGGTAATGAATGATCATGCCGGTCAAAGTCAGATCTTGCCGCCCTCCTGGAGGGTTTTTCCCCGTGCTTTGGTGACAACATGAGGCCATCACGGCCTTGGGGAGAGGTTGGCTGCACTCCCCACGAGGCCCACTACGGGTGGGCATGCGATGGATCTCTCGGGCTCCCTGGATCTCCGTGGTCCAGGGGGTGGATGGAGATGGTCGTGGCCATCCCACAAGGCTCGGTGGCGGGGTACAAATTCAGATGGAAGTCCCCTGGATCTCCGTGGTCCAGGGGGTGGATGGAGACGTTCGAGGCCGCCCCACAAGGCTTGGTGGCAGGGTACAAATTCAGATGGAAGCCCCATGGATCTCTGCAGTCCAGGGGGTGGATGGAGGTGTAGCGAATAATAATGAGTTACAGGACAGAATGAAGTTAAGGTGAATGTGTGTATTGCATATGTCAGTATAAAGGTCAAAGGTGAATCATAGATTGTTTTTTCCCAGAGTATGTTAATGTAAGTGTGGCAACCCTGCCATAAATGACAGATGTTAACAAACAAACCATATTCATTACAGCAATTTCAATCATCCGACCATCAGATCCAAGATTGCAAAGAGATTTTGGCATCAAAGTATGTTCAAGCACTTTAGATGATTGTTTCTCCAGCACTGGTACTGTATAATGGAAAACACACTTTTTGTAATGAGGGATGTTTGAAATTAGGCACATCAGAACATCTGTGTGTATCCCACATTTGTATTCATTGAAGTTGAATGAGAAATTTTAATAGACAGAATCTGCTTTGTGTCATATTGGTTGTGTTTTTTTAACCCATGTAGCCTATGTAAATGTGTGTAAAGTCAAACTGAACCCACGAACTTAGCATTGCTACACTGTAAAAATGATTTTTCAAAGTTATAAATAAAACAAAGATCAATGGAGTACGTTTTACAATAAAATACTATTTCAGTCTTTCTACATCAAAATTTCATGTTTTAATGTGTTACTTGCTGATTGATGAGAAATTTACTAGCAATTTCTGAGTGAGTAGTTTTGTTATTGAATTTTATTTGATATAAAATTTAGATCTATTTTAGTTTTGATTTATTTTATTTCATATCCTTTTATAATTAGTTTTTTCCTTTGCAATTTTTAAAGGTGCGAATTCTGAGAAACGCTGTTGAAAGTGGATCAGACCGAGCACCAAAACACACTCGTAGCCAATCAGCAGTAAGGGGCGTGTCCACTCATGAAGGGGGGAGGTGCCTGTGTTGCATAGTGTGCATTTGGGGGCGGAGCTATCAAGATTGAGGTGTGATCCTTTTGGGCAGGGGCGTGTTTGTTTTGCTGGTTTCAAATATCAACAGCGTTTCTCAGAAATCTCTTACTGCACCTTTAACATTTTGACAGTTGTTGCAAAACTATGGAAGCCCATTTCCACCACATAAAAAATATCTTTATACTTTGGTAAATCATAATTATGACATAAAAAGTTGAAATTATGATGTGTCGAAATTATGAGATAAAGTCGAAATTATTAGATAAAAAGTCATAATTATGATATATAAAGTAGCCTATTAATACTAGTGCGTGAAGTCAAATTGGAGAAACAAAAATCTTTGTATGCATGTGCCTTTTTGTATATGCATCTCACTGTGGTTGTGGGCTTGTGGTGGTCTTTTGCATGTCTGTATGCAAACATTTGTGCGTGTGTTTGTGTATGTGTGTGAGAGAGGGTCACAACATGCGAATGTCTTTATATATGGGTAATAGGTTTAAATTGCAGCGTGTTGCTTTGATCTGTGAGAATGAATGACTGAGATTAAGTTGTCAGGCTGGGCGCTTGATAGAGGCCAGATGAACGGCTATGACAGTCCGGAGCCCCTGTGGAACATGTAGGAAGATTGCCAAAGCAGTTGTGTGATTACATGCATGCGTGCATTTCTCCAGGGTAGTTAATGTTGGAGTCTATTGTGCATAGATAACCTTTCCATGCAGTAGCTCATGTCACTGTTTACATGTGAATGAGAGAGCACGCAAGTGTATGTTTGTGAATGATGAGATTCGTCGCACATAAATACTCGCACATGTGCCAGCATTCCAAATCCATTTAATTTCAACATTATTAGGTCTTAAGAAGCAGGAATGAGAGGAATTTTAAGAGGGGTGGTTTTGATTGAAGAGGTTTGTGCCTGGTTGGTAGTGCCCTGCTGCACTGATGCAGCTGAAACCACATTTTATTCGAGCGGAGTAAAGCTTCCCACACATATGGAGGTCTGTATAAACACGCACAGATCCTTCATAGGGGTTCAGTAAGTAAATAAGACAAGTGCTTACCGAGAGATTTAGCAATTTTCAAGCTGTATAACCGAGCTACTACAGCAAGCAACTACTTTTCTGGATTGTCTCTGCAAGATATTAATATATATGAAAGGTCTGGACTGTACATAACATGAGCTGTATTGGGAAAATGTGCAACAGTGAAGTATACATTTCACAGCACCCCATGGGGTGCTTTAAAAAGAAAGGGGTCATGGTGGATTGGAGTGATATAAATGAATAATGTAAGCCCTTTATGCTTTATACATGTGTACAGCAGCAAGTTAGTATTTTTATTTGATTTATTTTATTTTAATTTTTAAATTATATATTTAATATTATAATTTAATTATAATTTTTTTATTATAATAAAAGCAGTCGAAGAATAAGCAAGTTATTTTATATTTTTGATTTATTACATATTTTTTTTAATTATAGAATTTGTATTATTCATCAAAGAATCAGCCTGTTATTTTATATTATTTGATTCATTAAATTTTAATTTTTAAATTATAGAATATTTAATATCACAATTTTAGTATAATTTAACATTATACTTTTAGTATATTTTTATTATAATAAATATTATAATACATATTTTATTATTTTTATTATACATCAAAGAATCAGCAAATTATTTTATATTTTTTGATTTATTAAATTTTAATTTTTTAATTATAGAATATTTAATATTATATTTTCAGTATAATTTAATATAATTTTAGTATATTTGTATTATAATAATAAATATCAAATAATCAGCAAGTTATTTTATATTTTTATTTGATTAATTAAAATGTTAAATTATAGAATATATAATATAATTTTATTATAATTTGTTTATTACAATAATTATTATAATATTTTTTTTTCTTGAATATTGCATTTTAATTTTTTATTTAAAAGAGTACCCACCTCCAAATCTATATGATATTCTGGTTTTGGGTCCTTTCTTCAATGTAAGTCTAGTTTATCTTTCAATTTTTTTTTTTTAAATACGTGTATAAGTACAATACTTAAATAGTAACTGTGATCCCTGAATTGTGACTAGGTGTCCATCAAGAATCAAAAGCTGGTCTAATCTCATCACCACCAATTTTTTATGACCGCATGTGTTCCAGGTATCCACCCGTGATCTCACCTGACCCCTACTGGCCATTTAAAGGTCATGCGGGTCACCATTAAAGCCACTAAGCTTGTCTGGTCTGGCCAAAAGCATCATTTCAGGCCACAGCTCTTTTTTATTCTCTCGTAAAACACACAGACTTAGAGTACTACAAGGTGACACTCACTGACCTGATGGTGTATACATTTCACCCATTAAATAGAACAGATGACGGTCATGCACTGCTGTAGGGCTGTTGAACTTACATTTTAAAACTATATTAGACACCACATTTAACCAGTTAGCTAATGGCAAAATGGAACATTATCTGCTAAAGCTAGCCTGTGTTTTGTTATGGTAGACGTGTGTGTGTCTTACATTACATCAGCTGTTCCACATATTCTACTGTGGAACAAATACATTCTATACCAAGTACAGTCCAAACGCTTTTTGCAATCTTTGATGTGCTTGCTAACTGAGATAAAACAGAGTCCAGCAGTTTAAAAACACAGATCAGACTTATAGAAGCTTCATATTCTTCCATGACTGTTTAGCAATGTGACACTGGGAAGCTGGGGGCCCACCTCTGCTGCTCTCCAAAACCAACATCTGGGTATCATGAGCAGCTAAAGTTAGAAGCACATGTTGCTTTCATTACTGCAAAATAGGAGTCACACTCAAGCAGGCGTGACACCCACAACCGCCTGTGGAATAAAGGGCAGATGAGGGGTGTAAAAGGACAGAATGACTGGAAGAGGAGAACGTTTATGTGCAAGTTCCACAATTGCACGGACTGATTCAATGAACAGTACAATCAAAAAGTCAGCAGATGAAAGTAAGTGTCAAGTGTAGCATCCGTGTAAGACAAAAAACATTAGGACCCTCATTTAAGTGTACACATTCAACAGTTGTTCAACTTACATTGTATTTCAGACATACTTTTTTATCATCTCATGCATTCCCTCTGAATGGAACCCATGACTTTGGCATTGCTAGCCCAATGTTCTGTTGTTTGATGTATTTTATTTTGTGATTTGTTTCTTTCCTTTGCAATTTTTAACAGTAACGACACTTAATGCAAAAGTATGGAAGCCAATTTCTGCCACATAAGAAAAAAAAATCATAATTATGGCATAAAAAGTCAAAATTATGAGGTACTAAGTCATAATTATGAGATAAAAAGTCTAAATTATGGCACACCAAGTCATAAATATGACATACAAAGTCAAAATTATGAGATAAAAAGTCATAAATATGACATAAAAGTCAAAATTATGACATAAAAACAACTTTAACATAAAAAGTTGAAATTATGAAATAAAAATCGGAAACTAAGATAAAATTAATTTGACAAAAAAGTCATAAAAAACATCGACAATATAAGATAAAAAGTCATTATGACATAAAAAGTTGAAATTATGAGATAAAAATTCATAATTATGACACTATTTCTGACCCCCAGGCTTACCATGTCGTGATTACTTAATTATTAATTTCTTTGTTTTATTTTTATAGGGTTTGGACTTGCTTTTTAGATGTTTGCTTATTGTAGAATGTATATATGCTGTGCACATTGTGCTATTTATTTAATGTGTTGTGTTTTTGACGTATATTGTTTTTTACTCTGCGTGAACTTGTGAATTGCCCTTCGGGGACAAATAAAGTGTTTGAAATTGAAATTAAAATTAAACAAATTCAACTCATAATTATGATTTACCAAAGCATGTTTTTTGTGTGATTTTCTTATGTGCAAATGGGCTTCCATACAAAACTGAATAAAACACAATAAATGGCATTCTCAGCCGTTTGGATGTAAGACACTAATATATACAAGGTAAACTGTGTCCCATATGGATTTAATACAGACATTTTTTCCCTTAAATATTGTACAATTATGTATTATTCAGCATGGTAGGCTAAACAATCCTAGTAGGTGTAAACTTAATATAGAGCATAAAAAGTTTAGCCTTATGTTTTCTGGCCTTACTTTGAAAGTCAGCTTTTCTTCTTGATACTGGTGTAGTTTCTGCTATGTTGACATTTGAAAGTCCCAGATGTGCATCATTTTATCAGAAATGTCTTTCATCTGAAGTTTATCAATGACCTCAATCACTTGGGGGACAAATCTGCCCTGATTCTGGATCACAAAATGAGAACTTTTCTGTTTTGAAGACCCAATGCACTAGAGATCTCATCTGAAATCTCATCTGTCTAGTTCAAACAACCCTGTAATGTTGTAAGCCAAAGCTATTACTCATTAATTGCTGGCAGGTGTTTGGATCTACTGACAAGATGTGTCTGCTGCATCTGCCCTTGGGATACACTGAGGGTCGATGTCTCATGACGCAACTGCACAGTTAAGAAGCTAGAGGGAAGGACACAATTTTGTGAGGGTAGTATGATTTACTGCAAGCCATTTGACAGAAATGTGTTTAGAAGTTCTGCAAACATGTGACTAATTATATTATGTATATGTATATTTTTAGAAAATAAAATAAAGATTAAAGATGAAAAAGAATAAAATAAATTTTAATAACAGAATTAAACAACAAGTTTAATTGCTAAATCGTACGCATGATTTACTATTTCGTTCCCTCGATTTGCTAAATCGTTGCATGATTTACTATTTCGTTCCCTCGATTTGCTAAATTGTCCGGACAATTTACTATTTCGTTCCCTTGATTTGCTAAATCGTGTGGACAATTTACTATTTCGTTCACTCGATTTGCTAAATCGTGCGCAAGATTTTCTATTTCATTCCCTCGATTTGCTAATTCGTAGCCTACGCACGATTTACTATTTTGTTCCCTCAATTTGCTAAATCGTACGCACGGTTTACTATTTCATTCCCTCAATTTGCTAAATCATGCAAACAATTTACTATTTCGTTCCCTCGATTTGCTAAATTGTGCGTAAGATTTACTATTTCGTTCTCTCAATTTGCTAAATCGTATGCATGATTTACTATTTCGTTCCCTCAATTTGCTAAATCGTACGCATGATTTACTATTTCGTTCCCTCAATTTGTTAAATCGTACACACGGTTTACTAATTCGTTCCCTCAATTTGCTAAATCGTGCGAACAATTTACTATTTTGTTCCCTCGATTTGCTAAATTGTGTGCATGATTTACTATTTCGTTCCCTCAATTTGCTAAATCGTACGCACGATTTACTATTTTGTTCCCTCAATTTGCTAAATCGTGCGAACAATTTACTATTTCGTTTCCTCGATTTGCTAAATTGTGCGCAAGATTAACTATTTCATTCCCTCGATTTGCTAAATCGTATGCAAGATTTACTATTCTGTTCCCGATTTGCTAAATCGTACGCACAATTTACTACTTCGTTCCCTCGATTTGCTAAATTGTGCGCACGATTTACTATTTCGTTCCCTCAATTTGCTAAATCGTGCACACGATTTACTATTTCGTTCCCTCAATTTGCTAAATCGTGCACACAATTTACTAATTTGATCCCTCGATTTGCTAAATCGTGTGCACAATTTACTATTTCGTTCCCTCGATTTGCTAAACTGTGTGCACGATTTAGCCTACTATTTTTTTTCCTGAATGTCATGTGTGGGCCTCCGTAGATATACACATACACACACACATATGTTAGTGCTGTCAAATCGATTAATCGTGATTAATCACATCTAAAATGAAAGTTTGTAAATACAATGTGTGTGTGTATATGTAAACTTTTATGTTAAATATGATTAATCACAATTAATCGTTACTCATAATAAAATGTATGCTTCTTTTAAAATTGTGAAACATAAAGAAAATATATAGTTTATTTACATCTGTAATGGCATATGTAATATAAAGAGATGGGGAGTGTCCCTTATTTTCCTCTGCTGAAATTGGCAACCCTTACACTAACTGCCTCATTTGAGGGGAGTAAACTGAGCAGGCATTAGTAGCTTGTGGCAAAGTATCACTCTTGTGTTGTTAATTGGCAAGTCTTTCCTCTGCTACCATTAACTTTTTGACCTGTTGACTTAATGATCTGATGAATCTCCTTAATGATCTGTCAGTCTGTCATGTCCTTTTTAGTCCTTTTTACAATGATGGCAGTTAGATCCCCTGCAAAGTCAAAAGGCATCTCTGGCTCCTCATTTTGAATTTCACACATGCACTTGACCTCTGACCTTGCCCAACCCTGTCTTTGGGTTTGCAAGACACCTTCTGGGAATGACACATGAGTTCAAGCACATGAAGTAATTCATACACGCTACAGTGAGCATGCTCAGGATGATATGCAGGGCCAGCGGGGGTGAAGGTGTGTGTTGCTTATGATCTCCGCTGGGAAATGGGGCAGGATTCGGTGACCTTTTGACCCAGGAGTGTGAGGATCCCTGTGGGTCATTCGGGACTATATAGAGTACAATTACACAGGATGAGATGAAAAGAGAACGGATAGGTTGAGATCACTCTGGGACGCCCATTCCAGTGAATTAGGTCATGATTATTGCCATTAACTATTGCAGTACAAAAAATGTCAGAGTTTCAACATAATTTCTAAAACTCTCATGAGAGACTGTCATTGACTGAGACCATTGCAGTCATACTTTATTTATACTTACACATTATGTAATTTCATATACAGTATCATGTCATGATAGAAAATACAGAGGGCTACTTATGAACAATGTCAGAAATTTAAAAAAACCCCCAAAAAACCATTTAAATAGTTGATCCTATAGTTGATTTTCAGGGGCATTTTTACCTGAGGAATTTCTACACCTAAAATATTATTATTTTTTCAATTAAACCTATGAGGAATAGAATATTATGAAATATAACATATGTTACATAACAGAAAAACAAAGAAATGAACTAAGAATTGCTTCTAAATAAGTGTTTTATATTTGCCGCAGGCACTGGCTAAATTTTAATTTTAATTTTTAAATACCTAATATCTACACGTAGCCTATCATTTTACAATTAAGATAATACATTGTCACATTATTTTATTTATTTATTATTAAAATGCTTAACCTGAACAATCTAGGCTATATATATTCTTTTTAAAACTGCAGACTAGAAAACATTTTGCATAGCACTCAATGTTTGTTTTGCTCTCCACAGTAACTGATTCAGTAAGCGTTCAGCCATTTTTGTCTCGTGCACCGGAATCTACAACAAGCTCTGCGTGAACGGCGTTGGCCTAGCAACCGCGTCACTAAATGACAGTCAAAATACTTTAACCACCGAGGACGGCTGCAAATATACACGAAGTAATGACTGAAACTTATTTATTTTACCTAAGGTTTGCACTTTTTATATATTTATAACTTTGTACCTTATATTTTGACGCGATGCCTGCTGACGGCTGTGATTTGAAGTGAGGTAGATTTAAAATTGTGCTTTTAACGGATTTTTGTTTAAATGAGGTATTTAACTCGACCGTACTTCTCAATATTGTCATGTTTTATTGAAATACAGTGCTAGATACTTTGTAACAGTGCTTCGTTATACATTCTGCTTTTGTACATTTTTTTCCCAGACGGTTTGAATAAGAGATTATGGACAAAAAACACACGCAAAGTGAAAACCATCCTTACGGATCTGGCATGTTTCGCCCTCACCCTCCAAACAAGCCTAGAGAGGGTCACAGGGGCAACCTGTCCCCTCTGAGGGGCATCTACTCTGATCTCATTACTAAATCGGGCAAAAGTCTGCAACAGGTAAAACACTCTTTCTCTTCTTTTACTGCTTCTTTCTGTCATGTATTTCCTCAGGAAATCAATGAAATCTGTTTTATTTTTAAATTTCATAAATTTCATTTTATTATTTCCAAAACTCTGTGTTTCCTGTTTTCTTTTTTTTTCTGGATTCCATTTGAATTGTTTAATTAATTTTTAATAATCAAAAAACAGTTGAATAAAATTTAAACAATTTAATAATGTATTAAAATGTAACAATAATAGGTCCCTGAAATCTGATATTTTTCCTAAGTTCCATTTTATTTTTTCCCAAATTATTTTTTTTTTCCATATTCTGTGTTTTATATATAATCCTTTTTTTTTCACTGAATTCCACTATTCTGCCTGCGTTTTCCACATCACAGAAATCATGGGGTCCTACACATACACATATATGTAAACATAAAAATATACCTTCCTTGTTTTGTAAAAGATGATCACCAAAACTCACGCTGCTGTTTTTAGACTTATACGCAAGGTCCAGTGACCCAACAGAGTTTACTGTGCCGGACGGGATACGAGTCCAACTCCCGCAAAAGTAAGAAATCAACCCATAATCAAGTCAAAACACAAATGCTAAGACTAACTGTACTCATTGTATTTTCTTTGTTTTTGACTGTAGTAGCTGTGTTTAAAACGCCTCCTGACCTGCACAGTGTTCTGGAGAAGGACTGGCATGAACCATCAACACAGCTCCAGCACGAGACAGACTTTCATTCTGGAAGTTACACTCCTAAAGTTCAGCTACCTTATACTTGCCCCCCAGGACATGTGCCCCGCAAGATCGAGATTGAGAGGTGAGCAGTTCAGACAAATATCACCAGTGGTTCTCAACTGGTGGGTCACAACCCAAAAATGAGCCGCAGGTCTGTTTTTGGTAGAAGCTAACTAAATTAGATGCCAGCATGGACAGGATGCTTGACATGCTTTATCCTCTTAAAAACCATGGATCAAATTATGAAAGGTTAAGAAAAATTGTCTCTTTCAAAAAGGGTAACCAAAGTGTGTTCTGCTGTAAATCATTGGTTGTTGAGATTATTCAGAAAGGATGTATTAAATTGATCAAAATTGACAGTAAAGACATTTATAATGTTACAAAGATTTCTATTTCAAATAAACACTGTTCTTTTGAACTTCTCTTCATTAAAGAATCCTGAAAAATGTATCATGGTTTCCACAAAAATATTAAGCAGCACATCTGTGCAATGATAATAATAAGAAATGTTTCTTGAGCAGCAAATCAGCATATTAGAATGATTTCTGAGGGATCATGTGACACTGAAGACTGGAGTAATGATGCTGAAAATTTAGCTTTGCGTCACAGGAATAAACTTCATTTTAAAATATATTAAAGTAGAAAACAATTATTTTAAATTGTAATGATATTTAACAATATTACTGTTTTACTGTATTTTTAATTAAACGCAACTGTGGTGACTTTTTTTAAAAAAAAAAAACATTAAAAATCTTTATAATATATATTATCATATTTTTAAATTTTGTATTATATTAATATAATTCGTAATAATATATATCAGTGTTTAATTTCAAGGATAGTTTTGTTTGCTTGTGTGCCAATTTGGTTATTGGTTGATAGTGAGCAGTTATTTTTTTGTATGTTATTTTTTAAATTTTATTTATATATAATGCCTTATTTTATTATAAGGCATTTTTCTAGATTTTACATGTAGTATGTATTAATGTTGGTGTCTGTTTTAATTCTCAGACGTAGGAGGGAGTATCAGAAGTTAGATATCAGTAAGCTTTTGACGGAGCAAGGCATTGACTCCAACCAGCTGATGCCCAGAAACCAGACAGAAAACCCCTCCCAGCCTGTTTCAAACTACCTGCCACTGGAGGTCATGCATGTTGCTTGTATATTGATTTCATTAAGTATTCTTGAAGTGAATTTTAATGTCAAAGTTTGCTCATGGCTAGTAATTGGCTGCATACTTGTGTTTATTAAATGTCTTTGTGTAACACCAGCTATTCGACAATGAGGAGTTTGACTGCCGTACTTCAGAGGAATGGCTGGCTTTAGGTTATGAGCAGGGCTCCAGCAACCGCAAGCCTGTTCCTGCCAAAGCCCTGCTGCCGACAAAAAACAACATCCCACCTGGTATGGTGCTGTCTAAACCCTCTGAAAATACCTGACATATTGTAGTCGAATGGATCCCATCATTTGTCTTGTTGTTCCTCCTGAAAATAAATTCATATTATAGCCCATCCAGTGGGAGCAATATGAACACATATGGGAAAAATTAAATGTCTGTTCCTCATGTGTTTGACGTGTAGTGGATCCAAAGAGCCCGGCTTTGGAGTATTCTTGGCAGTCGGTTGGCGTACTACAATACAGCCAGGAGAAGAAGCAGTACTTGGTGCATAAAGCGGACTGTAATGGATGGGTTCGTGATTCCAAGGGAAAACCTATTTTGAATGGAGGACAGAGCGAAGGCATGTGCAAAAGCCATTCATAAAGCTTGCTTATTTTAAAAAACCTCATGAAACTGTTTGACAAGCACTTTTTTCCCCCCATGCTGACATATTTCCTATTGAAATAAGAAAGTTGTGATGTGAAACATCACATATCAGGCTTATCCCAGAAAAGAAAGAAAGTAAATAAACATTTAAATGCTGGCTAAAGGGACTTTTTTTTAATCATATAAATAGTATCAAACCTAAGAGACATCAACTGCAGGCCACAAAATGTTTTGGTTTCATGTTTAACTCTGTGATATAGTGAAACTTTCTTAAACCATTGTTTCTATTCCACACTTCCTTTCTTTTCCAGGGGTTTTGTCACTGCAAGAAGGGCAGTATTGGGTTCCTAGGATCAGGCTGCTGTTTTGTGCAGAGGACCCACGTGTCTTTGCCCAGAGAGTCCAGTTTGCACAGAACTTGAGACAGAAGACAGAGGCCTTACTCTTGTACCATCTTTCGATTGACTGTATGCCAGTCTGGAGTGGCACCCCCACTCTCGACCCCACCAGTTTAGAACGCATCAGAAAATATGCACTCTCCACACCAGGCCTCCATCTTAAACGGTGAGAATGAAATATTAACAAAAGTTTGGGGTCAGTATTTTTTTTCTTTTTTTTTTTTTCGGCAAGGATATATTAAATTAGTCAAAGGTGACAGTGAAGACTTTTTACATTTAGACATTGTTTCATCAAAATCTATTTTAAATAAATGCTGTTCTTTTGAACTTTACATTTATCAAAGAATCCTGAAAAAAATGTACGGTTTGCGACTTTCACAAAAATATTAAGCTGTTTTCAACACTGATAATAGTAAGAAATGTTACCAAATCAGCACATTAAAATGATTTCTGAAAAATGATCACTGAAAACGAGTAATGGCTGCTGATAATTTGGCTTTGTCATCACAGAAATAAATTATATTTTAAAATATTAATATTACTGTTTTTACTCTGTGCGCTCAAATAAATGCAGCCTTTGTGAGCATAAGAAACTTCTTTCAAAAACCAGAAAACGTACTTTTGAATAGTAGTGTATTTTGTTAGATTTTTTGTTTTTGTGCTAGAATAGTTATGGGTTTTGTATAAAATATGGATATAGTGGGTCTACAGATACTATGTTATTGCCTCTTTAAAAAGAAGTTAATCTCTGGCACTGGTGTACAGTAATGTAAAAAAAGCCAAATACTGTATGCATATGAATTCCATTGTACCCAAGTATGATCATTAAGAATAAAACATTAAGACTTTCCTATAAAAAAACATCTGCACCTTCCATTAACACCAGATGTACAGTTCCAGAACACACACACCATATAATTACATACATAGTTACTGATGTCTGCTGCACATAATTGTCACAGATAGTATTAGTTTGTTTTTTGTTTGACAAAAACACATTTGTCTATACAGTCTACAGGATTGTGAGGAGCGGCTGAAGAACGAGCTTCATCTGGAGTACAGTCGCACTATGAACCAGATGGTCTTTGATAAGGTGGTACAGGACAACCCAGAAGAATTTTCCTATATCACACTTCCTCAAAAAGAACCTGAGAGAGTTCCTGAGAGAGGTAGAGAGATGGACATCAAAATAGAGAAGAGACTACTTTCAGACTGTCCGAGATTTAATGTTGTTGATTTGTTGTTGTTGATGCCCACCAACAATTTGCCGTCTCCCCTCCTCCTAGGCTTTGTGTCAGTCCCTGTCTATCCCTTTGAGAAGAACCGTGCAGCTTTTGTCTTTAATTCTCTGCTCACTAAGCCTGAGGTGATTGCTGTGCTGTCCAAAGTGAGAGAAGAGTGCAACAGGGTGGCAGAAATGAGCCTGTTTCATGTCAGCTTTACAAAGTCACTTCGCTTGGAGGAGTTTGAGTCGGCACAGTCTCAGAAGCATGCACAGGTAAACAAATTGCCACCTGCAAACATGTACACATACAAATGTTCCTCTATGTCATCAAACTCTTTCTGTCTTCCTACAGGTCCATTTGTTTCTACAAGAGTCATGGCTGGCGGCTATATGTAATGGGATTACGTCTAGTCTGCAAGATGAGAAACGTGACTGGTACATTCTCACTATTTCCCGCTGGGATGTTTACCGCATGTCCAAACTGCGTCGCCTGATGGCGCTGATTCGCAGCATTCAGCAGGACTCACTCAGGTTCCTGGTGCAGGACTCCCTGGCCAGCTTGACTAAGTTAATAATCGATGCTTGCCACAGTGTCCTACACTGCCCCAAAGATCTGACCTGGGGCCCTGATCTCATAAGCAGCCCATACAAGTATGTGATTTCTCATTATCCTGGTTACTATTTGTTAAATATGTTTATATGATTATGTTTGATATAGCTTTATATTGAATTTCTTTTGTATAAATGGAAAATCTAAATCAGTGGTTATCAACCAAGAGACCAGGATCCACTAGGAGGCCTCTGCAAACTTCCAGGGGCCCCCTATAAGTCATAACAATATTTAAATTTATTTATATTAAAGGGGACCTATTATACCCCTTTTCACAAGATGTAGTTTCTGGTGTCCCCAGAATGTGTCTGTGAAGTTTCAGCTCAAAATACCCCACAGATCATTTATTATAGCTTGTCAAATTTGACCCTATGTGGGTGTGAGCAAAAAAAAAAACTCACCATTTTTGTGCGTGTCCCTTTAAATGCAAATGTGCTGCTGCTCCCAGCCCCCTTTCCAGTAGAGGGCGGAGCTTTAACAGCTCACACTTCGGTTGCTTAACAACAACAAAGCTGGAAAATGTCACGCAGCCAAAATGACGATTGTCAGTAACGGTGTTCAGCCTTACATTGTTCAAACTGGAGTCGGACACTGATGGAGAGACTCAGGAAGAAGTTTCAACTTTTAACATGGCCTAAATTTTGGGGTTTGTGATGTCACCAACCCGGGAAGAAGCTTGTTGTAGTCCCTACACCCTACTAGCCGTTGTAGTCCTTAAAAAGCGATTTCTGTAAAAGAAAATATCTCCCTTTGCATTGAACTTTGAGCGTCGTAACTTTGCAGATGTTGTTTATGCTCAAACAGCAACATTACACACTAACTAAAGTTAAAAAAGTGAAATCATAATCAAGGACCCCTTTAATATAATCTTTTTAAATATATAATATATATATATAAACACTTAAGATAAAGAGTTACAGTACATATAATCTTAGATAGGGGGGCCTTCGAATACTGTCTTGGACAAAGGGGGCCTTGGATTCAAAAAGACAACACTGATCTAAATGAGACAATATGAGTGGCACTGTTTTTATATTGTATTTAACATATCCACATTCCAACATGATTTTATGCAGGCCAAAAAAGAAACCTCTCTTCTCAGTGGATTTGGTGCTCAACCAGACAGGGGTTCATTACAGCACTCCTCTAGAGAGCTTTGAGACCTCCGTTATCAACCTGTTTGATAAAGGAATCCTGTCCACACACAACGTACCACAAGTAGACAAGGTTCCCTATCTGATTTCTGACACATAAATAACTTTTATGAAAAACTTATACTGAATAAATAATCATAGATTAGAACATAAAGAGGTTGTGTTTATCAAAATTACTATTTTCTTGTTTTTTAATAAAAATTACAATACTTATTATATTATTAAAATGATATATTTGAAGCTTTTGTTCTGTTTTGTTCTTTCCCATTCTCTCAGTTTATATTGACGAACATGTTCATTGTTGGAGATGTGTTATGGTCAGTGGGCTTGTGGGAACCTGAAGTCAAGAATCTCAGGGAGAGCATCAGTGTGGCCCTGAACCAGGCCATTATACCTCTTAGAGCCTACGCCCGTGAATATGAATGCCACCTGGAGCTCTACAACTCTGATATCAACACTTTTTTAGAGTAAATCTCTAATATTGTTTGCTAGTTTTCTATATACTGGTGATTGTGAAGAATGTACATACAGTATGCTGTAAACTGTAATACCCCACACACCAAGGATTGTCCTTCTGCTTATATTTTTGTGTCTTTAAGGTTGCACAGTCAGAAGAACCAGACCCCTCAGGAGGTGAAGCAGGAAGTTCTGGAGCATCTAAGGGAAATGAGACTTTTAGATCAATCCATCCCCTCTGCCATCATCATCGGACCCTTCGCGGTCAGTGTGGAGGCCATTCGGCAAACCCTGGTAAAGAAACGGAAAGCCCTCGCCAAAGCGTTGCTGGACAGACTTGCCCTGAGGTTACATCAACAGATGCAGGATGTGAGTCAGTGTTCATTTGGACTAGAAGCATTTTTAATCAAGTCTGAATAAAAAGCTGATATATAATATTGTGCGTGTGTTTCAGGCATGTAAGGAGTGTAAAGCCATCAGCAAAAAGCTGTTTGAGAAGCCCAGCTCCATTGAGGAGCTCATAGAGCAGAGAGAATGGATGAAACTAGTCCCTGAGCAGCTCAAAGTGCATGAGGTACAGTCACTGGTTTATCATTGCACAACATAACATGTATAATATTAGATTGCCGCTTACAAAGTCTGAACTAAATTATATTATTTACGATAGCTCAATAAAATGGGCATAAAAAAAAAATCCCATACACTTTTATTGAAGTACTCAAGCCGCATCTAGAGACCAGAATATAATAGTGACTTGGAGGTTGGCCTATTGACTTTGTATAGTAATCAATCACCTAAAAACTAAGAACTCCCTAGCAACACTTTAGCAACCACCCAGAACATCCAAGCAATGACATAGATATGTGCTAAAAATCACTAAGAACTTCTTAGCAACTGCATAGCAACACCCTGGCAGTTTGAACTCCAACACCCCTCTTCAGAAAATGTAAAATCTAGTTTTTTTAATGTTTTTTGCCTTTAATTGGAAAGGACAGTTGAATAATGACAGAAAATGGCACTATCATGTGGCTTGTCAGAGCACATGTACTACCCATTGGTCATGTCTGCCTAATTTAGATGACATTTTAAGGTCTCATTGGATTGTTGTGGTTATTGCAGTTTCTGAATGACTTTTCTCTGTCTTTCCCTGCTAATGGCCTCCTGCAGGAGCTTTTATCCAAAGCTATGTCTGATTGTGATCTAATGGATGAATTCTTCTACAGTCTCTCCGATGAGGATTTCAATGAGAAGTGAGTCTAGCATTGCCTCGCCATTGAATGAAATACTTTAAATTAAATTTTAACCCAGTCCTTTTTGTAGCCGAGCTCCTAAATACTAAATGTTGTGTAGGTGGACAGCAATGGCCTGGCCCTGTAAGATCCTAAACCAGATGGAAACAGTGAAAGCCCAACATGTTGAGGATGAAGAACGCTTCCTTAAGATCCAGGACATTGACCAAAACAACCTCCTGGAACGCTTGAGCTTCCTGCAGGTCAGACTCACTGATTATTATTAAATGCATTATCAGTAGGGACTTACTTCCTGTTTTACTTGGCAAAATGTTAATCAGTTATTGAAATAAATCATACCATAGTCCAAGTCCAGGGATGTGATGTTTTGTTGTGAGAATTTATTAAATGGTCACTCTGGGCATTGAAATTAAGTCACCTCTGTTAATTTTCAGACGGTGGTCGCTGGATTTTCTGGTTACACAAACCTGGGGCGAGCACATGAGGTGGCAAATGAGGTGCGGAGAGTGGGCAAGCAGCTGAAAGAATGTCAGGAAATGGCACAGATTTACAACAACCGTGAACGACTCTTTGGCAAGCCAGTCTCTAATGTAGGTTAACTCTAATTTTCCCCCTTTTAATCTACAGACTAATGATTCATTGTTTTATTATTTTATTTTGTGACATTAATTAGACCGTACTTTTCCTATATAATAAATTGCATTTTTGAAATGAAAAATATTTTGTTTATAATTTATGATTGTGGTCTAGTACACAGAGTTACAGACGCTGAACCGAGAGTTTCAGCCATTTCATGACCTGTGGAAGACAACATCTGATTGGCTGCGTTGGCATGAAAGCTGGCTCAACGACCCGCTGTCAGCCATCAACCCTGAACAGTTGGAGCGTAATGTCACTGATGCTTACAAGACTATGCACCAGTGTGTCAAACAGTTTAAAGACTTACCTGGTAAGTAGGAAGTAAGTTTGGGAGGATACAAACAAAGCTGAGCTGAGAGGATTCAAACAATGATGTTTTTAGCATAATTTTGTCATAACTGATGTCAAGAATGAGATAAGTGAAGACTAAATTCTCATAAATACATAAGTTGATGGAAATTCTATGTTTTTATACATTTTTTATTTACACACATCTATTCATATCATTCTGTTAAAAACATCTTTTTATGCTTGACTCCATTCAGCCTGTCAAGCAGTGGCATCCGAAATCCGGACTAAGATTGAAGAGTTCCGTCCATCCATTCCTCTGATACGGGGCCTGAGGAATCCTGGCATGCGGAACCGCCACTGGGAACTTCTTTCTGAACGCATCAATATTAATTTGGTATCTAATGCGAACCTCACCTTTTCCTGTTGTCTGGAGATGGGCCTGCAAAAGCATGTGGAGGAAATCAGCCAAGTAGCTCAGGAGGCTGGAAAAGAATATGCTATCGAGCAAGTGAGTGTAATATTTGTCTCTTGGAGCTGTTTTTCAGGTCCATTTTACCTTTATGAGGCACATAAAAACACATTGTGTCTTCCATTTATACCAAATACTTAAAGAATAAATTCATTGATTATAAACCAGACTAGAAATTGCATTTCTACTGCTTGCACAGCCACGTTTTATTAAAAGCTCATCTTACCTCCTTTAAATTTAACCAACACGTAGTAATAAATTCTTTATTTGAGCAATAATGGCTGTTAATTATACCTTTAAATACCTTTAAATAAACATCAAATACAAATGTGTATGTAAAGAATTCAAGGCATGGTAAACATGCTGCTAAAATACATTTTGGGAAAAGCTAGGGGGTTCTGTACAGTTAGTTGCGGGTGATATCAGATATCAGAAAATTATAGTCTAAACTAATCTGACTGGCACTAAATTCATATTTTATGAGATACCTATATCTTTTCCAACACTTATTAAATTATGATAAATGATAAATTATTTTAAAAAAATACAAATTAACAATAGTGGAATATATCACAGGGGCTTTTCACATATATAACAGGGGCTTTCATCTTGTTGATATTTTTTCTGAATTGTATAACAGGACATTTCCACAGTCATATTATAGTATTTTTACTCTCATACATCTGCTTTAGGCTCTGAATAAGATGGAGAAGGAATGGTCAACAGTGAGGTTTGAGGTGATGCCATATAAGGAGACGGGCACTTACATCTTGAACAGCCCAGACGAAGCATCTCAGCTCCTAGATGACCACATTGTCATGACCCAGAGCATGGCCTTCTCCCCATATAAAAAACCCTTTGAGGAGAGAATCAGCAAATGGGAAAGTAAATTGAAAATGACACAGGTAAGCCAATGTCATCCTGTAGGTATGATTTTGAAATCTGCAAGGTGAAATATTGTTGAGTTGCTTGTAGGTGTTTTTGCAAAAACAATAACTAAATTAATTTCTTCCTTAAGATATGTTATTAAAGGGTCTTATTAAGTACTTTTCCCAAAAGACTCTGTATCTCTGTGGCCCTCTGCTGGTAGGATGTATTAGAAGAGTGGCTTATCTGTCAGCGGTCGTGGCTGTACATGGAACCCATTTTCAGCTCTGATGACATCAACCGCCAGCTGCCTGTGGAGGGGAAGAGGTACCTGACCATGGAGCGCACTTGGAGAAAGATAATGAAGGCTGCCCATGATAACAGTCAGGTGAACATAGATTATTTTATCATACTCTAGTAGATTTGTCAGTGGTTCATTAAAAAATTGAAATGTGGTTGTCTTTATGGGTCCAGGTGATTGAGGTGTGTCCTGACCCTCGTCTATTGGCCAATCTCAAGTACTGTAACAATTTACTGGAGCTCGTGCAGAAAGGACTGAGTGAATACCTGGAGACCAAACGAAGCGCCTTCCCTAGGTTAAAATTATCAGTTTTTATGTTTTTTTTCATGAACAGTAGGAAAGGCCCAGGGCAAATCCATTAAACAATAATTTGGCGTTTAACATTTCATATTTTAATATATCATTTAATTTCTTAGCACTTTCAATTTAAATTCATCTGTGCAGGATCACTATAATTGTATAAGGAATTATTTAATAACTCTCTTCATTTTCTGGTTTTAGATTTTATTTTTTATCAGATGATGAGTTGCTGGAGATTTTATCTCAAACTAAAGATCCAACAGCAGTGCAGCCACATCTTCGCAAATGCTTTGAGAACGTCGCCCGGGTGAGTCCTCTTTTACATAAAACAGATCAGATTTAATATGTTTACCATATTAGAAATTCAATTAATCAGCATGGCAGAAAATATCAGTATCATTTTGGTTTATGTAGTAATTTAATGATTCAATTATTATTATGAATTATATAGATTATGAAATCTGTTGTACTATATGCAGCTCAAGTTCCAGTCAGATCTGCAGATCACACACATGTACTCTGCTGAGGGAGAAGAAGTCCTTTTGTCCGTTCCTGTGTCTCCTTCTGGGAATGTGGAGAACTGGTTGCGGGAAGTGGAGAACTCCATGAAGGCCAGTGTAAGAGACAACATCAGTCGCTCGCTGCAAGCCTATGTTGAGGTTAGTGTAGTTGTTGTGTTCTGTTTTTTTATGAATGCCACCCTTAATATGTATAAATCACTCTATACATCCACAGTGCACTCGATTTTGTTGTTCTAAATACTATTTGAATTATCATTATACTGTAAGTAGCTAATTTTGTCAATGGTGGTTTTGATTGTTCTGATATAAAGAGTCAAATCATTTGTACATCTTTCTGCAGCATCCTCGCACAGAGTGGGTGTTGTCCTGGCCCGGTCAGGTGGTGATCGCTGGGTGTCAAACATTTTGGACCCAAGAGGTGTCAGAGTCTCTGGATAAGGGAGACCTGGCAGATCGGCTTTATCCACAGTTACAGACGCAGGTACAGATTGTTTACATCAATGCAAACAATTAAACATTCCTGGTGATTATTTCCCTGTACACTGTATGTTTTTTAGGTTCCATTAAGGAAACATTGGATCTAAATAAAAGTTTTTGTATATTCACAAACAGTTGGGAGATTTGGTTCAGTTGGTGCGGGGTCGCCTGTCAAAGATGCAGCGAGCGATACTCTCGGCACTCATTGTGATTGAAGTGCATGCTAAAGATGTGGCTGCTAAGCTTGTTGAGGAGGAAGTATCCAGTGTCAATGACTTTGAGTGGATCAGCCAACTGAGGTTAGAATTAAGGATCATTCATTTTTTTCAGAATTCTTTGATGAATAGAAAGTTCAGAAGAAAATCATGTATTTTAAACAGGGTTGTCAAAAGTACCGACTTCGCTACCAAGTCGGTACTGAAATTTTAAAAATGTGATGATCGCAGCATTTCCCCCTAGCATTTTGAGCGCTGTTGAGCGAATACTTAAACACTTCTGATTGGCCATTGTGTTCACATGCTCAACAGATATGTCTGTGATTGGCTACGATGATCAGCACTTCAAAAACATGTTGTAATGGGAGCATTTGAAAGCAGTCATCTATCAATGGATCTCTAATATATCTGCTGATAGACAGATCCGCTGATTGATGCCTGCTTTGTGTGTATCTTTGTGTTTGCCGTGTGTATCTGTGTAAGCGCTTAGTGAAGAGCATCAAAGATGTCTATTTACAACATGTTTTTAAAGCGTTGATCGTTGTAGCAAATCACAGACATATCTGTTGTGTTCGTGAACACAATGGCCAATCAGAGTTGTTTAAGAATCCGCTCAACAGCACTCAAAATGCTAGGGGAAATGCTGCTATCGTCACATTTTTAAAATTTCAGTACCAACTTGGTATCGAAGTCGGTACTTTTGACAACCCTAATTTTAAACAGAAATATTTTGTAACATTAACTTAATGCATCCTAGCTGAATAAAAGTATTAACTTATAGACATTTGAGTTTAGACATGTGTTTCTGTGTTCGTAGATATTACTGGCGTGATGACCTGTACATCAGAGCAGTGAATGCTGAGTTCTTGTATGGTTATGAATACCTTGGTAACTCAGGACGACTCGTTATCACGCCACTGACAGACAGGTGACATTTAGAAAATTGAACTTCATTTATATGTGGTTTTCAAAGGAAAGTCTTTTAAAGGATACCTTATTTATTAGATATAACTGATATACACTGCCTACCACACAGATGCTATCTCACCCTGACTGGTGCGCTTCACTTAAAGTTTGGAGGCGCCCCGGCGGGCCCTGCGGGTACTGGAAAGACGGAGACCACTAAAGACCTGGGCAAAGCTCTGGCCATCCAGACTGTAGTTTTTAACTGCTCTGATCAGCTGGACTTCATAGCCATGGGCAAGTTCCTCAAAGGTTTGGCTAGTTCAGGGGCCTGGGCCTGCTTTGATGAATTCAATCGAATTGATGTGGAGGTTTTATCAGTCGTGGCTCAACAGATCACAACCATCCAAAAAGCCCAGCAGCAAAGAGTGAGTAAAAGCATACACAAGAGCATACAGCCTAGATCTACTATCAAAGCACTGTCGTATATGCATTTTAAGGACAGAAGGCGTGTATATAACTCTCATAAATCATGAGAGTAGTCTCTAGTACAGGGGTGTCCAAACTTTTTTAAAAGGGGGCCAGATTTGATGTCGTGGACACATCTGGGGGCCGGTTCCTTCTCAATTATATGTATGTGTATATATATATATACGTATATATTACATGTTTTGTTTCTCGAAAACATGACAGATTTGAAAAAAGCTTGAGCTGACAGTAGAGTAGCTTGAGTTAAGACACAGAGGTAAATTTAATACACAAACAATATCTGTAAAACTTTTAACAACCTCGTTTTTAAAGGGTGAAATTTAAATATTACTGAGTTAGAACTCTATTCTTATTTAAAGCAAGAAGTACTAATTAGAATCACTGCAGGTAAAACCACACATGGCACCTAACTACATGGTAAGAAGTAAAAAAAAAAAAAAAATTATATATATATATATATATATAATGGCTTTATGGTATTTAGTCTATAACACATTTAATATAAATACGAATGCACAAAACTGCAAGTTTATGACAAAAAATAGTCTGTAATTTTGGCCTTTATTACTCATTTAATACATGTTTACATTAAAAATGAAATAAAATGAGATATTAACCTACATTTCTGACAAAATACCACGGTTACAGTTAGTGTTACCACAGTAAATCCATGATAAATGTTGTTGAATTGTTGGTTGAAAAGTATTCTAACTGGATCAGCTCAATGTTTCTCCGGATTTGCATGTTAGTGTTGTTGATAAAGTCAGCGCTGTTTCAACTGGCTTTAAACTGAATTAAATCACAGAGATTTGCAGCTTGTACCTGAGACCTCTACGCCGAACTCGAACACTTCTCACTGGCTGTTTAGTGGTCATGTGATCAAGACACTACTCAGCAAGTAAACACATTTGTGAGCTCGTGAGTCACGCAGTGCACACAAGTAGCACTGTTTCGTTCCGCTTTTGGCGCGTTTCCCTGGCCTAAAATCTAGTAATGCCCCCTTGTGTTGACATTGTGAAACTGCACGATTTGTAAATTATGCATGGCAGGCCACATATAGTATATTTTAATAGACAAGCTGCGGGCTGTTTGAAATTCATTCCCGGGCCGCATTTGGCCCGCAGGTGGTAGTTTGGACACCCCTGCTCTAGTAAAATATTTTTAAAAATCCTTATCCAGTATCCAGTACAAAAGACTAGAAAAACCATGAAAATTCATTGGTCAAAAGGTGTGGAAACCCCTGATAACATGTTTTTTGTCTTCAGGTCAAGACATTTGTATTTGAAGGCATGGAAATCCCTCTTGTTCCATCCTGTGCTGTCTTTATTACTATGAACCCTGGCTATGCTGGACGTACTGAGCTACCGGATAATTTAAAGGTACAGGGCTCACCAACAGCAATCTAAACCTTCAAAATAAAAGACACATATTTAAATATACACAAAAAAACTGATTTACACTATACTGTATGTGTTCCTCAGGCCCTCTTCCGTCCCGTGGCTATGATGATCCCTGATTATGCCATGATAGCAGAGATCTCTCTTTACTCATTCGGTTTCAGTGATGCCAAAGTCTTGTCCAAAAAAATCACTAGCACCTTCAAATTGTCCTCAGAACAGCTAAGCTCACAGGTCTGACTTTTATGTCATGGGTGTTACCAGTTTTACAGTAATTCTGTTGGTACTATAACTGTTTTGGGTGAATCTAACAGAAACTGTCAAGAAAGAAAAGTATAAAGAAGGCTTCATTTGCTTGAAAATCACTTTGTTGCATGTTTATTAGGATCATTATGATTTTGGGATGAGAGCTGTGAAAACTGTGATCTCTGCAGCTGGAAACTTGAAGAGGGAAAATCCTGACATGAACGAGGTGTGTTGGCAGTATTCCTTTAAAAGTTGTTGAACTTTTTTTCTGCGGTTTGATCCTTTATTGAAGCATCATAATTATACAACTGTCTGCGGCTAAACTGATTGCATGATTTATGCAGGAGCTGATATGTCTGCGTGCCATCAGGGATGTCAATGTACCAAAGTTTCTTCAGGACGACCTCAAGCTCTTCAATGGCATTGTGTCTGACCTCTTTCCCAAGATCCGTGAAGAGCCAATTGACTATGGTACCCTAGAGGAGTCCATAAGGAACGTCTGTGCAAACAAGTGCCTTAAAGATGTGAATGGTGAGAAGAAAACAAGAACGAGCCATCTTTCCTTTGTAAAATAACCTAAAGTGGTATTTACATTAGCTGTAAATGTATGTTTTGTATGTTTTGAGGTCTGTTTGCTCTAATGATGTAATTTGAAAAATGTCATGCATCATGCAAAGTCATTTTACATGCTAAATTGGTTAGTTAGGAAATTAAAATTAATTGTTGGTCTTTAATCTAAGTACAAAATATTACTTCTGTAGTGGTTTCTTAGCACAGAATGAACATGCTGGTGTATAAATGTTTTTCTTGTCCTGCAGGCTATATAACCAAGTGTATTCAGTTGTACGAGACCACTGTAGTCAGACACGGTCTAATGTTGGTAGGACCATCAGGCTCTGGGAAAACTAAGGTAAGCTTTGCTAATACACAAACCAGTGCACAAATGAACAAGCTGCAACAAAAATTCCAAATTCTAATTTTGGAATTAGTTTTTCTTATATGCACTCTCACATATTTGTAGTGTTATGAAGTGCTGGGAGCAGCCATGACTGCCCTGAAAGGCCAGCCCTCAGTTAGTGGAGGAGAGTATGAGGCTGTACACACCTATGTACTCAACCCAAAGTCCATCACTATGGGGCAGCTGTATGGAGAATTTGACCAGCTTACTCATGAATGGTGAGTGCACACTAGATTTACAGTATAGTATTAACAACACTGTACATGTTGTTAAAAGTAACACACACTATTTGATTACAGGACAGATGGTATACTGTCTTGTCTCATTCGGGATGGAGCTGCCTCCATGGACCAAGAGAAGAAGTGGTACATGTTTGATGGGCCTGTGGATGCTGTGTGGATCGAGAACATGAACACGGTTCTGGACGACAACAAGAAACTGTGTCTGAGTTCTGGAGAGATCATAAAACTTTCTGATGTATGAGAATTTCTGCTATTGGCCACTTTGTGGCTTTCCGTGTTCTACCTCATTTGTGTAATTATACAAACATTTTCTGTTT
This sequence comes from Mylopharyngodon piceus, assembly GCA_039654765.1. Taxonomy (NCBI): domain Eukaryota; kingdom Metazoa; phylum Chordata; class Actinopteri; order Cypriniformes; family Xenocyprididae; genus Mylopharyngodon; species Mylopharyngodon piceus. Next base: position 5,068,269 of record CM077452.1, read on the forward strand.
ATTTCTGACATCGTTTTGGCCCTCAGGTGATGACAATGATGTTTGAAGTGCAGGATTTGGCGGTGGCATCTCCTGCCACGGTTTCTCGCTGTGGCATGGTGTATCTTGAGCCCAGTATTCTGGGTCTGACTCCATTCACAGAGTGTTGGCTCCGTACCATCCCTGACATGTTTCAGCCCTACACAGATCAACTCAACTCTCTCTTCACAAGGTTTTTGCAGGTGATTGGTCTTACAGTGTTTTTTATTAAATGCTTTAAAAAGAGAAAAGAGAACATTAAACAGTACTTACTTTCTTGAATCCTCCTAGTACATATTTTTCCAAGTCTTAATTAGAATTATTTGCGCATCTTTCATATGAACTTTAACATCAGTAGTCAGTAGGCTTGCTGTGATAGTCGGTGTTACCGGTGTAACACTGGTTACGTCACTTGCCCATTGTGGCACTGACCCCCCCACCGTCGTTTTGATTTTTTTAAAGTAGTAAAAATTATTTTTTTACTACGGAGCAGAGCAAGCATTTTCAGTTCATTCCTATGGAAGCTCAGCTTCCAAAGGAATTAATTGAAAACGCTTGCTATGCTCCGCACCGTTATGAATGCCTGTGCGGCTGTGCGCATTTTCGCTTTCGAATTAGTGATTTAAAAGCGAGGTGCAAAAGAGGGAAAAACTCCAGCGTCAGGGAACCTGCAAAGGATTAGTTGTGTTTCATTGTGTTTTTCTAGTTGTTGTGTTTTTCATTAAGAATAATAATGAACCCAGCATTCAAGCAATTGCCGCCCCCGATTTGGCGCTAATTCGAAAGCAAAAGTAAAATGCACATGGCTGCCCATAAAGGTGTGTGTCCACTTGCGCTCAGTGTTTTCAGTTGTTCATTCCTATGAAAGCTCAACTTCCATAGGAATTAATTGAAAATGTGAGCATTTTAATATAATGTAAGCTATGTAGTTCATTGTCTATCTGGATTTTGAGGCGTTGTTATGTGTTTCCTCAGGACTCTATCAAATTTATCAGAGAATCAGTAAAGGAGGTGATCACCTCCATGGACAGCAATCTGACCTGCTCTCTGCTCAAACTACTGGACTGTTTCTTTGAGCCCTTCATCCCACGAGAGGTCAGAGCACTTTTTAGTATTACAGTGGTTATGCTTGTTAATTTATTCATGGTTATACTGATTTTTTTTGTGTGTGTGTGTCTGTGGTCAGGGTAAGAAGCCTCTTTCCCAGGAGAAACTGTCTCGGCTGCAGGAGCTGATTGAGCCCTGGTTTATCTTTGCACTCATATGGAGTGTTGGAGCTACAGGAGATGCTAACAGCTGCCAACACTTCAGTGCCTGGCTCAGGGGCAAGATGACTGAAGAAAAGGTCAATAGCGGCATAAATTTATCGTGAAGCTCAGTGCTACCAGCAATGATTTACATGCTGTAGATAATTAAACAGAAGTGCCTGAGAGTGTTCAAATCATTATTTTTTTATTGCTCTTATGTAAGTTTATTTATCCAGAGTGCAAAGCTGCACACTGCATTTTCCAAATCTCATTTGTTTGATTTTTCAGGTCCAACTGTGTTTCCCTGAGGAGGGTCTAGTGTACGATTACCATTTAGATGATGCAGGGATAAGTCGTTTTGATGAGGAGGAGGAGGGTAAAGAGAGAAAGGTGAGAGAATGTTTTCTGGAACATTGGAATTAATTTTACAAAATATTTTTCAGAGATGCTTTTGGTTAATAGAAATCATTTTTAAATTATAAAATAAACATACATTCATTTGATTATTCAAATGCTTCAGATACAGTGGGTCAGTTGGATGAAATATGCCAAGGAAGTGGTCATCACCCCAGAAACTAGCTACTCAGACATCATTGTGCCCACAGTCGACACTGTTCGCATGTCCTTCCTGATAGACATGCTGCTTTCTAATAAGAAGCCTGTAGGTAGTTCTGAGTCTCATTCAACATACAGTCAACTTAATGCCATACATATGTGCTGCTAAGCTTGTTTCCTTCTCTGATTTGACAGGTCTTGTGCATTGGGCCTACTGGCACAGGAAAGACCCTGACCATATCAGACAAGCTCCTCAAGAACATGCCTCCTGAATACATAACTCACTTCCTTATGTTCTCTGCTCGCACCTCTGCCAACCAGACTCAAGACTATATCGACAGCAAACTCGACAGGAGGTTCTTCCTCTATCTCTTCCTCTCATCAGTCTATTATTGAATTTAACTACTAATTCGCTGCACATACAGTGTATTGTTTTGATCATTAAATTTTGAATTTATATATCTTACTTGCAGGCGTAAGGGTGTGTTTGGGCCTCCTCTGGGAAAATATTTCATCTTCTTCATTGATGATTTGAACATGCCCATGCTGGAAACATATGGAGCCCAGCCTCCCATTGAACTGCTGCGCCAGTGGATGGATCACGGAGGCTGGTATGACAGGAAACAGATAGGTGCGTTTTATAAAGAATGCAAATCTTCTATGCACATTCATACATACATTACCATTTGAAAGTTTGGAGTCATTAAGTTATTTTTGTACAGAAATTAATACTTTTATTCAGCAAGGATGCATTAAATTAATTAAAAGTGAAAGTAAACAAATGTATAATTTTACAAAAGATTTCTATTAAAAATAAATGTTCTTTTGAACTTTCTTCTAATCTTGAAAAAAAAAAAAAGGTAGCATGGTTTCCACATAAATATTAAACTGTTTTCAACATTGATAATGAAAAAAAAAGTTTTTAAGCACCGAATCAGCATATTAGAATAATTTCTGAAGGATCATGTGACTGTGAAGACTGGAGTAATGATGCTGAAAATTCAGCTTTGCTATTACAGGAATAAATGACATTTTAAAATAAAAAAATAAAAACAGTTGTTTTAAATTGTAATAATATTTCACAGTACTGCATTTTACTGTTTCTTACTGTATTTTTGATCAAATGAATGAGCATAAATCTTCTTTCAATAACATTAAAAAGTCTTAAACTTTGAAAGGTAGTATAAAAAACATATGCACACATAACTCTATACAGACTCTGATTTGTCTTCTGTGTTTACCAGGCACATTTAAAAACCTTGTTGACATAAACTTTGCATGTGCCATGGGTCCCCCCGGCGGGGGCAGGAACCCCATCACTCAACGCTTCACACGCCACTTCAACTTCCTGTCATTCACTGAGATGGAGGACACCAGCAAGAGGAAGATCTTCTCCACCATCCTGGGGAACTGGATGGGTGAGTGACAGTCATCATGCGGGCATCTAGATATTAATGTATTTTAATGTGGGTTTCAACAGGAAACACCTGCCAGAAGCTTTGGTAGCATTTTAAATGGATCTAAATGGATTCTGATTTTTTTTCTTTCTTGTTTACAGATGGAAATATGAGTAAAAAGGACCCAGGCAGTAAGCTTGATACAGGGAGAGAGACAAAAAGATAGACAGAGAAGGAAGAGAAAGAAATGTCATGACTAAATGTCATATTTTTTACTGATATTTACATTTATGCATTTAGCAGATGCTCTTATCTAAATCAACTTACAAAAGGGGAACAAATATAAGTTCAATATGGAAATATAAGTTACCAGTGTACTTTTTGGAATGAGTAAAAGTTTAATGTCAACATTGAGCTTATATTGACGTGTATATGTCACACTTTCTCACATGTGCTCATTTTGGATCCTTGATTTCTAGAGAAAAATCCAGAAATAAAACCGTTCAGTGAGTCACTAGTGGATGCTACCATAAGGGTATACTCCACTATCACCTCTGCTCTCCTACCCACACCTGCTAAATCTCACTATACATTCAACCTGAGAGACCTCTCAAAAGTCTTCCAGGGCATCCTGATGGCAGAGGCTGGTAAAATAGAGGTACCACCATTGATAAACCTCAGTTCTTCAGATATTTCATGTTTTATTTATCTTCATAAAATCTTTTGTGTTATCTTTGTTTACACAGAATAAAATTCAGCTATTGCAGCTTTGGTATCATGAGAGCTGCAGGGTGTTCCAGGATCGACTAGTCAGTGATGAGGACAGGAAGTGGTTTGACCAGCTCCTCAACACTCACATACAGGAGTTTGGGTGCAAGATTGAGGAGGTGGTCCCATACCAGCCAGTCTTGTATGGAGACTTCATGCTCCCTGGGTCTGTTAAGATCTACCAGCTTATTGAAGATAAAGAAAAGGTAGATGGGGCATATATTGCTTTGCATTTATTCGGTTACATATTAGTGGTGCTTGCTACAGAAATTAATGATACTTCAAACTGATCAGACTTAAACATTTTGCATGTGCAACCACCAGTCACATTTTCTCCTGAAGTTCTTCAAATTTAACCTATTTATTATTTAGCTTGCTTTGATATTTATTGTGTCAAGTATTTTGCAGAAAATAATTTATTTAAAAATCATATGGTCCCTTTGAAGTTTTGTTTCTTATCCTACAGCTGGTCCGTGTGATGGAGGAGTATATGGATGATTATAACCAGACCAGCACCTCTAAGATGAAGCTGGTGCTGTTCATGGACGCCATACAGCATGTGTGTCGTATCAGCCGTATCCTGCGCCAGCCCCTGGGGAACGCTTTGCTGTTAGGGGTTGGTGGCAGCGGACGCCAGTCCCTTACCAGGCTTGCCACACATATGTGAGAGCTGAACCGTTTATTGTGCTGAACCCTAAAAATATAATTAGCATTACTAAAGAGAGTCAGTTGAATACTTTATTTTATCAAAACCATAAGTCGTACTGGCCCACTGATTTGAAACTGTTTAAACTTTAACAATTTCCACATCAATATTTTTGTCAAAGTGAACCTTGCCTGTAATCTTTTTGCTTTGCCACCCATGTAGAACTGAAAAGAATTATGTCATGTCAAGCCTGGAACACATATGCGAGCAACATTCAATATCAATACCAATTATCTGAACACATTGAAAAAACTGTGACATATTTAATACAAATGCAGAATTTTATACACACGAGTTCTTTGTGTATAAAGACTTTTTTTCAAAGTTATTGCTTGAATGTGTTTAAAGGGGCAACATATGTTAGTCACTATATTTTCTACTGCCAGCCCATATCTTAAACTTCAGTAATACTTTTAATCATTGACTTGAAAATGTCTTTATACCACCCACAAAGAAATGATTACAGTGAGACTCCAGCCATTATATCCCACCATCAGTGACAAGAGATACTCCCACCTCATTAAAGCTCCATATAAAAACATATTGAACATTCATTCATTCATATGTCCATTTGGAAACCGGCCATAAGTGACACCAAATTAAAGACCTCATCTACAGTATGGCTTCATTGTTGACCTACACAGATTTTCTCATTGTGAATGTACTTATATTGTCAGGGCTGAGTACGAGTGCTTCCAGATTGAACTATCCAAGAACTATGGCCTCCTGGAGTGGAGAGAGGACATCAAGAGCATCATGCTAAAGGCTGGTCTGCAGAATGTGCAAATCACCTTCCTGTTTGTAGATACACAGGTGCGATCACAGATTATAAACTCACTAAAGCTGTATTAAAGCATTTTAATCAGCATATTAGAATCATTTCTGAGGGATCATGCGACACTGAAAACTGGAGTAATGACTGATGAAAATGTAGCTTTGCTCTATAAATATTATATATTAAAATAGAAAACAGTTATATTATATATAAATATATATATATATATATATATATATATATAATACATGGCTCCCTTAAGATTAGTTGACCAGACAACCTACTAACTACTAACTTGAAAATGTCATTTTGCACATCCCTAATAGTAGTACAGTAGTAAAAGCAAGCCTCAAGCCTCAATTGATACTCAACATGTGTGTGTAACGGTGTAATGAAGTTCTCGGATTTTAGGCTAATGGACTTTCCAGTCTATCAAAAAATACTCCTAGAAAAAAAAAAAAAAAACTCTTTTTCACCATTGGCAAACACACACAACATGCTGTCAAATCTTTAACATACAGTTTTTGTGTCTTCCCTTCTGGTTTTCAGATTAAGAGCGAATCTTTCCTGGAGGATGTGAATAACATCCTGAACTCAGGCGACGTGCCCAATCTTTACACTTCGGAGGAGCAGGAGCGCATTCTGATTGCCATGAAACCTGTGGTTCAGGACATGGGCCAGCAGCCCACCAAAGCAAACCTCATGGCTGCCTACATCAAGAGAGTCCGCAGCAACATCCACACTGTTCTCTGCATGAGGTTTATCATTATATCAATACATCTATTTATATTTCAGTGCTACAAATACTCTGTACAAAATTGTTGCATGCAAAATTCAGAATTCTGGTGTAAGATTAGTGCAGTGTAAATTTTGTTGTTAGAAAGATTTCCCATTAAATTTCAGCACTGAGATATAGCTTGAAACATATACATTTGGAAACTGAGGCTCAGGACCTCTGTTCTCTGTCTCCATCTACAGTCCAGTAGGGGAAGTGTTCCGGGCTCGCCTTAGGCAGTTCCCCTCACTGGTTAACTGCTGCACCATTGACTGGTTCAGTGCCTGGCCACAGGAGGCACTACAGTCTGTAGCAACATCCTTCCTAAATGAGCTTCCAGAACTAGAGGCCAGCCCTACGACCATCCAAAGCCTGGTAAGGAAAAGTGTGTGATATATGTGTGTGTAAATGTATGAAGGGTGTAACAGAGTGCTGTCTCTCTGTACAGGCACTAATGTGTGTTGAGATTCATCAAATGGTGTCCAGGAAGTGTGAGCAGTACCTGGCTGAACTTTCCCGCCACAACTATGTCACTCCTAAGAGTTACCTGGAGCTCCTCAGCATATTCTCATCTCTGATTGGCCGGAAGAAGCAGGAGCTACACAGCGCTCGGCAGCGAATGAAAACTGGCCTGGACAAGGTGATTTGGGGGACATCAATTCTTTTCATTACTGTACATTCTACTGTACATAATTTACAAAAGTGTTTTATGATTGTGTGTGTGTGTAGTTGTTGAGTACAGCAGAGGATGTGGCCAAGATGCAGGAAGAGTTGGAGATGATGCGGCCTCAGCTGGAGGAGGCTGCCAAGGACACTGTGGTCACTATGGAGAAAATAAAAGTGAATAAAATGGTCAAAAATAAAAAATGTTTGAATGCAAACATAGAGGACTTAAAATTAAATCTTGAATTTTGTTGCCTGTGGATTGTGTTTGTGTAGGAAGACACAGTGGTAGCTGAGGAGACCCGTGTAGCGGTGCAGGCTGAGGAGGCTAAAGCCACTGAAAAGGCTCGTGTGGCGCAGGCCATTGCTGCTGATGCTCAGAAAGATCTGAATGAAGCACTTCCTGCCCTGGACGCCGCCCTCGCTAGCCTGCAGTCCCTGAAAAAGAATGATGTCATTGAGGTGCAAACGTCATATTTTCTGTTAACATTTGTCCATATACAGCAAATGTTTAGATCATGCCATCTCACAAGGAAACTGTGTTTGAAATACAGGTGAGGGCTCTGCAGAGGCCTCCTCAAGGAGTAAAGCTGGTTATAGAAGCTGTCTGCATCCTGAAGGGTATCAAACCTAAGAAAGTTGCAGGAGAGAAGCTCGGAGAAAAGGTTGATGACTACTGGGATGCAGGAAAGGGCCTTTTGCAAGATCCAGGAAGGTTTCTGGAGGGTCTGTTCAAGTATGACAAGGCAAGCTGAAGATTTTGTATGAGTTCTATAAAAGTGTCACCTTTGTTTACCATTTGCTATGTCGCTATTGAGAGATGTTGATTTATTGTTGTTGTTGGTATTTTGAAGTACATACAGTACCGTTCAAAAGTTGGGGTCAGAGAAGTTTTTAAGGAAAAATATTTATTTAGAAAATGTATTATTTCTATTTCAAATAAATTCTGTTCTTTTTAATTTTATAAAAGAAAAATTAGTTCCACGAAAATATTAAGCAGCACAGTTTTCAGCATTAATAATAATAAGAAGTGTTTATTAAGTGCCAATTCAGAATATTAGAATGATTTCTGAAGGATCATGTGACACTGAAGACTGGAGCTGCTAAAAATTCAGCTTTGCCATCACAGGAATAAATTACATTTTAATGTATATCTGTACTAATATTAAAATTTAAATTGTAATAATATTTCACATTAGTTTTTACTGTTTTTTTTTAAATCAAATAAATGCAGCCTTCGTGAACTTAAGAGACTTCTTTCAAAAACATTTAAAAATCTTACCGACCCCAAACATTTGAATGGTAGTGTATTTGCATTTTTTTTCAGCACAAAGTTAAAATATTTATGGCATTAGAATAATTAATTATAACATTTTAGCCCAAAGTAAATAATATCAATTACCAAGCTCTTATCTTCTTCCCACAGGACAACATCCCAGACTCGGTGATCAAACAAGTGCAGCCTTACATTGACAACCCAGAGTTCCAGCCTGACTCAATCGCCAAGGTGTCCAAAGCCTGTACTTCCATCTGTCAGTGGGTGCGAGCGATGCATTTGTACCATTTTGTGTCCAGAGCTGTAGAGCCCAAACGGGTAGGAACTTGAATCCTTTCTGCTAAATCCATTGTTTACCTAAGATCTCCTCAAATGCACATGCTTGATTTGTGTATATTTGATTTTATATGCCTGTGTCTGTTCTGGACAATCTGTCTTTTTTGTATGTATTTTTTTTTTAGCACTTTTCTGCCTAAAGCCTCTAAAATGTTGTTGTTGTGAACAGACCAAAACTAAGTCTTATTTTAATAATTTAATTTTAATATTTAATGTTTCTTTGTGTGTATGTGAACAGCAAGCCTTGCAGGAAGCTCAGGAGGATCTGGCTGTAACACAGCAGATTCTGAATGAGGCTAAGGAGAAACTAGCAGCTGTAGAGGAGGGCATTGCCACCTTGCAGGCTAAGTATCATGAATGCCTGAGCAAGAGAGATGAGCTAGACGGCAAATGTCAGCTGTGTGAGAATAGATTGATCCGTGCAGATAAGGTGAGTGGAGAAAAACCATCTCACCTGTCTAATTTTCCATTCAACTTACTGTAATATTGGCCTGTCAAACTTGCCTCTTTAACAAGGCAGTCTGATTTGCAGTCTGATTTTCTGAATATAATTTATGACTATTGAATATGTTTTGTCGAAGTTTATATTGAGCACATGGAGGTTCAGACACAGGATGTTGTTGTGTGTGGCAGCTGATTGGTGGTCTGGCTGATGAGAAGGTGCGCTGGAGAGAGACAGTACAGCAGCTGGAGTACATGGTGAATAACGTGGCAGGAGATGTGCTGCTTGCTGCAGGATACATAGCTTACCTCGGACCCTTCACTGTGAGTGTGTGGGGTAGAGAAAATACATGCTGGGTAGAGTGATGTTTGAATGTTTAAAGTTAATTATGAGGGTGTTTGATTACAAAAACTGTTAAGAACATGTCCATGTCATATTTCACCCCAAAAGCAAAAGAAATAAATAGGAAATTCTATTATACCATAATGCAGAAAAAACTGCATGTTCGACATCTTATTGTGAGATTCAGCCATAGAGAGTGAATGTAAACATGTATGATTTTTGCAGGGAGAGTATCGTTCAGCTATGGCTGAGGAGTGGCTTAGGGGGTTTAAAGAACTGACAGTTCCTCACACAGAACAGCCCAACCTGATCAGCACACTTGGAGACAAAGTCAAGATCCGCTCCTGGCAGGTTAGAGCCCAACACATATGTACCACGTTGTACTTATTTTACAACATTGTACATGTACTTAAGTGCCGTGCATGGACATGAAACCTATATACTAAAAGGTTAAATGCTGTTATATTATGTTTATTAAATTTATTTATATATTTTTGTGTGTCATGTTGTATAGATTGCAGGCCTGCCCAAGGATAGTCTCTCTGTGGAGAATGGAGTAATCGCTCAGTACTCTCAGCGCTGGCCTCTGTTCATCGATCCGCAGGGACAGGCCAACAAATGGATTAAGAACATGGTAAGAATTATACTAAAATATTTTTTACCTAATATTTTACCTAATATTAATGTTTTAAAGGATTAGTTCACTTTCATATAAAAGTTTCCTGATAATTTACTCACCCCCATGTCATCCAGGATGTCCATGTCTTTCTTTCTTCAGTCGAAAAGAAATTAAGGTTTTTGATGAAAACATTCCAGGATTATTCTCCTTATGGTGGACTTCAGTGGCCTCCAAACGGTTGAAGGTCAAAATTATAGTTTCAGTGCAGCTTCAAAGGGCTTTAAATGATACCAGACGAGGAATAAGGGTCTTATCTAGCGAAACGATTGGTCATTTTCGAAAAAAATGTAAATGTATATGCTTTATATATATATATATATATATATATATATTTTTTTTTTTTTTTTTATTATGCAAACAGACAATTACAATATTTACAAATGAGAAATTAAATGCAAAATACAAATACAAAGACCAACAAAACATACATAACAGCCAATAAGATTTGTGTGTGTGTGTGTGTGTGTAACTGTAAGTGTAACTGGGTGTGGGAGTGGAAATATATGAATAAAGGAGCATGTAGGGAAGTACAACAGACATAATCAGAGTTTTCCAAAAGAATAAGAATAAATAATAATAAAAAAAATTATATATCAATGAAATAAAGAAAAATAAATAAATAATAATTTTAATGACAATAATAATGATGATGATAATAATAGTATCACACAAAAACTGGAGAATGGGGGATGAGGAAGGTGACAGTAGCAATAGAAATAGCAACATTAATAATAATAATAATAACAATAATAATAATAATTATAAATTCAATTAATAAGAAATGACAAATAGTAATAATAGTATTAGCAATAGTAGTAATGATAAACATATTAACAAATATACTCATTTCATCCGGAATGGGGGGGAGGTTAAAGGATCAGGAAGAGGAGAAATAAAAATAATAGTAGTAGTAATAGCAATGATAATAATGATAAAAATAATAATAATAATAATAATAATGGTAATATTGATACAGCCATTAATAATAATGATAATAGTAGTAGTTGTAATAGCAATGATAATAATAATAATATTAATAATAATAATAATAATATTAATAATGGTAATATTGATACAGCTATTAACGAAAAGTTATTATAAAGCTGCCTCTATTCCCCTCATGGCCATGGCATAGGTTAGACCCCCACCGGCGTCATGTTGCAACGGGCTATCAAGGTGAGGTGCTGTGGGGCCTAGGGGCCTAGGCGATCTTTTGTTTATATAAAGCATATACATTTACATTTTTTTCGAAAATGACCGATCGTTTCGCTAGATAAGACCCTTATTCCTCGTCTGGTATCGTTTAAAGCCCTTTGAAGCTGCACTGAAACTATAATTTTGACCTTCAACCGTTTGGAGGCCATTGAAGTCCATTATAAGGAGAATAATCCTGGAATGTTTTCATCAAAAACCTTAATTTCTTTTCGACTGAAGAAAGAAAGACATGAACATCTTGGATGACATGGGGGTGAGTAAATTATCAGGAAAATGTTATATGAAAGTGAACTAATCCTTTAACTAGCTGAAATATGCACTGGCGTTCAAAGTTTTTGGGTCAGTAAAAACAGTAATATTTAATTTAATTTATATAATTACAATTTAAAATAGCTGCTTTTTTATTTTAATATATTTTAAAATGTATTACTACAGCCATTACTCTAGACTACTGTCACATGATCCTTCAAAAATCATTCTAATTTGCTGATTTGATGTTGAAAACAGTTGTGCTACTTAATATTTTTGTGGAAACTGATTTTTTTAGTATTCTTTGATGAATAGAAAGTTAGAAAAAAACACATTTATTTGAAATAGAAATTTTTTGTAACATAAATATCTTTACTTTCACTTTTGATCAGTTCAGTAATGCATTCTTGCTGAGTAAAAGTATTAATTTCTTTTAAAAAAAAAAACTTTCTCAAACTTTTAAATTGTTGTGTATGTCATTTACCTCAATGTAACTTTTTTTTCCAGTGTTTTCTCATGGTCTTTGTTTTGTTTGGTTTCCACAGGAGCGTGATAACAGATTGGATGTGATGAAGTTAAGTGATCGAGACTTCCTGCGTAGTTTAGAAAATGCTATCCGCTTTGGGAAGCCTTGCCTGCTGGAGAATGTCGGGGAGGATCTAGACCCTGCACTCGACCCTGTGCTCCTACGACAGGTACACATCACTGTTTTGTGTGAATAAATCATAAAAAAAAAGTTCAAAAGCTGCTATAGCTACCACATGAACAACATTCTGAGGCTAGCATTTATTTTTAAAGTGTTCAACGATCAATATTTAAATCAACTCTTTGTTTAGGTATTTCTTAGCTGCCTTCAGTGTAAACTGATTTTCTTGTGTGTATGCTCCTCAGACATATACCCATGAAGGCAACACAGTTCTAAAGCTTGGAGACAGTGTCATTCACTATCATGACGACTTCAAGATGTACATTACCACTAAGCTGCCCAACCCACATTACTCACCCGAGATCTCTACTAAAGTCACTCTCATTAACTTCACCCTCTCACCCAGGTGCTGCTCTTACATTTCTTCAGTCATAAACATAATGAAGGCTTCTAGGTTGTGAGGTAGATCCTGAATTTCACGTTTTTGTGTGTGTTAATGCAGTGGGCTAGAGGATCAGCTACTAGGGTGTCTCGTAGCTGAAGAGAGACCCGATCTGGAAGGGGCGAAGAACCAACTCATTGTGAGTAACGCACAAATGAAACAGGAATTAAAGGAGATAGAAGATCAGATCCTGTTCCGACTGAGCTCTTCAGAGGGAAACCCTGTTGATGACGAGGAACTGATAAGAGTGCTTGCAGCCTCCAAAGTCAAAGCTGAAGAAATTCAGGTATGTCTGAAAGAAATGCTTGTGTCTTCATTGCTTGAAGGGCTAAATGTGCCTTCTATTTAATTTAGCATCTACTGTAAAAGTATCTAATACCAAATAAGTGATTTTTCAAATTTCCAAACCACTAGGCTAAAGTGACTGCAGCGGAGGCGACTGAGAGGGACATTGACGCCACACGTCTGGAATATGTCCCAGTGGCTGTCAGAGCCCAGATCCTCTTCTTCTGCGTGTCAGATCTGTCAAACGTTGACCCCATGTACCAATACTCTCTGGAGTGGTTCCTGGGTATTTTCATGGGTGGCATTGCCAACTCAAAGCGAGCAGGTAGAGAGCATTCCCTCCTATTTTTGACCCTATGCACTGAAGAACCTGCTGGATTTTCTTACAGTTTTTTAAGCCATTGGTTCTTGACCTTTTTGACTCCTAGGCCCCCCCATTGACCACAACAATATTTAAAGGCCACATAACTTTTCCAGTTGTTCATAATTTACTAGATAAGGATTAAGTATAAGGATTTTTTTTTAAATATATATATTTTTTTAGAATTTCAGTTACTTTATTTTAAGGTGATGTAGTTACATTGTACTTACTCAAATAAGTAATATTAATTAACTACATTTACTTACTATAGAGTTATGGTTAGGGTTTGGTTTAGGGTTAGTTACTTTTATTAATTTTCATGACATTTCCAGGTCTAGTACTTACACTTTTAATATTAGGGTGTCTGATACATCCAGGTTTTCCATGACCATGAGAACCTTGGTTTGTCTTGAATTACAATAAGAAATATCTTTTTTTAGTCGTGTTAGTTCATTTTAATGCTTGTTTTGTCTTATTTTAAGTCATCTTGAGGCCCTCAAATGGGCCCCAGCCCCCATGTTTTAGACATCTTATAAAATTTTACAGTAATAGTTAATAGAAGATATAAATTCTTTTATATATTAACTGTTAAACTAACTGTCTTGGCTTCTCTCCCCACAGAGACAGTGAAGGAGCGTATTTTCAACATTAATGAGTTCTTCACCTTCAGCTTGTACAATAATGTCTGTCGTAGCCTTTTTGAGAAACACAAGCTGATGTTTGCCTTCCTCCTGTGTGCCAGAATCCTGATGAATGACGGCAAGATTGATATGGTTAGCGAGGTTAAAACAGGATTAAAAGGCTCTCTCTCTTCCCCTCTCTTTCATCTCTATCTCAACCTTTTTACTTTCCATTCGGCAAATATTTACTGAAAATGTTTATCAGAGATTATCAGAGACCGCACAAGGACATTAAGTGAATTCTGTCTCCATTTTCTTTTGATCTTTATCACTCAAGCTGCTGTTAATAATGCTAATGTTTATTCTACTATAAATCCAAGAGCCTTATTTGATTGTGCTGCGACAGAGGCAAATGTACAGTCAACACTGTGTTGTCATATCAATGTTTGTAATGATGAAGAAATAATCAAGTAAAGAGACATCTTAGGGACTTATATCTGGATGTGAGTGTGACACATTTATATATAAATGTCCTTGTGTGTACAGGCTGAGTGGCGATACATGTTATCTGGGGGCCGGCCCCAGCAGCAGGCTCCTAATCCTGCTCCAAACTGGCTGTCCATGAGAGCCTGGCAGGACATATTGGCACTGAGCGCCCTGCCCACTTTCAGTAACCTGCCAGAGAGTTTCTCCAAACATGAATCAGCCTTCAAGAGTATATTTGACAGCAGCCAGCCACACAGGTAGCCACAAACGCACATGCAGGCCATATTAAAAGTTGTAAATGGTATTGTCATTGTGCGTGACAGGTTTAAATTCTCAGTTTATACGCATATTTGTATGTATGTGAACAGGGAGCCTCTTCCAGGTGAGTTGGACAGCGACTTAGACTCGTTTCAGAAGCTGCTGGTTCTGCGCTGTCTGAGAGCTGACCGGCTTACTCACGGCCTGCAGGACTTTGTGGCTTCACAGCTGGGTCAGAGTTTCATCGAACCCCAGGTACCCACACATATGCTCCATATACACCTCACTCATATAATCAGATAATAACATAAGTTATCTAATAGCATTTTGATATTGATGGAACAATGAAACAACACACTGCTTATGTAAGAACTTCACATTAGAATGTTAAATAAACAGAGGTTAAAGACACAATTTTAATTCACCCTTTAGCAGGTATTTGCATATTTTTGAGTCATACTAATAATGTGTTTCTCTATGACTCACTGTTTTTGGTCATGATTTGTCATTTCACCATGTTTCTCTTGCTTCTCAGACATCGGACCTGTCTGTGGTGTTTAAAGAGTCGTCTCCCTCCACCCCTCTCATTTTTGTGCTTTCTCCTGGTACCGACCCTGCTGCTGACCTCTATAAGTTCGCAGAGGTCATGAAGTTTTCTAAAAAGATGAACGCCATCTCCCTTGGGCAAGGCCAGGTCAGAACATACAGTAGAACATCCAGAAATAAAGAAACATATGCACAAACTGATATCACAATTGTAGCTTCTGACTAGCTTGTCTTTAATATGTCCTACATGCCATTTTAGTCATTTTAGTGTCCACACCTTTGAGACCTTGAGCCTAAGATACTCTCCATACATTTTTTTGCAGTAGACGAACACTAATAAAAGATGACTTCCCACCCTAGTGCTAATTATGTTACTATTTCAAGTTTCTGAATTGCTGCAATGTTCTGTGCCGCCTACTAAGAACTGTGACATACCTGACCTACAGGCTCACACCAACTGGTTTACATATATATTCAACATTACACTAATATCTTAACAATGTAAACTTGAGGTTTATGTCTTTAGAGCAAAGACAGTACTTGCCTACATTGCATACATTTTAGTAGCCTTTTAAGGGCTTTTATATGTATTTTCATGAAGTGTGTTCAGCAAAACATGGACTAAGACACTGTATCTGTGTATATTTGAGTATTTTGACTATATTAGGCTAAAAGCATTTGTTGTATTTCAGGGACCCAGTGCTGAGACCATGATGCACAGTGCCATGGAGAAAGGAAAATGGGTCTTCTTTCAGAACTGCCACCTCGCTCCTAGCTGGATGCCATCTCTAGAGAGACTCATTGAGAACATCGATTCTGACAAAGTTTGACACAGCTGACTAGCTATTTCAGTTTTTATAAACTGTTTGTCAAGAACTTTATTATATTTATTGGATTTTCAAAAGCAAGACTTTTTAAATATATTTAAAAATCTCTTTGTACCATAGGTCCATCGGGACTTCCGTCTTTGGCTCACTAGTCTGCCCAGCAACAAGTTCCCAGTGTCCATTCTGCAGAATGGCTCCAAGATGACGATAGAACCACCACGAGGCATTAAAGCCAATCTTCTGAGGACCTACGCCAGCCTCACCGATGACTTCATCACTTCATGCACTAAGGTTCCTGTTGAAAAGAAGCACGTTTTCAGAAAAACCCAACTTGAGATAAATACAATATTATATTTAATTGTGATTATAGCAAATGTACCGTTTCAAAAGTTTGGGGTCTGGAAGATTTTTAAAATGTTTTTGAAAGAAGTCTCTTTTGCTCACAAAGGCTGTATTTATTTGATCAAAAATAAACAGTAAACAGAGTAATATTGTGAAATATTTTTTTTCAGGATTCTTTGATAAATAGAACGTTCAAAAGAACAGCATTCACTTAAAATAGTAATCTTTTGTAACATTATAATAGTCACTTTTGATCTGTTTAATGCATCCTACTGACCCCAAACTTTTGTACAGTAGTTTACAAAAGTATACATATATGTAAATATATAATACAATATATTTATTATTATTTACATTTATTATTAAATAGATTTCTTATTTACTCTGTCTCTCTCTGTCTTTCTTTCTTTATTTTGGCAGGCAGCCGAGTTTAAGGCTCTCCTCCTGTCTCTGTGCCTTTTCCATGGAAATGCCATTGAGCGCAGGAAATTCGGCCCTCTAGGATTTAACATTCCATATGAGTTTACGGATGGGGACCTGCACATCTGCATAAGCCAGCTGAAAATGTTCCTGGATGAGTATCAGGACATCCCATACAAGGCAAAACCAGACGTTCTCTTGCTACCCACCCCCACACACAGTTTCATGTCTCTCTGCAGAGTATTTTTCTTCCTTTGCACACTTTCATAGCTGATTAGGCATATATTGGGTAACTAACATGAGCCATTTTAAGCAGTTACAGAACATCTAAACATGTATTAGGTAGTGTTTATATTTTTAATATGTATAAAAGGAAGCCACTCTCACAAATCCTGGTTTCATTTATCTCTTTCTCCCTCTCTGTTCAGGTTCTAAAGTATACTGCGGGGGAAATAAACTATGGGGGTCGTGTGACGGACAACTGGGATCGCCGTTGCATCCTAAACATCCTGGAGGATTTCTACTGCCCTGCTGTTTTGGGCCTTGAACACATTTACTCTCTTTCTGGAGAATACAGACAAATCAGCACTGAGAATAATGTCAAGGTCCAGAACTCATGTCTCTTAATGTAAACTCAACCTAAAGTATTATTTAAAAACAATAAAGCTGATCTCAGATCAGTGTAAAAGGAGCTTCTCCCTCCACAGGCTCACAGTTCAGCACAGTCTTGTATTCTGTTGTGCTTAAAGTTATGCAGTACATCAGTTTTTTTTTGTTTGTTTTTTTGTGCAGGGTTATTTGACATACTTTCGTGGTCTACCAATAAATGACTCACCGGAGATCTTTGGCCTCCATGACAACGCCAACATCAGCTTTGCACAAAATGAGACATTTGCACTGCTGGGAACTTTAGTGAAGCTCCAGCCCAGAGTAGCAGCTAGCGGAGGCAAGTCCAGAGAGGAGGTATGTGTCTATATGCATTTGTGTAAATTTTATAACAATTTTTTAAAATATATATATGTGTACACTACTGTTCAAATGTTTGGGGTCAGTAAAATTGTTTTGAAAGCAGTAATGTTTTATTTAAGCATTTTAAAAACAATGCATTTTCTTTTTAAAAGTATCCATGTGTTTTTAAATGTAAAGCAGTGTGGCGATTAACGCAGCGACTGCGGTGTTAACACTGCAAATATGGATTTTTCTTATAACCTGTGATGTAAAATGATAATATAAAATGCATATGCTATTTAGGTTTAATGCACACTTTCTTTTCTCTTCTACACATTAAGATAATAGAGGAAATAGTGGAGGGGATTGTGGAGAAGATTCCTAATCTCATTAATGTGCAGGAGGTCATGAATAAATACCCAGTGATGTATGAAGAATCTATGAACACTGTCCTAGTTCAGGAGGTCATAAGGTAAGTTTTTAAAGTGTGCATAATTAATGTATAAATGATATACAATGACCTTTAAATATACACTGCCGTACAAAAGTTTGGGATCAGTGTGATTTTTTTTTTTTTTTTAAATTAATACTTTTATTCAGCAAGGATGCAGTAAATTAATCAAAAGTGACAGTAAAGACATATTTATAATGTTACAAAAAATATACATTTCAAATAAATGCTGTTCTTTTGAACATTCCATTCATCAAAAAATCCTGAAAAAAATGTATCACAGTTTCCACAAAAATATTAAGCAGCAACTGTTTTCAACATTGATAATCAGGGCTTGACATTAATGTTTTTGCTCCCCAGCCACTGTGGCTAGTGGTTTTCCAAAGTTACTAGCCACTCAACATTTTCACTGGCCACAATTTTGACATCGATACCATGGGGAAAACTGCCATATAGATAATTTTTAATATTAACTCATAATTTGGGAGCACGTATATTAGGCTGCTGTCACTTTAAGATCTGGCTCACAGATCCATTATACTGTTACACATGTGTTTTCTTTCTCTTTCTTGTTCACTTAAAACATAACTGACTATGTTTACGTGAATACTCGCCAATTTTGACATTATTTTGTGTGTATTTGACTGTTTAAGCGTAATAAGCAGTGAAAAAGAAGCAAATAAAACGAGTGACTAATGGGACGCGGGTTTGTGTATCAACTCGCTGTCGGAGAGATGAGAGAGCAAGAAAGCGCAGTTGGTATCGTGCGTCTCTTCTGCAAAGTATTGGAAGCATTTCAGATATTTCAGTATCAATATGTATCAAAAAATCGATATTTTTGACAACACTACATTGCACTTTAGTGTTGTTTATTATTTCAGATGCCTTTTTAAAAGACTACAATTAAAAAATGTATATATTATATATAAAATTCAACCCGCCAAAGTGGCTAGTAGGAGTGACTGCGTTACATGCCACTGCTGAAATCCACACGCATTTGGCTGGTTGGCGGATGTTATTGTCAAGCCCTGATGATAATAATAAGAAATGTTTCTTGAGCAGCAAATCAGCATATTAGAATGATTCCTGAAGGATCATGTGACACTGAAGACTGGAGTAATGATGCTGCATCACAGGAATAAATTACATTTTACAGTATATTCATAGAAAAGTTATTTTACATTTGAATAACGTTTGTTTTTACTGTGCTGTATTTTTACTGTATTTAAATGTATTAAAATAGAAAAAAGTTATTTTAAATTGTAATAAAATTTTACAATACTACTTTTTTCTGTATCTTTAATCAAATAAATGAGACTTCTTTCAAAAACATTTTTAAACGGCTGTGTATTTTGAAAACAATCCACTTTGTCACTAAGAAGGCTAAAAATGCACCTCTCTATCACTCTCACAGATATAACAAGTTGCTATCAGTGATTTCCCAGAGTCTCAGTGATCTGGTGAAGGCTTTGAAGGGTTTGGTGGTTATGTCATCTGAACTGGAGCTGATGTCTAACAGTCTGTTCATCAATGCTGTTCCAGAAATATGGAAGGCCAAGGCAAGAATCTCCCAAATGTTAACCATGCAAGATATACACAGAATTTGTGGAATGATCGTTTTTGTTGCTATGTACAGACTATGCAAACACTCTTGTGCATGTAACTGAAATCAGAGTTAGCGCTATGATTATTTAGGCTTAGGACTTATTTGAAATATTTTAATGGGACACAGCTAGCATAAAATTCTTCTTTTGATATTTTCCCAGGCATATCCGTCTCTTAAGCCGTTGGCCTCCTGGGTGTCAGATCTAGTCCAGCGGATAAGCTTTTTGCAGAACTGGATCTCAGATGGCATTCCTGCTGTATTCTGGATCAGTGGTTTCTTCTTCCCCCAGGCTTTCCTCACAGGAACTCTGCAGAACTTTGCCCGTTGCTCTGTGGTTTCCATTGACACCATTGCATTTGACTTTAAGGTGCATAATCTGCTTTCAACAGCAAGGCCTTCTTGCATTAAATTCTGTGTAATGCAATTCGAAGCCTTAACTATGTTTCCATATTAAGCTCTCAAAGCAAGCTTGATATTTGATAGACCATTAAGAGAAGTACAGTATACCTGAGAAGGTCAAACATTGGAATAGAACATTCTCTTGCATATCTAAACAGCATGGTGTGTATATTTTTATGAGAACCATACGTCTTGATCGTTCTTTTCGTTTGATTTCCTTTCGTTTAACTCTCTTTTAGGTTATGAAGGAAACAGTAGCAGAGCTGACTGAGAGGCCCGACATCGGCTGCTTCATCCACGGTCTGTTTCTGGAAGGGGCACGTTGGGATGCAGAGATGGGCCAGCTTGCTGAATCCCGTCCCAAAGAGCTCTACACAGAGATGGCTGTTATCTGGATGGTACCCGTTCCCAACCGCAAACCCCCTCTATCTGGAATCTACGTGTGTCCTATCTACAAAACGCTTACTCGTGCTGGTGAGCAATTTGAATAGCATTTCTTTGTGAAACTTGCCACAATCTTTTGTTAATGTTTCATTATTATACATCCTGTGGAGTCATTGTGATTTATGTGGGAATTTGGTTTGTTTTACCACAGAAATCTGAAAAGTTTTGGGTTTTTTTTCCACAGGAACTCTTTCTACCACCGGGCATTCAACCAACTATGTAATTGCAGTTGAGCTGCCCACAGATTGTACCCAGGGGCACTGGATCAAACAGGGTGTGGCGTTGATCTGTGCTCTAGACTACTAGACTCTCACTCACACACATTTTCATTCATAAACACAAACACAAAACAGCTTGAAGCAATATGGGAAAATACAGAAAGACAAAAAAATGCACAATCATTTTCTTATTTATTGTTTTTTGCACTGAAATATTTTATATCCAAGATGTCTCTGGAAATTAACATTTTAAACCACTATTTACACTATTTATATTAGCTTTTATTTTTATATTTTCAATTTTCAATTAGTTTTTCTTAATCTTTCTATTTTAGTGTCAGTTTTTAGGCTACGTTTCTAAATTTATTAAGTTTAAGTTTTTCATCTAATATTTATAATCTGTTTTATTTCAGCATTATTTGAATGAATGATAATTTCAGTCATTTTTGTTTTAGTTAACAATAACAACATTGACATAAATGAACACTCTGTTACGGTGGATATATTGAATAAAGTGTTGACCTAAAACTGTGATTAATGCAGGCATAGGCGCAGCATCGGGGTCTCGAGCACCCACGGAAATGGTCGAGGACCCACGGAAAAATACAGGATACTCTCCATTCGTTTTTTAATATAAAAAAAATTACAGAAAATTTCAGACACGACTTTCTTCTTGTTTTTATAGTTCAGTTGAGGCAGTTTTTATGGCGTTATTGTAATGACAAATGTGTAGAGCACATCCATGTAATGTGCGAGCACAAGTCTCCTTCACTCTCGCACAAAACTCTCAAATTTACAAAACTCTCAAATATACAGTGGTCCCACGGCTCTGCTCTCGCTCAGATATTGCATGTGCACGCTCAAACTTTGTCCTGTGCACTTGCGAATCTCGTGCTCTTCAGTTAAGTGCTTATTGTAAACAGGTATTTATTAAATTATTTCATTTAGTGAACCGCTACTGATCATCAGGTATATCAGTGAGAGAGCGTCTCACGACAACACACTTGGAAAGAAAGTGTGTTTGTTTGGTTGGTTTTGTTTGGTTATTTCAAATATTTGCAGTCTGTGCTTCTCTCTGTGAGACACGAATAACTTTTGTGGAATGAATGAATGTAATGGTTGGTAATGTTTTTGGGGTTGGGGGGTGAGCTGGGCACCCACCGACAGAAAAATAAATCGGCGCCTATGAATGCAGGCATATTCTAGGTGTCTCAGTCTGATTTCTAGAAACCAGTGTTGTGCCGAATTTTGACTCCCTGCCAAATTATTACCTCCCTCGCTGAAGTCGCTACCTGATTTCCTAATCCTAACACCTCCCCAACACATAACCTACCAATACTAGGGAGGTAATAATTTGGCGGGGGTCAGAATTCAGCACAACACCGAAATATTTTCTTTGGTCAAGAAATGTGCGCGGCTCCTTTAAGAGACTAGCGGTTCAGGAGCTCGCGCTTCCGCAACAGACACTGACCCCATGTGAACACACACACACACACACACACACACATACAGACACAGCGGTTTTACAGTCAATGACGGGAACTCCGCAGGACAAAGACACTTTCTTTTTCATTTCACACTTTTTTAACTGGGACCTTTTCAACTAAACGTGAATATGACTTTCATGATTGGATAACACTGTTTTTGAATTCATTCTAATAACTGGATAAAATCTTATTCATAAGCGAATTTTAATTATTTGTTACTTTTTAACTTTTAATTTGTAACTTTATTTATGATAATATTCAACTTGAAATGTTGGAACCGGCATTTTACTTGCATGTATCTGAATATAAGCGACTTAATTCTGGTAAATGTGCAGTAATTCTGTAACCATAAGTCATCACAGGAATTCATCAGCAGTGTATTTTCGGAACAGCGTCACTCACTGACAGCGGGACCTGCGCGGATAGTTTATCTGTGGATTTTAAAATACCCTCTTGAGCGACGTTGAGTCTCTAATACCTTAATTACATCTGCACGCTGAAAGATGCTCCAGAATGGAAAGTCTCAAACGGACAACGCGGACTCGTCTGAGCCCGAGCCAAAGCCCGAAGCGCAGAGCGAGAAGACAGAAGCGAGCGAGAGCGCCGCGTCTCCTCACCCAGAGAACGAGCCCGCAGACACCGACTCCACTCAGTTTCCTCTACCCGTCTATCCCAAACTGGAAATCAAGCGTCATGCCGTGACTGATGACTACAAAGTCTCCAGTCAAGTGTTGGGTCTGGGTGTCAACGGCAAAGTGGTGGAGTGCTACAATAAGAAAACCGGACAAAAGTGCGCGCTGAAGGTAAATTACACACGTTGTAATGGGGAACCAGATGTCTGGATTTTTAGTGGGAGAGTTGACTCAACTCGTAGAGCTAATACATGTTTTTCGGCCAGCTAGCATAATAAACCCTGTTCTCATGTAATAATTGTTGTTTTGTTTCAAAACCAGTCATCATGCTTTAAACCGTTAAGCACAAGGGGTAGTTTACAACTTCTTTTTGCAATATTAAGATTATGGGTTAGACCATAGTTTATATGAATATAAAGTGATTTTAGGTTCAAATATTGCTTAATGTAAAGTCTTGAAAACATTAATTCTTTACCTGTGGTTCTTCATGCTATATACGACAGCTTTGAAAAACCATAGTTTCAAATACAAGTAAGGGATTGTAGATTTTCCTTGAGCTAGTTTAGTCTCAGTAGCCAAAAGAGTAAATCATTATGTCTTCACTATGAGTTCTAGCACCTGATGTCACAGAAAACAGTTCATTTACTTGTATTAAGTGTCTCTAGGCCTATATGTAGGAGCGTAGGTCATGTCACCATGCCTCGTGTAAAGGGTCACTAGCCGGGGTTACAAACAGTGTTCAGGTTCTTGGAAACTGGAGGCCACCGGTTAAAGGGTTACCGGATCTGACTTGGCTCTTTAAGGAGACAAGGTGTGACACACAGCATTCAGGCAGTGCAATGGAAACTTGTCACCCACGTGGCATCATGGACATGGATTTACTGTCCAGTATAATCCAGCTGGATCTAGGAACTCAATATGTACACAGTAATGAGAAGAAAGCAGAGGAATAGTGCAATTTTTATTTACTAAGTTAGTTCTAGTAAGTTATATTTTAATTATAAAAATACTAATTTTAAACCTGAATATAATAAATTAATATTTATTTAGTGCTGTCAAATGATTAATCGCATCCGAAATAAGTTTGTGTTTACATAAGAGTGTGCACTGTTTATTATGTATATATAAATACACACACACATACATGTATTTATTTAAGAAATATTTACATTTATACATGTATATTATATATTTATATATAAATATAATATATTTTTGTTAAATATATACATGCATGTGTATGTATTTACATAATAAATACACAGTACACACTCTTATGTAAACAAACTTTTATTTTGGATGCGATTAATCGTTTGACAGCACTAATTATATTATTTAAATAAATACTAATTATAAATATGAATTATATTTTAATAAAATAATATTTATTTTAAATAATACTTTGGGGAAATTTGTGGGAGGAGCTTAAAGAGATGCAGAGTGTACCAAAACTTCAGGTAATGATTTATCATCTCACTTTTTTTAATTTGGGAAGCAATTAGTCAGAAGACCTTATAAACTTCCCTACCCCTTGTTGTTTTTCTGGCCGTCTGGTTTGGCAAGTCTGGACTGCACCTGTTCTCATAGTGCTTTACAGCTTAGTGGAAGATATCTAACTTGGTTAAACAGCAGCTGACCTGAAATACATGTTCAGTGTCTCTCATAATGGTTAAAGTCAGGAGCTGAATATCACACAGAGCCAACGTGATCACGGTGACCAGAGACTCACCGGTTCTCACTTACGCGCAATTGGCATTGCTCATTATTATGCTAATGACACTGCAAAATGTAAATAAGCCGCTTTTGATGCTTATTGTCCAGAGGGTTGTGTTGTAAGATAGTGTGCTATCCTAAAAGAATCTCATTGTGCTGGGACACAATGCAAATCAAATTGACCTGATCTCGTGAGTCATTCAGGAGTAATTTATTGCCCAATATCCTCTCTGATTTTAATCACAGGGTAAACAGGAATAGGGCAGAGCTGTCCATCTTGGCAGGCTTTTAATTAAGTAGCATGTTGACGGCTAAGTGTAATGAATGTTAGTGTATAGGTGCTGTTTAATCCACTCTGTTTAGCTGGATGGAAGCCATCCTTTAAATCTAATTCATTTAATTCACTCTTGATTTCCCATATTGGACTTGAACGGTGGCCAACAAGGAAAAGATATCTTACAGCCTGATCGAACCCCTGAGATCTATTTATTACACTGCCGTCTCTATATTGGAAATCACCTTGTATATATAGTCCAGTGGAAGTGGTGGTTCTTGATCCCTGACTTTTTGGTGTGCTCCTTTAAAAACGTTTAAAAGAGGAAACAATCTTAGCTTAAAAGGTCAACTTCTTCTCAGGACAGGCAAATATAATAACAACCACCTCTGTTCCTGATGTAATTACATAACATACAGTCAAATAAGGAATAATTGACGAATCGTTGAATTGTTGAAAATGAATATATATATATAATGAATATAAACAAACAAAAGTAATATTAATATATAATATCTTAATTATATATATATATATAATTATTAATAATTATAATTTATTTAAATTGTATATATGTTTTATATATCTAATATAACTTGTTTTTTATTCAACAGTTCATTATTATTAAAATATAAATATATATATATATATACACACACACACAATTGTTATTATTAATACTCATTTATTTATTAATAATTATTTAAATTGCATGTTTTATATATCTAATATAACTTGTTTTTTATTCAACAGTTCATTATTAATATATATATATATATATATACACACACACACAATTGTTATAATTGTTATTAATACTCATTTATTTATTAATAATTATTTAAATTGCATGTTTTATATATCTAATATAACTTGTTTTTTATTCAACAGTTCATTATTATTAATAATTATATATATATATATACATACACACACAATTGTTATTATAATTGTTATTATTAATACTCATTTATTTATTAATAATAATTTATTTAAATTGCATATATATTCTGTATATCTAAATAGTATAATATAACTGTTGTTTTTACTTCTGACTTTTATTAATTTTATTTTTTAAATTTTATTTTCATTATTATTAATTATATATATTATTATTATTTATATATTATTATTTAAATTGTATATATATATTATATATTATTATTTATTTATATATATTATTAATATTATTATAATAATAATTTATTTAAATTGGATATATATTCTATATATCTAATATGTAAGATAATTTATTAAATAATTATATTAGATACAAATTATGTTAAAATAAATAACGTACAGATAAGGAGTAATTTACAGTTGACAAAGTATTAAATATGAATAAACAAAAGTAATATTAATATATAACATCATTCTGTTTGTGTGTGTGTGTATGTATATATATATATATATATATATATATATAGAGTAACGATTATGTTCATGTTTGGTTTCGTTTTTTTGACTGTACTGTATATATATATATATACAGTATAGTCAATAAGACAAAATCAGAACCTTTTTCATTTCCTAAGTTATATTTCTTACATAATCTAATAAATTACCGTGGCGGTAAAATGGCAAAGAAAAGATGTGTGAGCCCTGTTCAATGGCCTTTCACCGTTCCCATTGTGCAGCCAGCTACCGTATGCTCGACTGGTTCATATTACAGCCCTGGCACTGCCACTCTCGCTGTTCAGTGTTTGAGTTCATCTTTCCGCACAGATTCTACATTCAGGGTCCAGCCATTGTTCAGGATTCAGCCTTTGTTCAATCCTGGCATATTTCATAGTGTGCCGCAAGGTTCATCTGGAAGGCGCTTTATGTTTTCTATGCGAGGGGGATGAAATTTGTTTCCCCCAAGGGTGAAACAGAGAAGACAGAGTGTGACAGAGCTGTATGACGAATTTGCAAGAGCCGCCAATGTGTCTGTAGAAGTTCATTATTTAGGAGGGTCAGTTTTATGCTGTTTATAAGAGTTTGCATAAGGAAATCTGGGCTATGAATTAAACTAGAACTCCGTACCAATAGTATTCAGTGATTTTTAACAACAGACCCAATAAACAGTATGAGATAAGAATAGTTTTTATAAAGCAGCTAAGAGAAGACTGCTGTGTAATGCTGTGGTGTCTTTTACAAGGGTCTTATTTTAGACAGATCAGAGTGTCATGTTTCATGTGTTATCATAAAACGTGACTTGGACAAACATGGAAAGTAATATAAACACTCATGCGTATCTCTGTTTGATCAAGAACCAAGTGTGAGATGGTTAGGATTATGCTAACCTCAAAAAAAATCAAGTTGAGACGCTTCAAATGACAAAACAGACCAAAATGACAAAACACCCACGCATTTGTAAATGTTTCTGAGGTGAAACTGAAATGTGGTTTCTAGAAGATGTAATTCCCCACTCTGTTTTCAGTTGTGTAAGGTTTTCTTTAAGGAAACTGTGGTCACAGAACCCTTCTGGTTACATTCACCATTATAAATATTTTACACTAACTGTAAAAAATGAAATAAGCTTCATAAGGTAACATTTACTGAAAATATTTTTTTAAAATAACTGCATCAATTTAGACTACACCAACAAAAGTCATTTCGACGTATAAATAAACAACTAAATATAAACAGTATGTGTCATTAGATGGTATCTGCAAACAACATCCATCCATTTCATTCAAATGAATGTCTCACTTAAACGAATGTAACCTGTTATTTACTAAACAGAAACCAGGAGGAAGTATATAGACCCGTCTCACATTTAATTTTACTGCTGAGACTATTAAATCCTGAGGCTGTAGATTCAGGAAATTAAATGGAGTCATAAAGTTAAACAGTCAATATAGCCATCATGCATTCTGCTATCAATCTCTGGAGACGTGCTGATGAACTGCCTGTTGCATATACTGTCTAAGTTGAGCAAACCGATTGCTTTCATGGTAAATACAATTTCGCATTATTATACATATTATTACTGGCCTTAATTCAGACCATTGTAGCTTGTAATATAACTGAAAAACCTGACTCAAAATGATGTAAACGAAACTCAAGAAACATGAGCCGTGTGCTTGCCTGTGCAAGGCTGCTGCATGCTAAGGTTTTCTGAGTGGTTGCTAGGGTGTTGCCATGCAGTTCCTAAGGTGTTTGAATGGGGTTGCCAGGGCATTAATATGCAGTTTCTAGGGTGTTCTTGGTGATTGCCAGGGTGCTCCTAGGATGTTCTGGGCATTTGCCAGGGTGCATTGCTATGCAGGTCCTAGGGTGTTTTGGGCTGTTGCCAGGGTGTTGCTATGCAGGTCCTAGGGTGTTCTGGGCTGATACTAAGGCATTGCTATGCATGTCCTAGGCTGTTCTGGGTGGTTAAATATGCACTTCCTGGGGTGGCAGTTGCCAGGGTGTTACTATGCAGTTTCATTGGTGTTCTGGGTAGTTGCCATGCAGTTCCTAGGGTGTTCTGGATGGTTGATCTGCAGTTCTTAAGAGTGTTCTAGGTGTTTGTTATGCAGTTTCTAAGATATTCTGAGTGGTTGCCATGGTATTGCTATGCAGTTCCTAGGGTGTTTTGGACTGTTGCCCAGGGCGTTGCTATGCAGGTCATAGGGTGTTCTGGGCTGATACTGAGACATTGCTTTGCATGTCCTAGTGTGTTCTGGGTGGTTGAATATGCACTTCCTAGGGTGTTCTGGGTAGTTGCCAAGATGCTGTTATGCAGTTCCTAGGGTTTTATGGACTGTTGACAGGGAGTTGCTATGCAGGTCCTAGGCTGTTCTGGGTGGTTGAATATGCACTTCCTAGGGTGTTCTGGGTAGTTGCCAAGGTGTTGTTATGCAGGTCCCAGGGTGTTCTGGGCTGATACTAAGGCATTGCTATGCATGTCCTAGGCTGTTCTGTGTTGTTGAATATGTACTTCCTTGGGTGTTCTAGGTAGTTGCCAAGGTGTTGCTATGCAGTTTCATGGGTGTTCTTCTGGGTAGTTGCTATGCAGTTCCTGGTGTTCTGAGTGGTTGCCAAGGCGTTGCTATGCAGTTCCTATACTCTAAAAAATGCTGGGTTAAAAACAACCCAAGTTGGATTGAAAATTGACAAACCCAGTAATTGGGTTGTTTTAAACCAGCGGTTAGGTTAAATGTTTGTCTAACATGCTGAGCAGTTTTATTTAACCCAGCTATTGTTTAAAAATTAGTATATGGCTGGCTTAAAATGAACCCAAAATCAGACACATAATTACTAGAGGCAACAATAATAATCAAAAGGTGAACATTTATTAATAAGCAATTTAATAAATGTTTATTGTTTAATTATTATTCATTAAACTCATTAATTAATGTTCATTTATTAAACATATTAATACATTTTAATTTCCAACATACTTTGGGTTCATTTTAAGCAAGCAATACAGTAATTTTTAAACAATCGTTGAGTTAAATTAAACT
Organism: Mylopharyngodon piceus; assembly: GCA_039654765.1. Classification (NCBI taxonomy): domain Eukaryota; kingdom Metazoa; phylum Chordata; class Actinopteri; order Cypriniformes; family Xenocyprididae; genus Mylopharyngodon; species Mylopharyngodon piceus. Next base: position 5,097,550 of record CM077452.1, read on the forward strand.
ACCCAGCAGGTTGGGCAAACATTTAACCCAACCGCTGGGCTAAAACAACCCATCCACTTGGTTAAAAACAACCCAATTGCTGGGTTTTCCATTTTCAACCCAACTTGGGTTGTTTTTAACCCAGCATTCTTTAGAATGTAGGGTGTTCAGGGTGGTTGCCAGGGCGTTGCTGTGCAGTTCCTAGTATGTTCTAAATGGTCGCCAAGGTGTTGCTATGCAGTGTCTAGTTTAATACTTAGCCATTATATTCTAATAGGTGTAAAGAATAATAAAAATAGAAAACACAAGTGTTCTTTGTAAGTTTACAAGTTTGTTAGCCCTAGACAGTGCTCTAATTTAAAGCAGTAGATGCAATCTCCCTTTAGAAATTAATCCTTTAACAAGATTACCCATAAAACTTGTGTAGTAAAACCAGTGCACATGTGATTTAATGCGTGTGTTATCTGATACACTCGTGGTTTTCTTCAAACCACAGCTTTTGTTCTGTGTTATTGTTGTAAAAGGAGTTTCCTGACGTCTGTTCCCCTGTGATTCTACAGCGTAGAATTTTTTATTTTTTTTTGTAGGTGGTTCCTGTATGTCTGTGAATCAAGAGTGAACTATAAAGGTTACTCCAGTCAGTCATTTACAACACTGCCCTTGAAACTCCTTCCCACGTGGATCTCTGTTAAATGACTCAAATTGTCTTTCGGCTGCTGTTAGTCGGAAAGCAAACGCAATGCGCCTCTTTTTCACCCACACACATATATACACACACTGTGAACTTTTAGTTTATCAACTGCAGAGACAGTGTGGGCGGGAGTCAAATCAAATTGCATGCAGTTCACACCTCTGCAAGTGGTTCAAACAGCGTTTGGGCTTTAATTGATAGAAATTAATACCAGATCCCCATTTCTGTGTACTTGCATGTAAACAATCGCTGAACTTTTTAAAATGTGTAAATGGATATAGCACATTTCTTTGCTAGTAATTGTTTCATGTGGTGACATCTGCCTTAATTGGTTTTATTTCGGGTCAAAAATAGTTTTTAATATGACAGAATTAACACCAATGAGAGTAATAAACAAAAGAAGATATTTAAAAAAAATTTTTTTTTTTTGCTTTTTTTCTTTTGTGAAAGTGAAAGTCAATGACTGACTTTCATTTAATGGAAAAAACTTTTGAAAGATTCTTTAGAATATCTTCTTCTGTGTTCCATAGAAGAAAGGAAGTCATAATGGTTTTAAATGATGACAACATTTTCATTTTGGGGTGAAAATGAAACTGAACTCTCCCTTTAAAGACATCCTGTGTGCTTATAAGCTATATTTTGTTGTTGTAAATAGCTGCTATGACAACAGCAAACAGTTTATGAATCTACTACAGTCAGTATCAATTGATCATAGACATCATGTTCCTTAAAATTGACATTTTAAAAGGGACCCATACACTGGGTGTTACTGCAGCAGAAGCTTTCAGGCCCCCAAAATACACTCTGATGGGATGCATGTGCAATGTCAAGGTCTCACTCTGTTACAGTGCATGCATGTGCAGGGACGAACACAAAGAAAGACCAATTAAGGACTTTCTGTACTGACTCTGTGTGGTAAATTGCATAAAATGAATAGAAATGTTCTTTTCTTTTATATGAAACGAGCTATTGCATAACTGTTCTTCTTTAATGAGCAGCAAGCGTCTGGAAAGCGGTGGACTTTTAATAAAGCGATATTCCAGAAAACAATTTAAGCTTCTTTGACAGTATCTGTAACATGCTTTCGATTACCACAGATAAAAAAGAGCTACATATGCTGTCAACAAAGCAATTTTAAAAAATGTTCTGTATAAAATATTTTATAATCTTATAAAAATATTATATTTAAATACTACATTAAACAGTATTTATATGATAAATATTATATTATATTATTAGAATATTATATGATTTAGAATATGATTTAACATGTATTTTTATTAAAATTTATTTTAAAAATTATTAAATATTTAAATAAATATAAACGTATAGCACTACCGTTCCAAAGTTCAGAAATATAGTAACAATTTAAATATTGTAAAATATTATTGCAATTTAAAATAACTGTTTTCTAATTTAACATATATTAAAATGTAATTTATTCCTGTGAATCAAAGCTTAATTTTCATCATCATTACTCCAGTCTTCAGTGTCACATGATCCTTCAGAAATCATTCTAATGCTGTTTTGCTTATCAAGAAACATTTCTTATTATTATTATCAATGTTAAAAACAGTTGTGCAACTTAACATTTTTGTTTAGACCGTGGTACTTTTTTCAGAATTTTTTGATGAATGGAAAGATTAAAAGAACTTTTGAATGGTAATTTTTTTTTTTTTTTTATAAAAGAGTGACAGTCTGCATCCTTTTTCTTGTTTCTTTAGATTCTATATGAGTGTCCCAAAGCCCAGAGAGAAGTGGAACTGCACTGGCGAGTATCCGGAGGGCCACATATAGTTCGGATCCTCAGCATCTATGAAAACATGTATCGTGGGAAAAAGTGTCTTCTCATAATTATGGAATGGTGAGTCCTGTCAGTGGTAAAACATAATTTTCCATCATGCTCGGCTGCCAGAAATAGTACAGTTCTTTTTATGCAGTCAGTCAAGGTCCTTAACTAGAGACATTTCATTTTTTATAAAGACATGACAGGAAAAAAAAACAGAACACATTACTGTTTTTTTTTGTGCCCAATGATATCTTGTGATCTTGTGTCACAGTCTTTTTCTGAATGAAGGTTTCAGTTCTTCTTTTCATTAATAGTAGGCTACCTCACTGGATTTTCCATTCTCGTCCATTTGAACTGTACTGTTTAAGTAAGAGCAACCACAAGACTTTAAAAACACAATAAAATAAATCAACCCATAAAAACATTAAAGGGCTCGTCCCTTTTTTAAAAAAAAAAAAAAAAAAAAAAAAGCCAGTAGTCTTAATAATAGTACTTGCTTGTTGCATGTGGTATTAGGGGACATTCTCATTCTATAAATGTTCTAATTAAACAGAAAGACAGACTGTAAATTCTAAAATTCTTTCCCATAGACAACCTCAAAGCTAACAGACATGGACTCAAAGCCACAAAACTTTGATTTGGATTTGATGCTGTGTTTAATCAAATGGTGGCTTTGAGTGCTGTATTAAGTGGATTTATCTTGAGTGAGTGAGAGCGCTCTCCTCTCACTGCGTGTGTAAGTGCATCACTCAGAGGAGCAGAGAGAGACTGTCATAGTCCGAGATTCACAGAGACAAACGTTCCATTCCTTAATTGGAGCTCATTTCCTCTCTCCCTCTTGTTTTTGGACATTTTGGCAATAATATGATTCACATCATTTCTATAAGTTGTTGTTGCTTTTTCACATGCTCAGCTGGGAAAATAACTCAGCTTATTGTGATTGTGAATTTGTGCATTAAGCTGTATAATTAGAAAGTGTGTGTGTGTGTGTGTGTCAGTATGGAGGGGGGAGAGCTCTTCAGCAGAATTCAGGCCAGAGGAGACCAGGCCTTCACTGAGCGAGGTGGGTTATGTGCCTCTTTGTTTTTATAGCGCACACACATACACACATACACACACACACACACACACGTAGCATACAAATGTATATGCACAATGCCACACACACGTTGGGTTTTCATGTTTTATGGGGACATTTAATAGACATTATGGTTTTTATACTGTAAAAACTGTATATTCTATCCCCTAAACCCAAACCTACCCATCACAGAAAATTTCTGCATTTTTTTATTTTTAAAAAATATAATTTAGTGTGATTTAGAAGCTGTTTTCTTCATGGGGACTAAAATGGGGAGAAAATTTCCCCACAAGGTCAAAAATTACTGGTATTACTATCATTGTGGGGACATTTCTTCCTCATAATGTGGGGTTTACCAGGACCACACACACACACACACACACACACACACGCGCACACACACACACACACACACACATTCACATAGCAAGTCTAAACCATGATTTCTATTGAAGTTTAAGAGTAGTTAGTTGGTTAACTGTGAATATTGAGAGTAAGTAAATTTTCCATGTAATTTCTATTTAGTTGTTTAGTTTGTTAGTTAACAGTAAAAATGAAGAGGAGAATAATTTCCTATATATTTTCTGTTAGTTAGTTGGTTAACTATGAAAATGGTGAGGAAGTTAATTTCCCCTGTAATTTCCATTTAGTTGATATTGTTAGTTAACAATAAATATTAAAAGGATAATTTCCTATATACTTTCCATTGGTTGGTTAGTTAATTAGTTAGTTAAATATTAACTTAATTATGGTTATAATTATGATGAGGTTAATTTCCCATATTATTTATATTAGATGGTTAGCTAGTTGCTAGCTATGCATATGATTAAAGGGTTAGTTCACCCAAAAATGAAATTTCTGTCATTCATTACTCACCCTCACGTCGTTAAAAACCCACAAGACCTTCGTTCATCTTCAGAACACAAATGAAGATATTTTTGATGAAATCCGAGAGGATTCTTTCTGTCCAGAATGATAGGAAAGTCATCATTAAAGTAATCCATGTGACACCAGTGGCTTAACCTCGATTTTATGAAGCGATGCAAGTGCTTTCTTTGCACAAAAAAACATAATTTACCTCTATATTTACACAATAAATTTAGTTCACTTTAAAATGAAAATTACCCCAACCTTTACTCACCCTCAAGCCATCCTAGGTGTACATGACCGTTTTTTTTCTGATGAATACAATCGGAGAAATATTAATAAATATCCTGACGCATCCGAGCTTTATAATGGCAGTAATGCGTTACCAAACGAGTATGAGCTGAAGAAAGTGTCTCCATCCACATCCATCCATCATAAACATATTCCACACGGCTCCGGGGAGTTAATAAAGGCCTTCTGAAGTGAAACGATGCGTTTGTGTAAAAAAAAAAAAAAATCAATATTTAACAAGTTATGAAATAAAATATTGAGCTTTCACCAGACCGCCTTCCGTATTCTACTTACGAAGAAAGTGTAAAACTCTTGCAGTTCACAAAGCTTACACTACGTCCTACGCCTTCCCTATTCAACTTACGGAAAAAGTGTAACTGACGCGACGCCAGTTTACACTTTCTTCGTAACTTGAATACGGAAGGCGGTCTGGCGATATTTTACTTAAAGGGATAGTTCACCCAAAAATGAAAATTCTATCATCATTTACTCACCCTCAAGTTGTTCCAAATCTGTATAAATTTCTTTGTTCAGTTGAACACAAAGGAAAATATTTTGAAAAAAGTTTGTAACCAGGCCACTTTGGGGCACCACTGACTTCCATAGTAGGAAAAAAACTACTATGGAAGTCAATGGTGCCCCAAAACTGTTCAGTTTAACACATTCTTCAAAATATCTTCCTTTTTGTTCAACAGAACAAAGAAAATTATACAGATTTTAAACAACTTGAGGGTGAGTAAATGATGATAGAATTTTCATTTTTGGGTGAACTATCCCTTTAATAACTTGTTAAATATGGATTTTTTTTACACAAACGCATCGCTTCGCTTCAGAAGGTCTTTATTAACCCCCCGGAGCCGTGTGGAATATGTTTATGATGGATGGAAGTGGATGGAGACACTTTATTCAGCTCATACTCGTTTGGTAACGCATACTGCCATTATAAAGCTCAGATGCATCAGGATATTTATTAATATTTCTCAGAATGTGTTCATCAGAAAAAAGAAAGTCATATACACCTAGGAGGGCTTGAGGGTGAGTAAAGCTTGGGGTAATTTTCATTTCTAAGTCAACACAACACACATGTGTCATAGTGCTCCCCCTACTGGATTGCAGGTCAATATTTTCGTAAATATCTTAATTTGTGTTCTGAAGATGAACGAAGGTCTTAGGGGTTTGTAATGACATGAGGGTGAGTAATTAATGACAGAATTTTCATTTTTGGGAGAACTAACCCTTTAACATTATGATCATTATTATGATGAGAATAATTTACTATGTAATTTCCGTTAGTTGTTAATTAGTTAGTTAACTATAAATAAGGCAATAAACTTTCCATGTGATTTAAATACATTCCAAATATAAATTATAAACAAAAATATTTAAATAAAATATATAAATAATACTTTCTGTTGGTTAGTAGGTCTGTTAGTTAACTATGAATATGATTATGGTTATGATCAGGTTATTTCCCATATAACTTCCATGGGTTAGTTAGTTTATATATAGTTTATATTTTGAGGCAGGAAATTAATAGTGGAGATAATTGAAGTCCCCTGGTCTCTTACACTTATAATCATGAAATGGCACTGGTATCACATTGCATTACCTCTGTATTGCACCTGCAGAGGCCTCTGGGATCATGAGAGACATCGGCACAGCCATCCAGTATCTGCACAACATGAACATTGCACACAGAGACATCAAGGTAACAAATTAACTGTTTATATTATATATTAAGGAATTATATATGAGGAAACTGGGATTAAGAATCTCTTTATGTTCACAATATTATGAGCTTCCCTTTGCCCTCCTCAGCCAGAGAACCTGCTCTACACTAGTAAAGAAGACATTGGAGTTCTCAAACTAACAGATTTTGGCTTTGCTAAAGAGACTTCACTGCATAACATGTTACAGACGCCCTGCTACACGCCATATTATGTAGGTCAGTAAGATGAATGCCGCTCTTTTCGTGAAAGGTATATTCTTCACCTCTCTTTAAACAGAGAGAGACAGAGTTATAGTAAATGGATATTGAAGAATAATACTTGGTCGGCTAAAGTAATCGTAAGATCTTTTCTCTAGCCCCGGAGGTTTTAGGACCCGAGAAATACGACAAATCTTGTGATATGTGGTCTCTGGGTGTGATCATGTACATCCTGTGAGTATAACTATTCTGTTTGGTGTTAACTTAAGTGATAAAGGCTGTGCTGTGCTGTACTTTTTATAAACTATCTGAAACTGCTTTGTTCCTTTTTGTTACATGAAGGTTGTGTGGGTTTCCACCGTTCTACTCAAACACAGGACAGGCCATTTCACCGGGTATGAAGCGGCGTATCCGCATGGGCCAATACGAGTTTCCCAACCCAGAGTGGGCTGATGTGTCTGAGGAGGGTAAGGTGTATTTTATGTGTATTTTGCACCCAGTCAAACTTTAGGTTGGCTGTTAACCACCAGAGGGCAGTGTCGCTTTTGTTTTGATTGCCAATAACTACATGTAATCATTTGGTTATGTTACACAATAAAATATTAAAATATAAAATAAATTAATAAAATATAAAAACACTGATCTATATGATGAGGACCTAAAACAGTCATGTTCTTCTTACTGATATATAATAATATAACATTCTCCTCCAGCCAAACAGTTGATTCACCAACTACTGAAGACTGACCCCAGTGAAAGAATGACCATTGAACAATTCATGAACCACCCCTGGATCAATGTGAGTATTTCTGCTGATTTTATGTGTTTCCTTGGATATTATTTCACTGCATCTACACCAGGATTCCAACATTGAGATGTTTCTTTCAGCAATCCATGGTGGTTCCCCAAACACCGCTCCACACCACACGAGTGCTCACGGAAGACAGCGAGATGTGGGACGAGGTCAAGGTGAGCCGAGGATTCACTGGCCATTGAGAGAATTACAGTACTTGTTTAGAATAATATCAAATACCATTTCAGTATCTTTTTCATTATATTTTCTTATTTATAAATGAGATATCTGAAACTGAAGATTGGTAACAATCTGTGAGGGCATTATTATCTGTAATACCATCCCTATCCTCAAGAGGGAGCCACATAACAGAATTAAAACAACTCTACCCAGTTCATTTCAATCACAGTAGCTTTTTTGGCATTGTAAAAAAAAAAAAACTTGTCAGTGCATTAGAAACATATACTCATGGAATTTGAATATTGAATAAAAACATAATAATAATGTAATTAATGCATGCAGTTGAAAAATATATAATAATCATAATAATAAGGTAAGAGTTTTAATAGATAAAAACTTTCTATTTCAGATAAATGCTGTTCTTTTAAACTTTATATTCATCAAAGAATCCTGAAAATAAATTGTACACAACTGTTTTCAACATTGATAATAATAATAAATGTTTCTTGCAGCAAATCAGCATATCAGAATGATTTCTGAAGAATCATGTGACACTGAAGACTGGAGTAATGATGCTGAATATATATATATATATATATATATATACCTAAAACAGCTACAGTCAAACCAAAATTTATTCAGACATCTTGAACATTTCATTAATACAGTTTATTCACTATATTTAAAAAAAAAAAGTTAATAAAATATGACAAGATTTCAGAGTTAAACTGTGTCAGAAAAAAATAATATCAATTATGTCAGATAACACTTAAGCAGAACATGATCAGGTCAAAGTGTCTCAAATATTGGTCCCAAATTTTTATCAATTTTACTGGTAGTCCACTGTATGAAGAATTTTTGGGTATAGTATGTCACAGTTTACTTTATTTTGATGTCCTCACTTACATAAATGAACTATAGTGTCCTGGTAAAAAAATATTAAAAATTATATCTAGTGTCTGAATAATTTTTGGTTTGACTGTATGTATGTAATAAACAGTGAAATGTGCAGTAAGCGATTTCTGAGAAATGCTGTTGAACACTGTTGATATTTGAAATCAGCCCAAACAAACACACCCATCCCTTCATTGCTCCGCCCCAAAAATGCACTAACACAATGCAAAAATGAATGTCTCTTTATCATAGTTGAAGTGAAGCAAAATAAACCTTGGCAAAAATAAAGCGAAGAATAACAAACGACAAGGAAGAACAAAAAATGAACATACATTACATGACTATACAAGCAAGAGTTTGTTGTTAGTCGCCAGCAGCACACACTCAAAACAGTGGCGTGCAGTGGTGTTCTAAAATGAGTAGGCAAATTTTTTATTTATTTATGAATCAATGTAAATTCATGTGCATTACTCTTAACGTTGACACATCTTCCTTGTTAAATGAACATTACTTTACATTACATCAAAAAAGAAAAAAAGAAACCAAATACAATTCTATTTTGTAATTTTACATTAACAATGTATTGTAATAAATGTTCTATTTATCAAAACCAAGTCAATCTCATCAAGTTAGTGTTTTAAGCATTTCTACATTCATTTCAAAATAATAACTAAAGGCAATAATAATTTAAACAATATATTTTATTTGTGTATTGATGTTTTTCTTTTTAATAGTCAACTTAGGCTATTTTGGATCATCAGTCATGCTCCATAAACACTGTCTGTCATGAATTGTATTTTTAATTGCACCAAGCTGATTGCAGTCATCATGTTTTCAGTCCATTTCAAGTTTGATTTTGACGTGACATAAAGCAGTGATATCTAACTGGGTGATCTGTTTACTTACTTTTCAATTAGTCTTCCCATTGATGCCATCATTTGTTCATTCAAATTGACGTGCGGAACGTGCACGTCAACAAGAGGCGGGATTTATCGCACAAACCAATCATATCCAATCATAACCAATTACATCCAATCATAGCGCGATGGAGACATTGCCTCCTCTCACGTGACTTTCCCCCATTCATTCTCAATTACCCCCCACAAAACCCACCGGACGCCAGGGGTCTGATGGTTTCCTATGGTTTTCTATGAGAGCAAAGGGAGGCATGACTCCTGCTGTAACTTTACCTGTGGGTGTCGCTGTTGGGCAGTGTTCCTTAAGAAATTAGAGTGACTTGCGCTCTTTTTAATGTCATAATTTGTAATATTTGTGTTGTTTTATATGTAATATGGATTATTTTCTCATCCTATTTTTTTTGAGGAGGCACTGCCTCCCTTGCCTCCTCAGAGGAAACGCCCCTGACTCAAAACCAATGTTACTCACATGAGTACACGCCCCCTACTGCTGATTGGCTACAAGTTTGTTGTGCTGCTCAGTCCGATCCACTTTCAACAGCATTTCTCAGAAATTGCTTACTGCACCTTTAAGTTAAGTATGTTATACTATTTACATTTCTTTTCTAATTTTTCTTCTTTCTTTCTCTTGGTTTGTAGGAAGAGTTAACCAGTGCGTTGGCCACCATGCGTGTAGATTACGAGCAGGTGAAGATTAAAGATTTAGATGCCTCCAGTAACCCCTTGCTGATCAAGAGACGCAAGAAGGCGGCGACAGGTGAGAAGAGTGGAGGAAGCGGATGCAGTAGCCAATGAGGGACTGGAGATGGAGAATAGACAGATCAATGACATGATGGAAAGTGCAAGATCAGACAAAAGCAGTCAAGAACAAGAATGAAAGCAGAGGGAGATAGATGGGCTCTCCAAAGAAGAACAGAAGATGGATGGCTCAAGGGAAAAGGCAAGAAAAGGATTTCAATGATAAACACGAAAAACAGAGGAATGCACATGTACACAGAGGAAGTCCTTGTTTCTACCACCAGCAGTGAAGGACTGAAAAAGTTGCTTTAAAATCCTTCAGCTCTGTGTGTGTGTGTACTTTACGTGAGTGTTCATTAACTTTATATGTGTCTTTTTGTGTACTGATCTATTACTTGATACGCATCTCTCGCACTGTGTATGTTATATGTGTGTATTTGTATAAGATGTGTCTCTATGTGTCTCAGTTCTATCATGCAGTTCACTCCAGAGACTTCATTTGTTGTTGTTTTGGGCTTTTGCTATTGGCCCAGTTTATTGCAAATAAAAAAATTTAGAGGAATTGTTTGTCCATACTGGAAATGTTTCATAATATTGCTTGTGTTGCGAGATGTGGTACTTCTTGGTGCGGTGAGTCACTTCCTGAACCCAAACTACACCACGTCTGCGTAAGTAACTAAAAACGCTGACATCAGATCAGACCCAAAGAACATTTTCTGCAGTCTCCATTCCTTACTGGACCAGTCACAGTGTTCTTAATGTTAGAGAAGATGACATCCGAATAATTGATCTCTCCTCCCACCATCTCAAACATTTAACTGTTTAATATTTTGCTTGCCAAAATTTACATTAGCCAGACTTATAATTACCTATTAAGCTCATTATTATAAAATATTGGGATTTCCCAAAGATACTTATGCTGTTTGTGTTTATTCTTACTATAAAACTGAGTAGATTTTGAGAAGGAATGTTTTCCCGTTCTAACTTTTAAAAAATGTTTTGACAGAAAATGCGTCACTTGAAAGCAGCCTGTACTAAATGACCTGCTTTCTTTGTGGTCAGGCACTGTTTATAAATAGCATGTTTCACACAGCGTTTTGGTGCAAAGCCAGCATTAGTCTGGCTGATAACGGGCCACTTTCTAGTGAACATATTTAGACGACCACTTAACATTGACCTTTCCCCTAGTTTCTGCCAGCGCTCCTCTGAGACAAATGCTCACCTGATCTTTGAGGAACAAGCGCCTCACAATCATGAACAATTATTACAAACTATTCTTGCAACATACAGTAAGGAGTCCACATTTCTGAAAAGGAAACTGGGGACATTTCCTATTTGAGTGGTCAAAATATCACCAAAATCTCATTTGTTATTATCTATTTATTAAAAATCAGGGACAATACATTTTTGAATGTTTTTGTTTTTAATTGTTGTGAGTTCCTTATAGGCTATTATTACATTAATAGTTTTATTATTAGGATTTCTGCTCTGGTTTTAATACAATTCACCAAAAAAACTTTTACACGATTAATAGTAACCACTGTAAAAGCAGTTCAAAACGATATGCCTGTTATAACATTAGTATGACTTTACAAAAGCACATTACATTACAAAAATAAAACAACATAAATATAAGAAGATAAATATAAAACGGCATTTAACAAATATTTTTTAACATTATTGAATTTAATATTTTAATTTTCACAAGCTGTTTTTAGCTACTGTACCTACAGAAATTACAACTGTTTTAACTTTTAACTATTTTTAACTATTATTTTGCACTTTAGACTCATTTTAAGCACAAAGTACGTGTATTATTTTATTTTATTTTTTATTTATTCATATCTGAGTGTACCTTCACCACGTAGTTAAGACGTGTGTGTGGAAATTGATAACGATGTTTATTTTGATATTTGACGATAATGGCGCTTTGCTCTGGTCCTGTCCAGATCCAGATTACGTTCCTCATGAAGTAGCGCGCGCGCGACCAAGTGTAGCTGCACAGCCCCCTCTGTTGGAGAACATGATCACTTCACAATTTCTCCAGCAGCCTGCTGTATGCTCGTCGGTCTTTTTGCAATTTATATGCGGGTTGTTTTGAACGAGCTATAAAACGGGGACATTTCCGGGGACAGCTCCAGTCGGGGACAGAACACCGAAAACGGGGACGTCTGGTCACCCTAACATACAGTGACCTCATTAAATATTTTCATACTCAGTCCACACTCAAAATATATGAATCCTATTGCATTAGATAACAAAATATCAAAACAAGTGATACTTATTTTAAAGAAATATAGCGTAAGCACACTTTTCAAGCATAACATTTCTCAAAACAAATTTGATAAATGATTAAACAGTTGATATAATGCTAAAAAATTAAGACAAACAGGTATTTGGACACTATCTGGATGTCAAATGATAGTGTTCATAGTTAATGTCATTAACTTAAAGGGTTAGTTCACCCAAAAATGAAAATTCTGTCATTTATTACTCACCCTCATGTCGTTCCACACCCGTGAGACCTTCGAAACACAAATTAAGGTGATTTTGATAAAATCCGATGGCTCAGTGAGGCGTCCATTGCTAGCAAGATAATTAACACTTTCAGAAGCTCAGAAAGCTACTAAAGACATATTTAAAACAGTTCATGTGACTACAGTGGTTCAACCTTAATGTTATGAAGCGACGAGAATACTTTTTGTGCGGCAAAAAAAAACAAAATAACGACTTTATTCAAAAATATCTAGTGATGGGCGATTTCAAAACACTTCTTCATGAAGCTTAACGAATCTTTTGTTTCGAATCAGTGGTTCGGAGCATGTATCAAACTGCCAAAGTCACGTGATTTCAGTAAACGAGGCTTCGTTACGTCATAAGTGTTTCGAAATTCCAATGGTTCACCACTGGGGGGCGTGACTTTGGCAGTTTGATACGCGCTCCGAACCACTGATTCGAAACAAAAGATTCGTAAAGCTTCGAAGCTTCATGAAGCAGTGTTTTGAAATCGCTCACTAGATATTGTTGAATAAAGTCGTTATTTTTTATTTTTTTTTTTTGGCGCACAAAAAGTATTCTCGTCGCTTCATAACATTAAGGTTCAACCACTGTCGTCACATGAACTGTTTTAAATATGTCTTTAGTAGCTTTCTGGGCATCTTAAATATATCTTAATTTGTGTTCTGAAGATGAACGAAGGTCTTAGGGGTGTGGAACGACATGAGGGTGAGTAATTAATGACAGAATTTTCATTTTTGGGTGAACTAACCCTTTAACATTATGATCATTATTATGATGAGATTGAAATAAAATATTAAACAAATTTTTTAATGCCACAAAACTCTACATTTGTGTAAATAAAACATACCAATATAATCAAACTGTTATAACCCCAAAATTCAATTTCTTTGTTTTGCAAAAAAACCCAATTAACAATGTGATATTCAGATCAATGTGTTTACATGAAAGGTAAGTTCTTTTAGTTTCTTGACTGTATCTCATTTCTTATATATTATGGAATTAACTGACATACAGAACAAAACAGTGACTGGGTGTCTTGCTCAAGAGCACATCTATGCCGTGAGAGCCAGGAATAGGGGTAAGACTTGTGAGGCAGAGGGTCACTAATCACTATGGCCTTTATAAAGAATGTTCCGGACAGACTCGTAAAGGTCAGGATCTGTTGTCACAAGTTGTGTATTTATTTCCAGCCTTCAATACTGTCTTGTTTTTCATATTGTATACGGTTTTTCCTACTCTGTGACACTGTAAATATTTTTTCAGACAGCCCTGATACACTGTTTCACTGACACTTTTTCTGATGGAAACATCACAAGCTTATATATTGACGTGTTTGAGTGTGTGTGTGTGTGTGTGTGTGTGTGGGTGGGTGGGTGCTTGCGTGCACCAGATCACATTTACATCCTGTTCCTAGGGACCCTTCTTAATTTCATGCCCTCATCACAATTTCATGCCCTGCTTTGTTCCAGTCTGAACGTAGCCGTAACTAACTAGTGTCTCACTTTTGCCTTTTTTACAGCTTACCATAAAGCACTGGATTTATCAAGCAACAAAAACATTGACTCATACAGAATACAAGTCAAGTTCAAACCATTTCAACTTTGTTTATCTATTGATATTTTCCATATGAATAGATATTATCATCAAGCACAGACCTGTGTGACCTATGTCCTGACTTGGCCCGTGTCCACAGCTCTATCTGTTTTATTGTGGCTTTACAGTACATGTCGCTACGTGACTGACATGTTCCAACTGTACAGGCTAAAAATGTTTTTGAATGCAGAATCACTGCAGCGTCCAGCAGGTCAAGATGTTCCTATTATAGCCGAGACATCTCCTGAGAGACAGCTTGAAATTAAAACACCTCTCCTGTATTAGTAGGCAAATGTAGGCCTTATTGAATTAGATTTTAATTGATTCTCCACATTTAAATGGTGTAATTCTTATAATCTGTCTATCCATCCATCCATCCATCCATCCCAAAAGCACATATACCAGAACATCTTATACTGTACTTCTAGATATTCAAGTATATAGATAGATAGATAGATAGATAGATAGTTTAACCCCCCAAAATCACATATGATAGTATCAGAATATATATTATTTTTAGTACTTTAATATAACATTATATAGGTCCCAAAAACCTATAGTCTTTTTTTGATATAATATTATATAATTTATATATAGTAAACTATATTTGCTATATTATAGTTATATAGTTTAATTTAAAAACTAGACCGCTGTCATTTAGGATTAAATAGTTTTTGGGCGTGTTCAAAAATACAATCCCTTTTATTTAAACATGCAAACAAAGAATCAAGTACGCTTATTTACACATTCCTGTGTAACATATAAAACATTGCATAACACTGCGCAACAGTATCAACACAAACTTTCCCCTGATTCTTTCTAATGAAGGGTGGGTGTGTCCGCTCGCCTCTGCTTCGCAGCGATTGGCCGCTCGACTTGTCAATCAGTGGGCGTGTGCGCTCGTGTTTTCACATACTTCTCCTTTATACCTCAAGGCTCCAGCATCAAAATAAAGCACTAACACACAAAACGCGAACAATGAGGGGTGCCAGCCGGTCCAAAAACACGCAGATTCTGGATAAAAGGGGTAAGGAACATGAGGTTATGGCTGTTTTCTGGCGGAAGCAGCTGGTATTGTGTACGCGAGGAGGAAGAAGTAAACAAGACTCTGTCACGTAGGCGCGTGTGCGTTAGACTTAAGAGTCCACGATCCGTTTATTTGACCAGTAATAATATATATGGCCTGATATTAATATACTCACATAACCTATGGTTATACATTGCTGTAAACCATGCATGAGGTCTAAAAATAAACTGACGCTGTGGTCTGTGTAATGCATTGAATGAATGAAGATAAGCACATAGTGTTTAGGTCATGTGCTGCATGCATTGAATTGCAGTGAGGTTTTATGTGCACCTAAGGTCGATTTCATTTAGGTTGTGAAGCGTATTGTGTCAGTTCTCAGTAGTGTTTGTGTTGGGCATGTCATTCATACTGTGCAGGATTGTGGAGAAGTTGAGGTCAAATCATGGCCATGTTTGTTAGATGACTGACATGGAGGTAAACTGCAGCTTGTCCGGTTGTAAAAATAAAATACTATGACCTAGAAAGATGACAAACATCAGCAGGATTTTATAATTAAGGTTATTAGCAAATGCTGCTGTTGTATTTCTTCCAGATTTGTTCAAATGACGGGGGAATGAGGAGGTTGGTGCAGTAATGCATAACAATTTGGGTTTGTAATTAAATGGTTGTAGGTTTGTATCCATGAAGTATCACTGAATCCATTGTGATGGGAAGTCAGATTCCAAACAAGTACACATAAGAACTAAAGCCAATGGAAGCACATAGTGTCAGGGATTTCGAGCTATGACAGTTTATCATATGTTGTATACCAGTAGACAAGGAGACAAGATAAGCAGTTTTTGGGAGATATGGTTATGATATGATTTGGGAGATTATGATTTGTTGTTTGCAGAATGACTTATTCCACACCCACTTTTGCTTGTTTAGCCACACCAGATCTAGTTTTCCCTGGAAATCTGAATGCTGATGTATGGGTCTGATTTACTAACTAGAAAATATGATTCATAGTTTCACAGTATACTCTACTGTGTAATAAAAAATCTAGAATTGGGACTGAATGTGTGATTGTAGAGTTTTTGTGGTTTACTAGTTCCTTTTTCAGAACAGCTTAGTCTCAGTTGAAGGATCTGTTGCAAATCATTTCCATTTTATGAGGAAATGTTTATGGTACCAGGAGAAAAGGCTGTTACTAATATGCATATGTGTTGTTAAGTAGAATATTTTGCAAATATGAAATTGTCCTCTAACTAAAGCTGATCTGTTGATGTGTTTGCTGAAAAAAGCAATCTAACATTGTGTAGCCTCATTGTTTTTCTACCTTAGATGATCCGTTAACCAATTTCAGTGTCAAGACATTGTGCACTGATATAAATACATGCTATTTCTCACAAATCACTGTTATTATCAAGCTATACTCACAGCTCAAGTCAAATCCCCTACCCACAATCCATAGGGTGCGTAGCCATGAAAATGTCTCTTTCTTGCCATCTAGTGGATAATTTGTGTGTCTTTGACTTTACGTCCACTTCCAAAATGTAAGAAAAAGAAGATTCTGACATTTTTTTTAGCCTTAAAATATATATTATTGTAATTGGCTGCCATTTTGGAGTGTAGTGATTTGATGTTTTAAGTTTAAGCTGTGTTTATGATCTTTCACACTGCTAATTTTGAAGGTGACCTTTGACCTAATTTACATTCTTTTGTATTTAATGTAACTGTGTTTATTATAAGCATCATCTTTATATCCTAATGTCACAGGGAAAACAGGTTTTACGAGCACATCTGGTAAAATCGGACTTTCCATGTAACAACTTGCCACCAACCTGGAAAGGCCATTGAAAATGTCCTTGATCAGTGTAAACCAGTACTGTTTGAACGTTTTTTATTGTGCATTTAATTTAATTTATAAATTTAAATCTCAAACATGTATATTAATTTTGTAAATGAACCCTAAAACATTCAAATAATAAAAAAGAATATTAAAAATGTCCAGTACCACACGGGGGCGCTCGGGTTCTAAGGCCTCTAAATTATCAACATGATCAAAACTTGGCTGAAAAATCTGTTTTACAATCTGAATGATAGCTTATAATTTTTAGCAAGTAAAATGCCTTTAATATAATCCTAAAGTGGTACACGTGTCTTTCTTTTTGCTGTGAAATCGTTAAATATGTGTTTAAAGTAAATATTGAATATTAATAACAACATAAACGTTATTCTTACAAGATGAACATTTACTGGATTGAAGCTACTTAGGTTTACTTGATTATCCATACATCATGTCAAAATGTGTGTATCAAAAATTATACAACAGGCTTTTGAGGAATGTTAATGTTTATGTTCATCTCTAAATCATTGGATTGCATTATATATGTTTTGCCTCCCACAATTAAAACCACAGAGCTTTAAAAAACTAAGCATTTAAATAATTGGAGAAAATTGTATATTAAAATGGTATATTACAAACAAAGGGAAAAACGTGGCAACAATGCCTTGGCCAGTAACCAACCACAAACGACTGATGACTAGTCCATCCAGGACGGTGCTGAGAAAAGTAACAGATAGCACGCGATCACGGCAACAGCGGTCTGCAGACGAACTTTAATAATAGTTGAGTTGAAAATAGAATATAAATGTTGATATATAGACTCGTATACAGACCAGGCCGGTAAGCCACATATTTTAGGAAACATTTCATCTTTCCTACGCTTAATCCTATATAAAAATACACCTGGCACTACGGTAAGGTTTCTTGTGCGCATCCTTTCATGCCGTTACGGTAGGGCCGTTCTGGACCAGTCTCATGACATTCTTCCCCGCTGTCTTTAGTGCGCACTAATGGTAATGGTCGCTTGTGCGTTGAGACGACGAATATAATGAGTTTAATAGAGAACAACACGGAGCAATGCGGTAATAGTCTAACCCGAGAGCTCACACAGAATCCTTTAAAGAAAATATGGGTGCCATCCTCCAAAAACGGCCTTCCAGAGAGACACATTAGTCAAAGAAAGGGTAAGTATGGATGAAAGGATGTGAGCCGGACACTGATGCTGGAGTCGGATGAGGGTTAAAGGGGCTTTCTGATGCAATACTTCTATGGTGATACAACTTAACAATGTGTGAAACAAATCTACATGCTTTTTGTTTGATTGCATTTTTTTTTTTTTAAATTAAACAATAAATACGCTTTAAGAAGATTGATTACATGTATTGGAATGAATGATTATGAGTTATTTATGTATATTTGTGTATAACGTTCATTAATAACAACATAAAATGTTACATAATACTCCGTAGGTCACTAGTAAATGCATGTTAAAATAAACTATAAATCTATATTGATTATAATAATAATCTAATAATAATAGTAATTGTGAATAAAATAATTACAGTGCCATTATTTCACGTATGTTCAGCGTTCCCACGGTTATGGAAAAAACTAAAAAATATGAAGGAATTTAAAATAAAATAAAAAAAATTACGCATGGGAAAGTCATGTAAATTAATAAAATCTTAAAATTCATGGAAATAAAGTTAAATTTTTTCATCTCTAAATTATCAGATATGCTCTGCTCTAAAATATTTCAACGGCTACATATTGCTCTTGTAAAACTGCTCTGTTCTTGATTTGTTAAGGAACTGTCTCAAAAGCTATACTAATATCAATATTGGTGTATTTAAAAAAAAATAGTATATCATTTAAAATGTACAGACCAAGAACAACATATAATTTTCATCCATTTTAGATTGCAGGACTATGTTGACATCAATATGATATTATGCAATTTGATGTGGAGATACTGAAATGACTTATGCTCTACAATGACAACTCAAAGATTTTATTAAAGCAATAAAAAGGTCACCTAAACTGCACATAGATTAAAACATTTCTGTTCTTTACACCATATGGTGTGATGATAAACAGTTCACCTGTAGTATGTGTGGAGAATATTATTAAACGTATCTCCTAAGTGTTTTATGAGGTGCTGTTTTTTTGTCTTCCAGTATGCATGACCAACTGCCCCACACTTATAGTAACCGTGGGTCTACCAGCCAGAGGAAAGACCTACATCTCCAAGAAACTGACGCGCTACCTCAACTGGATTGATGTTCCGACAAAGGGTACAAAGCACATGCAATGTGATTCTCATATAAAATGATGGTTTATGACAGCTGTTGAAATGCTGGCCAAGAGTTTGTCGTTTCAGATGTGTTGATTATTAGTGGCTTTGCTGATCCTCAAATTGGTTTACCTCGGTTTTTACTTTCCCTAGAGTTTAACGTTGGGCAGTACAGACGTGAATGTGTGAAGATCTACAAATCCTTTGAGTTCTTCAGGCCAGATAATGAAGAGGGGCTTAAAATCAGGAAGTAAGACATGGATTTTATCAATGGTGACCATTCAAAATATGAACTAAAACCATTGGTTTAAAAATGCCAAGAATATTTAGAATATTTTGAAGCTCATGTGATTTCTTGTCTTTTTTTTAGGCAGTGTGCATTGGCAGCTCTCAATGACGTACGGCAGTTCCTCACAGATGAAGGTGGCCAGGTGGCGGTAAGGAAAACATTTGAACATACTGAATTGAATAGAGAATTTCATATGGGTCTAAATACCAGGGCTGGGACAATACTATTGATGCATTGCGATTCGTGGATTGTTTCTGATATTTTCTAAATGCATTGCAAATTGATTCTGAGCTTAATTTTTAACAGCAGATGGCGCTCTAGGCTATTTTTTAACCGCATGCTCATGAAGAAGAGCGCTCGTGCGTTTGGCTGAGTCTGAGAATGTATTTGCACCTCAGAATGCTTTTATGACGTGAGATTAATGTAAATAGCCCACTGCAAACACCCTTGTAATTCGCTTCAACCTTTTTGAACTTTATGAATGATTATTTTATAGAAGGTTGAAGTGGTGTGTGTAAGGAATTGGAAGGAAGCAGAGTACATCTGTTTCTAAAGCACGCAGTGCCATCTGCTGTTGAAAACTAAGCTCAGAATCGATTCGAGAGAGAATCACGATACATGCGGAAAATATCAGAATCATTTCATGATTCGCGATGCATCGATGTATTGTCCCAGCCCTAATAAATACTGTGCTCAAGTACAAGTTATGTACATCTGTTTTTGTAAGTTAAGCCCTTTATCCATACTAAAGACCCGTTCACATCAAGAACGATAACTATAACGATAACTATCATTCATCAGCTGGAAAAAAATCATTCTGAAAGTGATTCCAATGGTATCGTTTCTTTGTGCCATTATCGTTATAGTTGTGGTGTGGACTCTGCTATTCTTTTATATTTAGAATGAATTTTAGAACATTATTTCTTTGTTTTTGTTTTATGCATTTACCCTTTTTGCTTTACAATTTTCAGGTTTTTGATGCCACAAACACAACACGAGAAAGGAGAGAGACGATCATCAGATTTGCAGAGCAGAATGGTTTCAAGGTGCTGGCTATGGGATAATTCATCTACGATATTTATCTAATGTGTTTCTCACTTCAGCTGTTTTAAAACACTCTTTTCACATCCCTCAGGTTTTCTTTGTAGAATCTGTGTGTGAAGACCCTGATGTTATTGCAGAGAACATTGTGGTAAGTCTCAGAAATGCAGAATATATCTTTATCTCACCTGATTTTGACTGTTTTGGGGCTAAAATTGTGGTCTTGGTTTTCAGCAAGTGAAGTTGGGCAGTCCAGACTACACACACTGTAACACAGAAGAAGCAGTCGCAGACTTTATGAAGAGGATAAAATGTTATGAAAACTCCTATCAGCCACTGGATGAGGAACTGGACAGGTAAATGCCATTTTGGTGCTGTTGAAATGAATCCAGTCTATCTTGAATCCATGAATTTACCATTTTGGTTTTTTGGTGTGTTCAGGGACCTTTCGTTCATAAAGATAATTGATGTGGGGCGGCGGTACCTGGTGAACCGGGTCCAGGACCACATACAGAGCCGAATAGTTTACTACCTCATGAACATACACATCACACCCCGCTCCATCTACCTGTGCCGGCATGGAGAGAGTGATCTGAATGTCAAAGGTCGTATCGGAGGAGATTCAGGTCTTTCGGCAAGGGGAAAGCAGGTAAGCTGTAAATTTACATTGTCATCATTTTTAGCATAACTAACAAGCACAAAAATAGCTTGAGGCTTGACGGTCTTGAAATACCACGTGAAAGTGATGAAATCAGGACAGAAATATATCATTCAAAAGTTTGGGGCCATTGAGTTTTTTATTTTAAAGAAATTAATACTTTGTTTCAGCAAGGATACATTAAATTGATCAAGTATAATGTTAGAAAAGATTTCTATGTACGATAAATGCTATTTTTTTATCTTTTAATTCATCAAAGAATAAGAGAAAAATGAAGAAAAATGTATCAAGGTTTCCACAAAAATATTACACAGCACAACTGTTTTCAACATTGATAATAATAAGAAATGTTTTTTGAGCAGCAAATCAGTATATTAGAATGATTTCTAAAGGATCATGTGACCTGAAGACTGGAGTAATGATGCTGAAAATTCAGCTTTGCATCACAGGAATAAATTACATTTTAAAATATATTAAAATGGAAAACAGCTATTTTAAATTGTAATAATATTTCACAATATTACTGCTTTTACTGTATTTTTTATGAAACAAATGCAGCGTTGGTGAGCATAAGAGACTTCTTTCAAAAACAATTTTACTGACCTCAAACTTTTGAACAGTAGTGTAGATAAATGGATATATTAATAAACATTAGACATTATAATATTCAAATGCACTGGACCTAGAAACCAACAGTGTGAATTTTACGTTCAAATGGTTAATTTTTAGTTTTTTAGTTTTTATTTATTTAGACAAAACTGACCTCAGCTGAACAATGACACTACTGTCTTTTTAGGGCTGCTTTACAGCTGAATTGAACTCATTGTTTGCATCATTGAATCATTATTTTCCTGTCTATGCCTGTAAAGCTGCTTTGAAACAATCTGCATTGTATAAAGCGCTATAAAAATAAAGGTGACTTTACTTGACTTGACAGTATACAATTTTAATATCATCTATTTATCAGTTATTGGCCATAACATGCAAGTAATTATCAGTCCAACTGAAGTTGTACTGTTAAAAATGGGTTTTGGACAAGTGACTTAAGCCTTTGGACAAGTTAAACTGGTGGAAAGACAAAGTCCTCTT
This sequence comes from Mylopharyngodon piceus, assembly GCA_039654765.1. NCBI lineage: Eukaryota > Metazoa > Chordata > Actinopteri > Cypriniformes > Xenocyprididae > Mylopharyngodon > Mylopharyngodon piceus. Next base: position 5,120,032 of record CM077452.1, read on the forward strand.
CTCTGTTTTAATTAATCAGATGCTAAACAATTAATTCAGGTGTCTTAAATCTTTTAAAAAAAATGACTGTTTCAATTAAAACCTCTGTTTTTTCACATTCCCTCTCAGTTTGCTGATGCTTTGGGTCAGTTTATCCAGTCGCAGAATATCCGTGATTTGAAGGTGTGGACGAGTCAGATGAAGAGGACCATACAGACGGCAGAAGCTGTGGGTGTACCATATGAACAGTGGAAAGCTCTCAATGAGATAGATGCTGTAAGTATCTTGTTTATAAATGTTAAACAATATTTGCCCTTATTTTCGGGATATTGTGTTCATTAACTGTTCAATCTGTGTGTATGTTTAGGGCGTTTGTGAGGAGCTCATGTATGAGGAGATCCAGCAGAAGTATCCCCTGGAGTTTGCTTTACGGGACCAGGACAAATATCGTTATCGCTATCCCAAAGGAGAGGTCAGTTTACATGAAATCTGTTTTCTTGTAATCAGTGCATTTTGTAAATGTGCATTTCATTTTAACTTGAATCACAGGGGGTTAAAGACCATATACATCATAGCAAGATAGCAATTTTATCATTCAGTGTTTGTATTGCTCTTTTATGTCCCTTTGGCGACAAAGAGCTTTTCCTCACACTTTAGCACATTAAACACTCATCAAATAAATGTTGCTGGTTGCTAGGCTCTCTGTTACTCATGACCAAATACTCCCAAATGGAGTAAACAAGTCTGTTTTTTTTAGGCTGTACTGACGTTGTTCTCAAAGTGCCAATAGACGTTATTTCATGTGTTTTTGTGAGCTGTTATTTCTCTGACTGAGCACATCACACACAATTACCCCGAGCCCACACATACACGCTTCCACTTGATCCTCTCATCTGCCAGGTTGTGAGTGTGTTTGTTCTTCAGAGCAAGCAGTTCTCATTTAGATCAATATCTCTAACCTGTTTACGCAGAGAGCGTTAAAGCACCACACTGTTCTCACTTTATTAGATAAAGACTGGGTGCAAGGTCCTCGTCACATGTGTTTTAAGTTTACGTGTGCATTTATTTCAGTGCTGTACACAAGGACTGCACATCATTCAATATCTGTTGAGTTTGGAATATTTCAGTTGCATGTTATTTGCTGTTAGATATGAGAAAGGTTTCTGTGAACGTATGATTTGAACTATAGGGCACTCTTTAACTGTGCATTACCAAAACATTCATGTTTAATAATAGGTCTCTCAAACTATTTAAAATAATCAGTTTTTGTGGATTTAATGATTTAATCATCTCACATCCATTGAAAAATGCATAGATTAATAGAGAGATTGATCTTAATAATTTATATCAGATTGTATCCGATATTTTAGTTAAATATATATATATATATATATAATAAAAAGTATATATTATAATTAAATTATATTAATGTAATTACATTTATTTATATATATATATATATATAATTTTTAAATAAAAAAGATTCTATTAACACTTTTTTTTCTTTAAATATTTTTTAAGAATACAATAAATGTAATAATAGAATCTTTAAAAAAGTGTATACTTGTATATATCGGTGTTATTTAGTGTTTAGGATTATTTATGTACTGTTGTAGTATTTATTCATATTTTGAAGTAGCTTTTTTATATTTTCAGTTTTCATCTAAATTTTGCTATGTGCTTTTGTCATCTTTATTGTTTTTTGCATTTCTATTTAGCTTCAATTTATTTTTATTTTTGTTTTAGGTTTAGTAATTTTAGTACTATTCGTTCAATTTTATTTCAGTTTGTTGCCAATGCAACATTTCTAATTTTCATTTCATATTTTTAAGTGTTTTTTATTTTTGTTCTATTTGTTTCTATTTTATAATTATATATTATGTATATATAAGTTTCACCATTTTTAATCACCTTTTAGCAGTTCATTTCAAGAGTTCTGCTGTGTGACAAATGAACTTTTAAAAGTTCAAATACTTCATTTAGTATCTAAATTAATATTATAAGTTAATACAATTTTAGTCGAGTATAGCACATCACACTGCAAGACTTCATGTCAACTCCCAATTCTATCCAGCCATATGTGTTTGCATGTGTGTGATCATTACATCATGAGTGCAACCGGGTTCTAATCCAGATCTCTTCTCACAGTCCTATGAAGACTTGGTCCAGCGTCTGGAACCTGTGATCATGGAGTTAGAGCGGCAGGAAAACGTTCTGGTCATCTGTCATCAAGCCGTCATGAGATGCCTGCTGGCCTACTTTCTGGATAAGACTGCAGGTGATGACCACCATGACACCACTCATGAAGATCTTACCTCTTGTTAAATCACAGTTCACTTGCACAGAGTTGCACTGATGAGTAAAAAGTATCTAAAGTCTACTTGTTTGCTGTGTTTTTCGTCTCCTGCAGAGGAACTGCCTTATCTGAAATGCCCTCTACACACAGTATTGAAGTTAACACCAGTGGCCTATGGTAAGACAGGAACCCATTCTCAGCTAACCTGGACATTATTCTTTAAATAATGCTTTTCAAGTCTTGATTGTGAATCATTCTGGGTCCTCAGGTTGTAAGGTGGAGTCAGTCTGTTTGAAAGTAGAGGCTGTGAATACACACAGAGACAGACCGACGGTAAGACTCATAATTGCAATCACTTAGGTGGTTAAAAAAGCCTCCCCATCTGTTATGGCTTAAGGGAAAGTGTGCAGTCAGTCTGTAGTTACGCTTGAGAGCTCTTCTGAATAATAAAGTGATTAAGATTTGTGGTCTCCTGAGCTTCAGCCGTTGCATGATAGATGTGGTGTTGGGCTCATTGATGAATTTACCCAGGGTGAAACACATTATTAGGTTGTACTGTAGCATGCCAGTTTATGAAACGTATCACAATTTTGGGGGTTTACTTCTTCTCTCTCTATTATGGAAGTTTGTTTCTGCCATGGAATAAAAAATAGAAAAGGTAATTCTGATTTTTTTTTCTTCTTGCAATTCAGATTTTATATCTCTCAATTCTAAAAGAAAAAAAAAAAGTCAGAATTGCAAGATATAAATTCACAATTCTGAGTTTTTTTCTCATAGTTAAGTTAATGTCCCACAATTCTGATTTTTTTTTCTCTCGCAATTGTGAGTTTATATTTTGCAATTCTGACTTTATCACTCGCAGTTCTCAGCTTTTTCACAATTATCTCATAGTTGTAAGTTTATATCTTGCAACTCTGACTTCTACTCCGAATTTGCTAGTTTATATCCCACAATTCTTACTTTTTTCTCAGAACTGTGAGATAAAATCTCGCAATTATGACAAAGTTCGCTCAAAATCCCGATTTTTTTTTTTCTTCTCACAATTATGAGTTTATATTTTGCAATTTAGACTTTATAACTCGCAGTTCTCACTTTATTCACAATTATCTCACAATTCTGACTTTTTTCTCAGAACTGAGATATAAACAATTCCGATGGGGAAAAAATTGGAGCTCAAAATTCAGATTTTTTTTCTTCTCGGATTTGTGAGTTTATATCTTGCAGTTCTGACTTTATAACTCGCAGTTCTCAGGGGTTTTTTTTTCACAATTATCTCAGAATTCTGACTTTTTCCTCATAGTTGCAAGTTTATATTAAATTATTTATATTAAAAACTCGCAATTGCGAGGAAAAAAGATTTTTTTTTTCGCAATTATGAGTTTATATTTTGCAATTTAGACTTTATAGCTCACAGTTTTCACTTTATTCACAATTATCTCAATTCTGACTTTTTTCTCAGAACTGAGATATAAACAATTCTGATGGGGAAAAAAAGTTAGCTCAAAATTCTGTTTTTTTTTTGTTTTTTTGTTTTGTTTTTTTCTCGGATTTGTGAGTTTATATCTTGCCATTCTGACTTTATAACTCGCAGTTCTCAATTTTTTCGCAATTATCTCAGAATTTATGACTTTTTCCTCATAGTTGCAAGTTTAAATCTCACAATTCTGATTTTTTTTCCCTCAGAATTTGCTAGTTTATATCCCACAATTCTGACTTTTCTCTCAGAATTGTGAGATATAAACTTGCTATTGCGACAAAAAAGTTCTGATTTTTTTCTCGCAATTATGAATTTATATCTTGCAATTTAGACTTTATAACTCGCAGTTCTGACTTTATTCGCAATTATCTCACACCTCTGCCTTTTTTTTTCTCAGAACTGTGAGATATAAACCTGCAATTGTGAGAAAAAGTCCAATTTGTGAGGTAAAAACATACCTTTTTTATTTTTGTATTTCGTGGCGGAAACAAGCTTCCATACTCTATACTGCTGTTTTTTTTGTTTTGTTTGTTTGGGTTTTTTTGTCTTGAGTTATAAGCAAAAGCTCATTGTTTTGGTCTTGTTTTCATCGTGATATGTGTGTGGACTGATGCAAGTTTTTCTCGCTTCTAATACATCGTCGCCACCCACTCACCTCATCTATTAACGTGACGTCATTCCCTGTGTTTGCTTCAAACAGAACGTAGATGTGTCACGGCAGGCGGAAGAGGCTTTGTTAACAGTGCCAGATCATCACTGACAGTTCCTTGTTCCTCACACCATTGTCCCATTCCCATTTTCTTTAGGATTGTAGACATTCTTACATTCTAAAATGCATCTACTGCATCTCCTAAAATCAGAGGCAATATTTACAGCACTGTAAATGCCTTTTGAATTACAACTCGGAAGCGATGAACTCTGAGATAATTATGTACAGAATGAATTCAGTTTGTGTTCCTCTGTTCATTGACGTGTTAATACTAAACTGCACTTTATCATAAATGCACAATGAAGTTGCACATGAATGTAACTGCTGCTATGAAAAAACACCAGTCACTCCAGTAGCATGTGAAATTTATTTATTGTGCACATGTAAATGAATGCATTTGTAAATTAAGTTAGGTTTTGGCTGGTTAATTTTACATTATTGTCTTATTAGTAATTATTCATCACTTCATAATTGTGTATTTCCTCAGAATGTGTATTATGTATATAAGAATGGTGAAGTTTTGTTGCTAGCAGAGCCTTATTGTGTGCTCTTGGAAGAAAGAAATTTTAGATATATCATTTTAGATTTTACATACTAATTTATAGCAATTATTTGAAACACTAAGGAATGTTATGATGTGAAACTGTCCTCTTCTGGTAACTGAGAAGGAGGAAAAATCTCTACTGTAATGTCTATTTGCGATGCTAATAAAATGTATTTGAATAGTGAAATCCTGTCTCTCTTTACATTCACTCACAATTCGTTAAAGAACAAAGACAGATAACTGCACTACACTGCAAAATGTCTTACAAATAAACTACCATAAAATGATAACATGAACATGGCAGATAAACCAGAGGTTTACCATATTACAGTGGTAAAGGGCAGCAAATGTGGTTTATGTCAGTGGACTTTGACCTGAAGTCAAAGGGCAGTGTAAGGATAGAGATATTGAGCTGATCATATCAAATGTTTTATATCGCCTCACTTTTTGTCCTATGACCCCTGTGATTACACGCTTAAACAATTATTTATATATATTGCTCTATTTTTGAAGTTTACCAGTACTACTTAAAAAGTCTTTAGTTAGGTAGATTTTGAAAAATCAACTATATAATATCATTTTCTGTTCTTTTTCTAGAACGTTAATGTGCACCGTACCACCGAGGATGCTCTACAGACCGTCCCGCCTCACCTCTGACCTACAACCACACCTTCGCACCAATCACTACACCTGTGTCTCTGATCTGAGCCTCGGATTACCATTAAAAAGGTCAACCCTGCCTTCAGATGGACTCCTGTTGAAGTTCTGGTCTGTCTTGTAAACCTGGAATCAGTTGATGTGTAAGATACCTACTGGTTGTATATAGTATGTGGTTTCTCACTCAATGTTTTGAAACAGCCATTATCAGTTTACATGGCATGAGATACTCGGAGCCCGGGAGATTTTGTTTGCACTTATGGGGTTTGGGAAATATGTGTTCCAGATGGATGTTACTTTAAATACTATGGCGCTTATATGTATATGTAATATACATATATTTACAGATATGTCAATTATACCTATGGGATCTGCAGGTATGTTATTTTGCTGCTCCTCCAATATTTGTGCTCTCATTTTGTCAAATCTAAAAGGTAATCTCTCTGTTATTTTGAGAGATGGATGACAAAAGTTTTGTTTGTTTGTGTGTGTGTACATACAAATCAGAGAAAAACACTCACTGTGTCAAAGAATTGTATTTACTTCAACTCCCTCTAATGATAGAGCATCTTTATTTATCTTAATTTTTTATGTGCTTTCATCTGACATTTAAATCAGACACTGATTATTGATTCAAGTGCTAGTTATTTTAAATCAACACTGACAGTTGCTCAGGCAGGTATTTTTATATCCTGTAAATTTTATTCAGAGTAATTGTGCAGAATATTTTAACTGCATGTTTCTGAGAAATTTAAGTGCTTGTGAGAAAAAAACAAAACATAAGCTGTTTGTTACATTAACAAATTTGGGAACAATATTAAAATCTTAGTATTTGTATTTACGATATTAAACATTCTGCAATGATTCATTAATATAAATTTCCATATAAGGATTAAAATATAGTACAAAACGATAAACTAAGTTTATCTGAGTCTGTCTGATGTTATCTGTAATTCCTTTAGTCCAGTAAAACAAGTTTAGATCCACTGAATTGTTGCCTCAAACCACATCCAAAGAGTGCTGTGATAATTACTGTACAGATCTTGACTATATAAATGAGATTTTCTGGAGTATGATTGGTTGTATTATGATTATTTGGTGCCAGTATCACACTAAATATATAAAGATATGTTTTGATGTAATAGTGGATCAGTAGTAAACATCACAGATTTTAATTAATTGAATGGAATGTCTGTGTATCCAAATAATTTTTCATATTGCTACACTATGTTGACTTGAGATAACAAAGAGACAAATATTGTATAGCTACAACAGCATTATGGGTAAATACATAATAATAATTGATGTCAAATTACATGGATTTTTTTTTTTTTTTTTTTTTTTTTGGAGCCATTGAATCTGTGTTTGTGTGTGTTTGAATTGTATCTCCTCCTTGAATAAACTTTTTGTGGTGATTTTATATGTTGTAATGTTTTTATGACACTGATACAGTAAAAACCTTAAAAAGCAAGGCCATGTGTTTGACCGATAAGGATTTTTTGTCTCATATATTCCGTCTCAAAGGATAATAACAGTCATTTTTTAGTCAAATTAATTTTACGATAATCAAAAAGCGCTCGACGGAAGCACGAAAAAAACACCACTGGGTGTTTGACTAAAAAAATAGAAAACATGGAATGGATCTGGAGAGGAGTAATTGCAGAACGCTTTGAGCGGCGGAGGGGAGTCTCTTTCGCTCCACTTTTATTCGGTGTTCCAGACCGGTTTTTCAACTACGAGTTGCTTGATGCTTTTGGCTTCTTTGGAAGGAACGATTTTAGTTACTCAATATGAATTACTTATTTCAAGAACTTGTGTATGAAATCAATAACACACTCGCAATAGTGCTGTAGAACTAAATTTTAACAGGGCCTCGTGCCCTTAGAAAAAATCACAGATGTGTGATATTGCTTAATTGTTTACATGTAGCTATGGTTATAATGTTTTATCCTTTATACCTAATTATTCGTATATTTTTCTAGTAATTATACTGGGGGGAAATCCCTACAACACGTGCTTCACATACTTACAAAGACAGCACACCTGAAAGACAGAAAGTATGTATTTCTATTAAATGTTCGGGCAGTGATAATGGCAAAATAATGCTACTAGATGGCGCTATTGCCTCAGAATCTTGACTGAGATCAGTTGCTGGTGTGTGTGTGTGTGTGTGTGTGTGTGTGTGTGTGTGTGTGTGTGTGTGTGTGAGTAAAAATATTCCTTTTCTACAAAATGCCTTGATTATGTTACTTGGCTGTTTTGAAGAGATGCTGTTGCACTGTAAATCTATAAACTTAGAATAGGCATATATTCTATTCAGAAGTGATGTTATAATGGTTTGCAAAAACTCCTTGCATATTACATGACTAAACCAGCAAACTAGTGATTTGCTTTGAGTGCCTTTACACCCAAGAGAAATATATGTTTTTTTGTTTTTGTTTTGAACCGTGTTTACTGTTTGCAGGACAAAACAAGTCATCCACTTTGGTATGAAGTGCCAAATGTTTTTGGCTCTGTGTTGAGAGGAAATATCTCTCGTCTCTCACAGAGATACATTCCTGTCATTGCTCAGTGACTCAGTTGTTGGGTATAGTGAACTTAACAGTAAGCTGCTGTATGACAGCATGTTGACTTATTAAGACTGATGTTATAAGAGATGTTTCTGCAGTAAGTGACTCTATTGGCCTCATGCTGTGTTTGTTTGGGGAGTGTGTGTTTGAGGTTTAGTAAGGGAGTGCTAGGAAATGTTTAGAGAAAAACAGTGTAAAAAATAAAATAAGTAAAAAGTTTATTAAAATAAATAATACAAAATATTGAAAAAATAAATAATAAAAAGTTTTTAAAATAAATAAATATTAAATGAAAATAATATAAATTATTAAATATTAAAATAAACAAATAAATAATACATAGTACAGTAATATAGTAAGTAATAATGTAGAAACATAATATTTTCCATATAATACTTTACACATATTAAAAAATATATTTTTTCACATTATAAAATTTGGTCTTAATACATAATATATATATATATATATATATATATATAAGCAATATCACACGAGTAGCCGTGCGATATTGGCTGTATATCAGCACGGCTGTGATTCGGCCGTTTTATATAATTAATCATTATATTTGTATTATTATATTTTGAAAGAAATGCAAATAAAAACTTTATTCTCTCCATTTCATCCACTTGTTTCAGAGTAACTGGTATCAGTTATAAACACACATTACTCAAATTAACACACATTAACTAAATTCTGAAGATTAATTTTATATTTCTTAACTTTCTGAATGTTATTAAGTCATATAATTACTATTAATATTGAACATCAAACTGGTTTCTTAGCATTTTCTTTACACAAATCACAAATTCAGTGCATTTTTGTGCCCTCTTTTGATTGACAGGATATATGGTCCCTGACTATCGGCTGTTTTTAAACTATCGGCCAATAGCCGATAGTGTGAAAATTAGCTTTTATCGGCCGATATATCGGTGCATCTCTAATATATATATATATATATATATTATATAAATAATTGGGGGTCCGTGGCATCTAAAAGATTAACAATCCCTGCCTTATGTAGACATTAATTATCTTTTTAACATGTACCCCTTGAATACAAATAATCTTTTAGCTGCAAGGTTAATGTCCAGTAACACAGTCGTTTAAATTTAAATGTGTCTTTTTTGTATTTCAGATTAAAGTAGAATGAAAGTATGCTTAAATATTTTTACTTTGTTACTATACACCTTTGCTATAATAGGACACATATTTCAAAGCAAAGTGGGCCTTTTTGCATACTTGTGATATTCCTGTTCCCTCTGTGCTGATAATGGAACACTGGATTTGTAAAGGAAGGAGATGGGCGTTCTTCTTCCTGAAATCAATAACCATCTCCACAATTGTTTGTGTGTTTAGTTCCAAGTCGTCGACTGCACACCATGACAGCAGACGGCTCGCTTCCTCTCGATGTAGACTGTCAACAGAGCATGAGAGAGAACACACAGTTTCCTATTGGTTAGGAAATCATGGATACAATAACAGACAGGATGAGGGACCTGTTTTTGGATAAGAATATTGTTCCAGGATCAACATCTTTTGTCTTACTCGGCTGCATTTATTCAATCAAAAATGAAAGTAAAAACAGTAATATTGTGAAATATTATTACAATTTTACTGTTTAATATATTTTAAAATGTATTACTCCAGTCTTCAGTCACATGATCCTTCAGAAAAAATCATTTTAATATGCTGATATGGTGCTCAAGAAACATTTCTGATTATTATCAATATTAAAAACATTGTTCTGCTTAATATTTTTGTGGAAACTGATACTTTTTTTTTCAGGATTCTTTGATTAATATAAAGTTCTAAAGAAGAGAAAATAGAAATATTTTCTAACATAAATGTCTAAATTTGTCACAATTTTAAAAAAAATTAATTAAAAATAATTTAAAGCATGAAATTATTGAAAAGAAATGTTTGGCATAACCTTTTATTATTATTTCTTAAGGAAAATTTTATTTTGTAAAAATAATATTTAAAATAAATGTCCGCCAAATTTAAACTTTAAAACTATAAAAAATTATTTTCTAAATCGTGTGTTTTAAACTAGGTTTGTAAAAGATATTCTTATTTGTAATTGAGGAATGAATGAAGAATTAAATGTGATTGAAGAATTGAATGATGTAAGAATGAGCGTATGTATATTAAGCTTAAATAGAAATAATTTTAACATTAAAAAATTACACACATCATCTTTAACAGTTGATAACAGTGATCATGAAGAAAAAACACTTTCATTAGAATCAAAGCCCAGCACATCTGTTCATCTCAGCTGATGCCACTGGAATTCCCAGCCTTACTGTTCCCTGCTCCAGCTGTCATTTATCCCGCAGGGCCTCAGCCATGCAGTCCATAAAAAAACAGGACACAAGTTTGTCAGTTGACTTGGCCCTGTATAATGCATCCCACTCATTTCAACGTGACTGCAATGCACAGACTTATGGGTGGGGTGAGCAAACAACAGAGTGCTTAAGAATGTCATTATTCGAGGGCAGAAACCTTGTTGCATTGAAACAAACCATTGGAGTGAAGGATGGGTTATGAGAGCTTGTTTGATGATAAGTCATATCTAGATTTGCATTTCAAAATTCAAATGCCAGTTGGTTACAATGCAGCAAAAATAATAGTTGTACGTAAGGTGAGGTTTTATGGCTTTGGTTCTGCATAAATGAAATGCCACACATCATTACACTGTCTTATGGTTAAATAGATACAATAGAAAAAAAATGCAAATCACAATTCTTTTATTTTCATTCTTGTTTTGATGCCATTTATCGGCTTTGATATTAATATAAATACAGTGCCTTGGAAAATCTATTATAAAAAAGGCAGTTTCATGGACCCATATCAAGACAGGGCATGGCTAAAATTTCCATGAGAAAGAGAAAGAAAAATAAAAAACTTTAAAGGGGACCTATAATGCCCCTTTTCACAAGATGTAATATAACTCTCAGGTGTCCCCAGAATGTGTCTGTGAAGTTTCAGCTCAAAATACCCCACAGATCATTTATTATAGCTTGTCAAATTTGCCCCTATTTGGCTGTGAGTAAAAAACACGCCATTTTTGTGTGTGTCCCTTTAAATGCAAATGAGCTGCTGCTCCCGGCCCCTTTCCAGAAGAGGACGGAGCTTTAACAGCTCACGCTTCGGTTGCTCAACAACAACAAAGCTGGAGAATCTCACGCAGCCAAAATGACGATTGTCAGTAACAGTGTTCAGCCTTACATTGTTCAAACCGGAGTCGGACACTGATGGAAAGACTCAGGAAGAAGTTACAACTTTCAGAATACATCTGGACGTTTCTGAATGGTTAATGGATAAATTTATGTAGTTGCTGTGGAGTTGATTCAACTCATCGACTAGCATGTGCCGTCATGTTAATCTTTTGTGCAAATCCAGCGTTGAATTGACTCTCGTTTGTGAAGCAGTCCAGCGTAAAATGAAGGCATGGCTACAACACTCTACTACAACAACTCTACCTCTTCTTTAAAGCAGTCCAACATGGCCTCACCCCCTTTGTTGCGTGTTCCCAGGGGCAGGGTTTATGTAAATTTTGGGGTTTGTGATGTCACCAACCCGGGAAGAAGCTTGTTGTACCAGCCGCCTTGTAGTCCTTAAAAAGCGATTTCTGTAAAAGAAAATATCTCCCTTTGCATTGAACTTTGAGCTTCGTAACTTTGCAGATGTTTTTTATGCACAAACAGCAACATTACACACTAGCTAAAGTTAAAAAAGTGAAATCATAATTAAGGTACCCTTTAAAAAACATTAAAAACTTCATTTCTTCTTTTTGATCGGAGTATAAACAAAAACAAACAAAATATGCTGACAAAGTACTGAAAGAATTTTTTAATGAAATATTTTATTAATACATTATATTGCGTTCAAAATTAGAGTTCCAGGACTCTTTACAATAATGTTAAAATGTTCTTTCATCTGTACTGTACATTCAAGACATTGAACCACTGTTTAATACATCTCGAGGGAAAAAAGGAAAAGGTTAGATAAATATCATCACATCATCTGTATTGCACTCAGACCGGTAATGGACATGAAAAGGCAACCATTATACTGTATAAGAACACGTCTTCAAAAGGCACTACAGCTAGATTTTATTTTGATGCACCTCAAAATAAAATGTGTCTGCTAGTCCTTTAAAAATCATTAATACGACTCAATATAAACAACAACAACAACAACAAAAAACCCAGTGCAAATTAAAACAGAGGTATTAATGGATGGGAATAAATCGTGATTGGCTTGAAGGAAAAAGACTGTTGGGATTCTCCATTGGGGGAGAACCTATAGTGTCCCTGCTGAGGTCCTTTGGGAAGGTCTGTTTCCAGACCAGGGTCACAACTTCCTGACCGCAAAAAACACAAAACAGGATATGGCTTGCCTCTGGTGAATCTCTGGGAGAAAATACATTGACTGTCAGTAGTGAACACCAGCATAGTTTTACAGCTGTAGTGCTCATATGGATAATGCAGGTTCTAGTCCAACTTGCGGCATGTTGTGATCCCATTCCCTCTCTCTAACCATTTCCTGTTGCCTCTCTGCTGTGTTTATCCACTGCAAAATCATTTTTACCATCAAATCATCAAATTGATGATCAGTGGTGCATATTATGGATTAATCTGCACTATGAACATGTTAAATTAGCATTTAACATGTTTAAAATGCAATCAATATATATCAATATATACATAAGAAACAAATCACATTTATATAAAAAGAGCTTGTCGTAAATGTTCAGTACTTGAATACGCAAAACATTACTCATTATGAAGGACTGTAAGTCCCTTCTACTGGAAACATATTCAAAGCAGAACAACATGAAATGTTCAACATCACAGTTGAGTAGGCTTTATACTCCGAGGCACATTTAAGATGTCTTCACGGCTCCACTGAGTCCATTTCTCTCCCATAAGTCCCCTGTGATGATTCCCACTGTAAACATTTGATTTGAATGAATGTAGATGAATTCTGCGTAATTATATATAGCATGTCATGAACTTCTTATCTCAATACAGTCTCAATACTTCTCTTAGCAAGTGCAATTCAGTTCTGAAATGGTCCTTTTCTTGCAGTGAAATCGTCCTCTTAATATGTACAAGCAGCAATAATTTCATGCAGAACTAATACTAAATCAGAGAAGTATTACAATCGCAAACATTTAGTGACAATGGACTGCAACTCTGAGAAGTGATAGCTTATTTAAGGAGCAACAAAACAGACAGCAAAGGTAAAACTGGGTCACTTCTTCTGTTTATAATATTATAAATGTCTTTGATAAAATATGTATAGCATTTTAAGTGATACAATACAGGGGATGGTTTATGCATAAAATCATGCATCCATGAACAAAAAACATGACGCATGTAAAATTTTTAAAGTCACCATAAAATCAAAATGAACAATTCGTATTTTTTATGGAATGCAGTATTTATTATAAATAAATTATTTATCCGTGCACATAATTTTTTTTTTAAATTCACGTGCCCTCATAATCTTTAATCTAAATAATGTCAGCAACATCTCTTCTCTTCTCTGATGATGTGTTTACTAGAGCGAGGGCGGGGCAACCTGTCACTCACATAGAATCGACCAATAGCAAACCACAACCATCCAATCAATTCCCAATGGACAAAATCACGTTCCACCCAACATTTTTTTCTTGTTCAAGAAGCCATTTTCCCTTGGATATACGTCACAATAGAGAAGAGAAGACTATCGCTACTTCTGTTTCATGGCAACTTTAACAGCTCCTACTTCTCCTCGTTTTCCTCCGTAAATATTGGAGGCAAAAAATTCTAATAGATTTTAGTTTATACTGATATAAAGCTAAGGGGTTCATTGATTATTTTTGTCAGATAAGCTTTGGTAGGCCAACTTGAATACTAACAAGTCAGAGGGTTGTGAGGTAGGGGCATGGGTGGCACAGACCTTATTAAAAATAGCCATGTTTTCCATTTCTCCCTTTAGTGTGGGGAGAGATTCCCTGGGGATAATCCAAGATGAAAATAAACAACAATCACCCAAATAATTTCATACTGACGCAAGCTAGTTAACAATATCAGATGTACACCCTAAAACAGACCAAATGATGCTTATTAGATTGAAAATCTCCCACTACATCTAGTAAACGTGTGGTGTGCAAAGCCAGACGGGGGTAGATCTATTGTCATCGCTTTCACAGTACATTCAGCAGGCACACCGGAGACCCGCGGTGTGGATTCTCCTGGTAATGCAAGTCTCTAAACTGAACGTGTGCGTTCTGTAGCTCCTGAAGAAACACAGTGAATCTACGGCTCAGAGTGAGTAGGACTGCCACTTCTGTTTGTTTAGGAAACTGATAGATTTGTCCCTTATTGAGGAATCAATTGCACGCAAAAATTAGCTGAGAAAAAAAAAACAACCTGTTTTTTTTTTTTTTTTTAGATGAACCTCTCCAAAGAATGTTAGAGGTCATTTTAGTAATTAGAAGTAAATAAATTATAATAAAAATGATAGACATATACATAAGTCCATATTGAAAGTGTCTAATCCACAACACTGCAGTATACACTAATACTGTATTTGTATACTTGCTCATAAGGTGATCTAGGATAAGAATTTACTACTTTCATGCTAATTAGAAATAATAATTATTATAATAATTATGAGCATTTCAAACTTTAGATATCCCTTATTAAATAAAGCTTCCTCAAACTTTCAATGCCACCAATTAATGGTCCTCTCAGTCTGGCACAAAAGCTACTTTTGCTCTGCAGTGTGTGCGAATTTAAGCTCATAAATTGCTTTTAGATTTAAAAAAATTAACCATAAAAAATGTCATTTTCCATTTTAAAACAAAAGTGGCTACTTGCAGAATTGCAAGATTATTTCTTCAGGATCTGGGAATCACGCATTGGATACCTCTTAAGTGTATCCCAGATTCTCCATCTCACTACGGTAACGTTGCTCGGACACTCGGCTTTTGTGCTGCTTGCTCTCCAGGTGAAGACGAAACTCGGCTTCCTCGCTGGCACCCGAGTTACACATTGAGCAGTAGAACTGGCCGCTGGGTGTGACGCACATTGCAAGGTCTCGTGGGATACGCTGCCTCGGCCGTGGGTTGTAGTAAGGGCCTGAAACAGCACAGGAAACAGGTCATGTGAATAAAATGAAATATCAAATAAATGGCTACATGAATCAGCGGATATATAAGATGATGAAATACAGTGTTGGGGGTGACGCATTACAAGTAACGCAAGTTATGTAATCAGATTACTTTTTTCAAGTAACTAGTAAAGTAATGCATTACTTTTGAATTTGCAGCAAAATATCTGAGTTACTTTTTCAAATAAGTAATGCAAGTTTATTGACTGACAGCTCTCCTGTCCCCATGTTGAGAGAAATCGGGAGTAAGTGCAGAGGTGTGTGCTCTGTGAGAACATGATGGTTATTCTAGACTAGTTCTAGACTAAATATGAGCATACATTTACTATATATTTACTATTTTACTTCTTCTCCTGTGTCCTATTCTTCTGTATTCCAGAACGGCAGCACAGCTGAAAGGTTTGTTTGAGCTGCGCCATCTACTGTACAGGCGTGATTTTGCATTTCCTTTAGCCTGAGGCTTATTCATTTCTCTTTTGGTGTGAACGGGCCTTTACATTTGCCAAAAATAGAACTTTTTTGTTGTTATAAAAACAAACAAACAAACAGGCCAGCCTGATGAGAAAAAGTAACGCAAAAGTAATGTAACGCATTACTTTCCATAAAAAGTAACTAAGTAATGCAATTAGTTACTTTTTTAGGGAGTAACACAAAATTGTAATGCATTACATTTAAAAGTAACTTTTCCCAACACTGATGAAATACATGCTGTAATGGAAAGCCAAGCTATGACTTGGATTTATGTACAAATTTTCAGGTTTATACTACTTTTAAAAATTTTGTGGGGCAGTTTAAGCTTTTTTTTTGAAAAAAAAAAAAACACTTTTATTTAGACAAAAAGCATTAAATTGATCAAAAGTGACAGTTAAAGGCACAATATGTAATTTTTTGCCACTAGAGGTCACCTATTCAAAACAAAGGCATAGCTTGATGACGCCGAGATTGAGTTCACCTCACAGCTGAAAATTATGTTATAATGTTACTCTGTGCATTCGCTCGGCGGCTGCTGAGACACTTGTTGCACACTGCAGTAAGCTAGATCGATATTAGAATATCATATAATATAATCAAGAAAACGAGATTCAAACAATAAGACTAAATGTGTTGAGCTATATAACAATGATTAGTTTTCTGTCTATAAATGTATCCAAAAGGTTGTTCCCTTGTCTAATAAAACATATAGGGTAATATATTAAAGTGTCTTTGGTGTTTCCATGGTTTCTACAAAAAATAGAAATAGAGGGTAACGCAGGTAAGATGTCATTGATAGGCGTGGTCTGTGTCCTGGTTAAAATTGCTTATTTCTCTGGATTTAAACCTTCTTGGAAACATTTGGGATAATGTAGGTACACAAGTCAACAAAATATGTAACACTGTTCTAGTGGTTTTTGGATATTTTAAACCAAAAATATTACATATTGTGCCTTTAAGACATTTATGATGTTACAAAAGATTTCTTTTAAAAATAAGTTCTGTTCTTTTGAACTTTCTATTAATCAAAGAATCCTAAACAATGTATCACGGTCTCCACAAAAATATAAAGCAGCACAACACTGATAATAACAAGAAATGTTTCTTAAAGCAGCAAATTAGCATATTAGAACAGTTCAGATACATGCATACTCAGCTGTGTGCCATTCAGAATTGAACTGAGAATGCTTTTTAAATTCCAATTCACTCCCTGAATTTGCATTAATTGAGGTAAACAGAATGCAAATTGTAGAATTTGAATTTAAGTTAGTAAAATTTAGGAAGTTTAAATCATATGCAAAATCTAACTGCTTTAACCGGGGTAGTGCGGCTATTGAATGCTATGCCGTGTGTTTTTGTGCGTATGTGAGGACAGGACCACGGGGCAATGGGGGCATGTGTGTGATTGAGATCTGCCATCGTGTGGGTGACGTTCGTGAGCCCGGGTTGACGTGGGGTGGAGTATCGGCTTACATAGACCAAAGCATTGGCATCTAGCCTGCATTTAGCGAGACTAGCGCATTGCGCTACATTAGCACAGGCTGGCAAACTAACACGCGCAGCTGCCAAGCGCTCTGCTGCCAAAGCACTGATCACAAATGGAGGTTTTGCACCACAGCTTAGACCACTGAGCAGAAAACCGAACCCACGGGACAGTCTCTGGGCAAGATCACATGATGATAAAAATCTGTCTCTCCTAAACTATTTGTTGAGGTAAATCTGTGTAGACAGTACCTGGCATGGCAGTGTTGATATGAGCCCTGCGGTTCTTCATTAATCTGTACTCGTACCCTTCTTTCCGGGGCCGTCTCTGAGGGTCGGACAAGTCTCTGGAAAACACATTAACAGATTTATCACTTAATATGGTTGAGCAATATAACTGAAGTCATATCTTGATACAGCCTTTTGACGATTTTATATACCTTGATATTTATGTAATTGCTATCAAACATCTTAAATTTTCTTTCACTTCAACCAAAAAATTGTTTCTAAGCTGAATATAAAGTGTTTTCAAAGTGCTTAAGTGAAATACAATTCAAACCAAAACAATCAAGGCACATTTTTCATAGTATTAATATATATAAAGATAGATAACAGTACAAATTGTATTAATAGTTCACAAAATTACTAAATATATTTTACTAAACACAAAGAAGAATTAGGAATAATTTTCATGTATATCAACAAATATAAAAATACAATATTGTTGCAAAGCAAAATAATATTTACCAACAAAATGTTTTCAAAAACATTTTAATATATGGAAAATGCTACACAAAGTCTTCTGTGAACATTTTAGTGATGATGGGGATGAATCGTTGAATCATTTCATTTTGAATCAGTTCATTCAAACGGACAGTTTGAACTGATTCACGGAAATCAATCAAATTTACTAACTCTTACTAACTGAAATTTAAATCAGAGACAATATTAAAACACTCTCATGCTCGCAAGTAACAAGGCAAGAGCGGATCGTGAAATTATTAAAAATGACAAAAAATATCATAAAATAATACACCCTAATAATAATAATCTCAAATAATATTCATTTTAATAACACATTCAAATAAAAAATATAAAAAATATTTTTGTAGTCAAATAAAAAGTTAGAATTTAAATCTTTAAGATCTCCAATTAAAAATTTTATATCATCAGCAAAATCACTCAATTTGTGTTGTTTTGAATAACAGGATTCAAACCTAGCTTAACTAGTCGTCATAGACGTGTTTGCTCAGATAGTATCAGACGTTTGGAGTGCAACAGGATGTATCTTCCTGGGTTTGTTATCAGGACTGCCCAACTTTGGCCACAGTAGCATTTAAATGAGTGCCCCACTTATCAATGCAAAACAGCCTGAAGATAAAGCTACCAGAAAAAACTTTTTTCCTCCATGCAAAACATCCTACTAGCTGATGCATAACGTGTACATGGATTTTCTTTCCATCATATGGGTGTATGAAGATCCTAGATATATTTTAACTCTCATGTCAACTACCCATAAACCCCTCTCAATCGGAGCAACAAAAGGGGCAATGATCCTGCTGTTTTGGATCTGACATCACCTCTCAGAGTCTAATCTTGCAGGATGAACTGTATTAACTGATGTCTCAATTAAAAAAATGTAAAAAAAAAAAAAAAAACCACACCGCCCACTAATATGGAAGGATTTTCCATGTTTAAGGGTTGTTTTATCTGGGAGTGTGTGGGTGTGACAGACTCACGAGGACGTGGCGTTCTGCTGCGCCTCAGCCAGCCGCAGTCTTTTGGCGTGGTTTTTGCCCTGATAGTGTGCCTGGGCCACAGCAGGGGAGCTGAAGGAAGCGTCACACAGCTTGCAGTAGTCGTTTTCCGTGGCCAGTATGACTCTGCTAGCGCCCTTAGAGAGTGGCTGCAGACGGGACAATAACAGGAGAGCTTTTAGAAAGAGTAGAGCGATGAAATGTGCGTCTACAGAGAAGTCTCTGATTACTATCACACTGAGCTTAGTGAATAGATGCTTGCAGAGTGACACCGCATGATCAAACTGCATTTAAAGATATTCACTGATAAGGCTGGACGATAAAGCTTCAAAAGATATATCTTGACCATTTTCAGCTTTTTGATGATATATATATTTCTTAAATATTGAAAAGTTTGGGATCAGTAAGATTTTTTTAAAGAAATGAATCAATTATTTTATTCAGCAAGGACACATTAAATTGATCAAAAGTGACAGTAAAGACATTTATAATGTTACAAAAGGTTTCCATTCTGTTCATCAAGAATCCAAGTATCACGGTTTCCACAAAAATATTAAGCAGCACAACTGTTTTCAACATTGATAATAACAAGAAATGTTTTTTTTTTTTGAGCACCAAATCAGCATATTAGAATGATTTCTGAAGGATCATGTGACACTGAAGACTGGAGAAATGATGCTGAAAATTCAGCTTTGCATCACAGGAATAAACTACATTTTAAAATATATTAAAATATTTTAAATTGTAATAATATTTCACAGTATTGCTGTTTTGACTGTATTTTTGATCAAATAAATGAAGCCTTGGTGAGTATAAGAGACTTATTTTAAAAATATTAAAAAATGAAAAACCAAATGAATCGTTGAATCAGTTCACAGTTTGGCAGTTTCCCCCTTGCTGCCATTTGACAGACAAAAAGGTAGTTCCACCCCAAATTTCAAGTAGATATAGCTGCAGACCGGAGAACTCCAAAACGGGGTGTGAACTCCAAAAGTGGGCGGTGCCTCCAAGAAGGGGCGGAGTCTCTACACGCAAACACTTTCGCTTCGCCAAATGTTGTTGAATTACATTTCAAAAGAAAAGTTTGTCAATTAAACACCATTTCTCATTGAAAGATGAATTGATCTTACATAAAATTTAGGCATATGTTAAAGTTATAAAACATGCAATTTAAATACATATGCCTATATAAATAAATATATATTTATTTATTATTGAGATATAGCCATTAGCCGATTAACTTTCATCTTTGGTGGGGCGATAGCTCCGTGAGAGGGGGGTTCCCAGAGCTCGTAGCCGGTGGCGTTCGGATGGGGCTGAGGGGGAACTCTCATCTTCCTGAGTTTAAAGCTCCGGGTCTCCCTCCCTCGTTGAGATTTAAGTGGGAATCCCCCGCAAGCCTTGACATGACAAATTAAATCTTTAGAATCGGCTGTGGCGGAGTTTGTGCTGAATCACGCATGCGTGTCATGTGTCTGTTTGTCAACGGGAGGAAGCCATGCCCCGTTTTGGAGTTCCCACCCCCATTTGGAAATTTCCAGGCTGCAGCTATACCCTTCTCCCAAATTTAGCCCAGCCCAGTCGGGCATTCCAAAAGTTAGCTAATTGCACATAAATCACACATTTAAATGCTCTCGCAAGACAAGGAAGTATCACAAAACTAGTCAATTGACGTGCATTCACAATGTAGCTTCGTTTTACATAGCTACCAAAATCATTGCAAATAAATTGTAAAAAATGTTAATATATATCGTCCAGCCTTATTCCCAGACAGCCTGAAAAAACACACTTGTTCGGACAGAATGCACCAGCTAAGAGTCATAAGCACCTGGTTGGCAGTCACATTTGCAGAATCTGTGGGTGGAGTGGCTGAGGGTTGCTGGGAAACAGGCTCTACTACCTCTGGTATTCTAATGGGAGGTGGCTGCTGGCTACCAGCATAAAAATTGCGCAGCTTCTTACTGTGGTTTTTCCCCTGTAGACAAAACAAAGGATTGATTACGTGCTTTATCACGGCTAAGACTAAAACTGGTCGTCAGGATCTTAAGAAAAACATCTCACTGAAAGAAACCAAAACTGAAAGTAAAAACTCCTTATTTGTGAACATACAGTAAAACAATCAAGGCTAACCTTTATTTTGGTGTCATCAGACATTGTGCAATCCAAAACCACTTTGTTGATATAAACACAGTGTCTGAATTAATTTACTATTCTCGTATCTCCATATACGTATTTTCATACCTCGTGGACCATAACATGAGTTTTAGATTACCTGATAATGTGCCTGAGCCTGTTGGGCAGAGTTGAGAGTGACGTTACAAAGCTTACAGTACAAAGGCTTGCAAAGCTCTTCCAGAGTTGCTTCCTGGTCAGCGCCCACTGCCTGACCATCTTCCTCAGGGGGCTTTGGACTGAGGACAGGAGGAGCTGGGATGGGTGGGTTGGGCGGCATCTGGAGGTGAGGGGGCGGCTTTACGGCTAGAGGAGTGCAGTGCGGGAATTGCAAGGGGTCCGGAGACATCATCACGGGTGGAGGTCTGAGGTTCTGAGTTGGGGTCATGGCCTGGAAGGGCTGAGGTGGCTGCTGACACATCAAACTAAGAGGAGGCTTCAGAACCGGGTCTGGACCTGGAAAGCCAAATGAAAATATGTAGATGTCAGAATGAGAATATACACTCTTAAAGGATTAGTTCACTTCAGAATTAAAATTTCACCCCCAATCATGTTGGAATTAAAAAGTATATACATTTTTATTTTTTTTTAGAAAATTACCAATGGTTTCACTTGATAAGACCCTTATTCCTCATTTGGGATCATGTAGAACCCTTTGAAGCTGCATTTAAACTGCAATTTGGACCTTCAACCCGATGGTATCCGTTGAAGTCCACTATATGAAGAAAAATCCTGAAATGTTTTCCTCAAAAACCTTAATTTCTTTTCGACTGAAGAAAGAAAGACATAAACATCTTTATATATTCTTATATATGTATCCTTAAGGTGCAGTCATACTCAAAACAAGCAGCTGGCGA
Source organism: Mylopharyngodon piceus (assembly GCA_039654765.1). Lineage (NCBI taxonomy): Eukaryota > Metazoa > Chordata > Actinopteri > Cypriniformes > Xenocyprididae > Mylopharyngodon > Mylopharyngodon piceus. Next base: position 5,142,170 of record CM077452.1, read on the forward strand.
ATTTGCGTGACTAACTTGAACATGAGGGAAATATGCACGGGGAAGTTTTTCACCCTCATGCGAAACTTCAGATTGTGTAGATTTTTATTGGAATGATTGGATTTCGCCCACGATATTTCACCGAGCGGGAACTAAAAAGGAGACTACACCTTTAGGAGAAACATCTGATGAAACATAACATAACAAGACTCCTGTGCTACATACAACAGGGATGTACATACATTTTTAGTGCAGCAAATGAGCCATTCTAATAATAGAGTGAGTGTATGTAAGTGCCATGTCTTGTGTATCACACTTCCTGTAGCAAGAGTGAATCTTTGCAGTATGGCCTCTTGTAGATGTGATTAGGACTGACTCCTGCCTCCTGAACTCAGCAAGTGTTTGCGCTTCAGAAGATCTGAGGCCGGGCGAGTGGGGGGATGGACAGTCAGCTGTTTTGTGGCTGTGTGATATTTCCAGTGTATCAGTACCGACGGGATCATGACAACAATGATTCAGCCGACCAAAATAGACATAAGAATGCACCAAATGGTTCTGTTTCCGGTCGCCTAGATAGTTAGAAAGGCACTTCTTGGAACTCTTAAATACCTCAATGTTTATATCCTTAAATGGAGCTGTTAACATTTTTATTTTCATTTTTAATGTTTATTTTTGATTTTCAATAAAAAAAATTCCAAATAAGTTTCTCAACTGCTCCCCCTGTCCCCAATTCTTTGATCAAACAGCTAGTCCTATCCCTAAACTACCACAATTGGTTGAGTCAAAGTCAGGTTGATCAAATAAACAAACTGTTATTTTTTTCCCAAGTGTACTATTGTGCTATAAAGTACTTGAGATAACATTTAAATCAAAATGGACAATTCTTAATTTTTTATGGAATATTGCAGCATTTATTAACCTGTCACTCACATGAGAACAATCCAATCAGTTCCCAGTGGACAAAATCAAATCACGTCCAATATTTGTTCTCATTTGAGAAGCCATTTCACTTTAATTAGGGATGAAAATTCGACCATAATTTCCGTTGCATGCCGACATTAACTGTGATTGGTTGCTTTCCATGTTGGTCATGCAGATTTTCCTGTCAAAGACGCAGTTCCTGGCATGGATAAGTTGCAAAGCTTGCAACTTCCTACACTGATAGTCAAAAGTCTGGTTATGAAAGAATAACCCATGAATAACCCATGCACAGCTTTTGCACACATCCCCTTTAAAGGGATAGTTTACCCAAAACCATCATTTACTCACCCTCTAGTTGTTCTAAACCTGTATGAGTTCCTTTCTTCTGTTGAACACAAAAGAAGATATTTTAAAGAATGGTGGTGATCAAACAGTTGACTGTAGCCATTGACTTCCATAGTAGGAAAAAAATACTATAGAAGTCAATGGCTACCATCAACTGTCTGGTTACCAAACTTCTTCAAAAATATCTTCTTTTGTGTCCAACAGAAGAAAGAAACTCATACAGGTTTGGAACAACATAAGGGTGAGTTAATGATGACAAAGTTTTTGGGTAAACGATCCCTTTAAATTCTATGATCATTTGCAATGTTACAAAAATTAACAATGCCCTACCAATTCACATTCTTCTCCTTTTGACCTGAAAACAAACCTGATATCGTTTGGTCATCAGAGAATACAAGCCCAGAAATAGGTCTAAGTAGAATACAGTCCCAACTCAAGGTCGGGGACACATACCTGCTCTCTCCATCCAGATTAAATCCACTGTTTATTCAGCGGCAATGCAAAGTTTAGTTGGAGCATGGCGACAAACATCTGCTCTTTCATCAGGACTGGGATCAAATATTTTTAGATTTAGAGAGGATTGTTCCCGTTGAGCATCTATAATGCAAGGTATGCAGGGCACATGAGAAGGTAAAGCAGTACTATCACTTGATGCTGCAGGTTGTTTTACACCACTCAGTGCTGCAAAACACTTCTAAGCTGTTTGTGCATTGTACAGTTGTTCTTTGACAGCATCAATTATTGAGAGCAGAATAAATGCATTACATGCATGGTTGCTCTCTGTGTTTAAGGGACATTTTTTTCAGTGTTTATTAAGATCATCAAACATTTAATTCTTCCGTTTTGGCATATGGATTTGATCTGTATGGCATCTCACCATAAATAAGAACCACACTTCAACCATGATTTGCACAGAACAGAGTGCAATCACATACAATAAATAAAAATGAAGCATTTTTATGCACCGTATGGTCTGGTCAATTATATGCTGCATGAAACGACTTACAAGGAGTCTTCTTAAATAAAATCCACAGTAGTAACCTTGAGTTTTGTGAAGCCATGGACTTCAGATTGTGATGTTATGGACTCTCAGACGTTTAGAGCTCAACAGTGATAAGCCAAAAATCATAACTGATCTTGCCTGTCCCTCCATATCAGCAGTCATTGGATTCATATGTGATCCAGACTTAAGTATCTCAAGCGTGACAATAAATCTGCACAAGTTCCTACAGTATATAAGGAATAAATAAATAATTAGTCCACTCTGTGTGTAAAAGAATATATTGAAAAAGCTTGCATATGATTTTTGTGACTAATACAAACACAAATTCCATGCAGAGCTCAATCAACATATCCTCATATAATGGAAATAGAGTGGCATAGAATACAAAAAGTGCACCTTAAGAATTTCAGTGAGATGTTAAATATGTTAGTCATGTACATAGTGTTCCATTAACATTTGATATGCCATGATCCCTTAGCAATGCAGATAAGGATGTGCATTCTCAATCTGTCAGTGGTTAGGCTGACATCAAAACCTTTCTTCTAATAAACCTTACCATTATTTAAAATAATAAAGAGCAGTTCCTAATAAACTCCTATTTTAAACCATTGCAGTGCAAAGCTAATATGATGCAGAGCATCATTTATAACGCAATGCATTGAAAACCATTTTGAAAACATTGTCTTTTCCTACCGGTCATCCGAGCGAAATAATGACTGCAATCTCCATAGTTTACAGGCTGAGAGCTGTAGATATTGCAATAGTCAGCACTTGAATAAAAAGCATCTCTGTTCTTTACATTCATCGCCATCTTCCCTGCATCCTTCCAAGCTCTCTCTGCTGCTCAACTTCTTCCAGCCAGACGTGCGCCGCATGCTTCAAACGTCCAACAGAGGGGTGTTTTCAGTCGCACACGGTTTTAAAAAGCCTAGAAATACGTAAAAAATGTTAAATACACGAGATAGATGGATATTTACAGTTTGCCAATAGATATATTGGAAGTTAGTATTCATACACATAATTCTAATTGGCGGAAATATTGTGTAATTTATGTTAACCTCTCCCTCACCTGAGTTGGTACAGTCCATTTCCTATCGATGCGAGAATCTGATTGACGATTCAGCACGAGCAACGAGAGAGGATGCGCGAGCCTGTGCTGTGACCTGACAAACGGGTGTGAAGTACTTGAGGTAGTGCACTTCATTACTATTATATATTATTTAGGTGTATTTTGTACTTTCCGCGAGTAGTATTGAAACCGAATACTTGTATTTTATTTAATTGGATTTATAAGGCATTTTTTTGCTCCTTAATATTTGATTTAGACGTTGAAACTACACATTAAATAATTTTAGCCTATTCAAAGCTAAAGATGTAGCAAATACCGTAAAACTATGTATTATAAATTTAACAATTTGCAGCAATCAACAAAGAATGGGGGACACTGAGTAAATTAAAATTAAATTTTAAAATACTTCTCACAATTAATTGTGGAAACGTCTAGACTTTCGTTCAAGTATGTTTTAGAAATACTCTGACTTTTAATTGAGTCGATTATAATAATAAAAAAATAATGAGTAGGCTATATTTCCCCCCAGAATTTTTACGCCTAAATTAATAAAATAAATAATCAAACGACCTATTATTACAGACCTATGCAAATATATTCAGCGCTATATTAGTACGTAGAGAAAACTGTAGAGAGGAAGACGAAGAGAATTTATTGAGTTGCTCGAGAATTTATGCAATTTATTCATAATTTAATATTTTAAACTAACGTTTTTCCATTTCCATTACCATTCAACATTTATTATTTCTGCAAATGTAATTCCTGTGTGCCTCTGTATAAAAACACATTTTCGTGGTATATCTGCAGTTTTAAATGCATATATCTGCAGTGAATATTGCATAAGAAATAATATGACAAGATTAACAATTCACATTTTATTTCGCTTGTTTTGGGTGTGTTTGCTGAACATATGGCTGTCCCATACTGTAGTGGGATCATCGATTGAAAAAAGAGTTCATTGGGTTTGTCATCCTCGCTCTCTCTCTGTCCCTCTCCCTCTTAGCAGTCACCCTCCCTCTTACCTATCCGGCCACTTTGGTGCTTATTTATTCACAGGATCCTCCCTTATTCCACCGTGACAGCTTTTCTGACGATTTTCATCCAATCCATTGGATATTGGACAACATGTATTTCGTCTTTCTATGTCGGTGATGAATGATTCGTGTGAAAACATTGCTCGCGATCCGCCGCCGCCGCTGTGATGATGGAGAGGCGGTGCGTGTCAGAGCAAGGCGGATAGAGGCCCAGCAAAGCCCCGCGCTGGATTTATAGCCCTGAACGAGCGACTTAAAACCAACAGCGGATTACCTCACAACAACTCTCCGGTACATACCCATATTAGCTATACTCACAAATGTGAGATATGTGTTTATTCCTTTATTGCTCAATTAACGACGCTAGTGGTCTTTTAAAGTTTGACGTGTTGTTTTAGACTGGTGACTGTTAAAGCGTCGTTGGCGGGATATTACTGCATATTTTATCTGAAAGTTATCGGGTTAGCTGCAGCGGATTAGCCTAGCGGCTAGGTGGCTAAAGGAATCAATATCTTGTTTTTAAGACAAAGCTAATCCGTCTTTAATAACATTTTTACACGCTAACTAAGAATTATTTTAATTTTGGAGTATTTCAACTCTCTAATAAGAATATATGTCAGTTTCCGCTTAATTAGTATGTTTTGTATGGGATTGCTGCTTGGCTATATGGCTAATTATGTCATGGATACGAGCTTCAAAATATACTTTTACTTTAATATTATGTCTTTTTTGTTTTTAATGTACTTAAATGCGTGCTCATTATAAAATTCAGCTTGTTTATTTATGATACATTTGTTTGGCGGTGTAGTATTATGCCGGTTTAAAGTCAAATTAGTGCATGTTTCTGCTCTGTCATGATTCAGGTTTGTTTGTTTTAACCAGTCTGTGGTTAAATCTGATAAACATGGGTATAACATTAAGTTATTGTCTATAAACAGTTCGTTTTAGCAAGTGTCATTGTGGATCAGTCTATTCATATGCGAGAATGATAACCCGCTTAATCTTATTATCTTCCCATCTCTGTCACTCTAAACACTGCTGTGGAAGTTTGTTGTGGTTTGTACTGTTGGCATTGGTTTAGTTGTTTTGGGTAAACTGAGTGAGATATTCCACTTTCAGCTAGACACTGAATGTCTGTTCTCCTTGCTGTTGTTACAGTATAATTCAGTGGACCTGAAGTTATAAAGCAAACCGATCAGATGAAGGTCTGAACTATGACGGACATTTACATTTACAAGTGGCCCTAACATCAGACTGAGGTAAGCACAAATACCACCAGCTTATGCAAATATTGATTCATCTCTTGCTTTTTGTTTACTGAGAAGAGATGACTAGCAATAAAAAGTGTGAAAGGGTGGAGTGGTTACAACTTACCACAATTCGCAAAGCACTGTGATAAACATTTGCATGGTGTTTTACATGAATGAACCTGAAGAGGATAGTCAGGACAAAAGATCTGACGTGGCCTAGTTTTAAAATCCAATAATTTAAAATAACACATCACATGTGTCTTAACATGGTGAAAGATGCTGTTTGTCATATTAGTGAATCGCTTTCAGCAGACTTACACCCAGGAGATGTATACGGCTTTCTTTTGTTGGCTCATGTTAGCAGGGAAAAACAAGTCATCCACTTCAGTATGAAGTGCCAAATGTTTTTGGCTCTATGTTGAGTGGAAATATCTCTCCTGTCTCACAGAGTGATACATTCCTGTCATTGCTCAGTGACTCAGATGTTGGGTTGTGCTGAACTTCTGTAAGCATGTTTTTTTATTAAGACTGATGTCAGTGATGCATTAAATGACTCTGTCGGATTTCATGGATTAGTTCTTATTAGTGTGTTTGTTAAGGGGGTGTGTGTCTTTTAGGTACACCTCAGAAGTTTGGGATTTAATGTTTTGAAAAGTATTCTCACGAAGGCTGCATTTATTTGATAAAAGTAATATTGAGAAATATCATTACACTTTAACATAACTATTTTAATATATTTTATTTTAACATTTATAATTATTTATAACTATTTTATAACATCTAAATTTATTTTAGTATATTTTAAAATTCCATTTGTTCCTGTGATTCAAAGCTGAATTTTCAGCATCATTACTCCAGTCCTCAGTGTCACATGATGCTTCAGAAATCATTCTAATGTCATAGTTTCATGACATAAAAATGTCATGTCGTTCCAAACCCGTAAGACCTTCGTTCATCTTCAGAACACAAATGAAGATGTTTTTGATGAAATCCGAGAGGTTTTTTATCTCCCGTAAAAAGCAACGAAATTACCACATTCAAGGTCCAGAGAAGTAGTAAAAACATTGTTAAAATAGTCAACGTGACTACAGTGGTTCAACCTTAATGTTATGAAACAATGAGAATACTTTTTGTGCGCAAAACATAACAAAAATAACGACTTTATTTAACAATTTTTCCTTTTCTCTGTCAGTCTGCTACGCAGTTGACGTAGTGAATGCAGTGCAATGCTTCTGTGTTTACGTCCGAACGCCGGCTCAGATCAATGTCTTATTGCATGATATTTGTAATTTTAGATAGTGAAATTTCACAATTATCGATACTTAAGCAAAAACTAATATTAGGTTAACTAATGTAAGGAAAAAGGTCCTCAAAACAGTTACAGAAGGCAAGTAAAGAGTCAGCAATACAATAAAAACAAAGAAACGAATTACAAACAAAACCAACAAATAAATACAACAGAACAAAAGTGCAAAAAATAGCCTAGAACATAAATTTAATAAATAAAATGTAAAATAACACTGCTGTATACATTAAATATAGACTAATCCTTATTACAACTACTAAAGTTATTCATTCAAGAGCAGTGATTGATTTTATCTTTGTCTTTTGTTGTTTGATTAAAATTAATGACAGACTGCAGCAGGTTTATTAGGCTGTTGTCACTTTAAGAGCTGCACGGATCCAATATACTGTTACACGTGTTTTCTTTCTCAACTGTTTACATTCAATTAAGACATAACTGAATGTGTTTACGAGGATACTTGCCAAAATGGCATTTCGGCATTTTTGTGTGAAGGCTCTTTGACTGTTTAGGCACATATCCAAAGCCTACAGTATACATTGCTTATGCGCTTTTAATAATACTGTTTACTGTCCAGCACGTCTTGCAGTTTAGCAACATTAGACTGCGTTTTACAAGACTCACTTATTCCACTGATTTGGATGTTAAATTTGGCTTAGGAAGGAACCAAAGCACACCGCTGTGAAGGAAAGGGTGGTGCGCTGGACGGAATGCGGCAGCGGCACAATAACCGTTTTATGTGGATTATCTTGTTTTCATAATCGTTGGAAGCCAAAATTGAAAACGAAAAATCAATTACGATTAATCGCACAACCCTACAGTATATAATGCTTTAATGCAGACCAGGTTAATGAGAAGCATCATTGTTGTTACATCCAGGATAATTATGCTTGTTTGCTGTCTGTGTTCCTGTTTGTTACTGACGTGGAGTCTTAAGACCTAATTTGCTTGTTCTGGGACATTGTGACTTGTTTATCTAGGTGTAGTTTACAATACTGAACATTTTGTCTTATCCGTTGATCTTATTGTTATTGAAAACAGAGCATGATGTCAAACATGTTGCCAAAACCCTCTTTATTTGTCATTTTCCCTTTCAGGAGAAAAAGAGGTTGGTGATATTTTTTTTTTTTTTTTTTTTTTTATACCCCCTGTTGAAGATTGTGAGGACTACAAATCATGCCTCCAAGACCCTCCTCGGGAGAACTATGGGGCATCCATTTGATGCCCCCCAGGATTCTGGTGGACTGTCTACTGCCCAATGGCATGATCCTGACACTAGAGTGCCTCCGGGAGGCTACCCTCATCACAATCAAACATGAACTGTTTAAGGAGGCAAGGAAGTATCCCCTCCACCATCTGCTGCAGGAGGAGACCTCCTATATTTTCGTCAGCGTAACGCAAGAGGCGGAGCGTGAGGAGTTCTACGATGAGACGAGAAGACTTTGCGACCTTCGGCTATTCCAGCCCTTCCTAAAGGTCATTGAACCTGTAGGAAACAGAGAGGAAAAAATCCTCAACAGAGAAATCGGTAAGATGTCAGTCACACATGAGCTGATTTTTCCTTTATTTACTATATGCATATTTGCATGACTTCAAACAACTTCAAGAATAGAATTTCAGTAACAACCAAAAATTAATGTCTCAAGTACACAGAATATTCACAATTCACATCTGAAAAACATACAGTACCATAATTCAAAATAAGGTTTGTCACTAAGATATTTATTTATTTATTTTTTTAAATTACTACTTTTATTCAGCAAGGACACATTAAATTGAACAAAAGTGACAGTAAAGGCATTTATAATGTTAAAAAAATATATTTTATCAAATAAACTTTAACTTTTTATTCATCAAAGAATCCTGCAAAAAAGTTTCATGGTTTCCACGCACGCACAAAAAAAATATTAAGCAGCTCAACTGTTTTCAACATGAATAATAATAATGTTTCTTGAGCATTAAATCCACATATTAGAATGATTTCAGAAGGATCATGTGACACTGAAGACTTTGCCATTAAAAATATTAAAATAGAACACTTTATAATTTTATATATAATTATATTTATAAAGAAATATTATAATTTTATATTTTCAAAATATTATGGGTTATACTGTATTTTTTTTATCAAATAAATGCAGCCTTATTGAGCACAAGAGACTTCTTTCAAAAACTTTAATAAATCTTTCTGATCCTAATAAAATTTTGAACAGTAGTGCATTTGATTCAGAAGTTTTATTTCTTTTCTCTCCTGACCTTGTTCTAAGATGTTTTTTTTTTTTTTTTGTATGTGTTTCAGGTTTTGCCATCGGCATGCCAGTGTGTGAGTTTGATCTAGTGAAGGATCCGGAGGTGCAGGACTTCAGGAGAAATATACTTAATGTCTGCAAAGACTCAGTAGAGCTGCGGGATGCCAGTGGGTCACACAGTCGAGCACTATACGTTTATCCTCCTAATGTGGAGTCTTCACCAGAGCTTCCAAAGCATATATATGGCAAATTAGACAAAGGTAGGCTTGTTCTTTTACAGGAATATTCTGTGTTATTTTCATGTTTATGGACTTTCTTCAGGAGATAAAGTCTTTCTTCATTTATTCACTTTATTTATAAAGCACTTAAAACTGCACCTGCAGACATAAGTGCTGTACAATCAAGAGACACTTCATAAAAACAACATACACAGCCTAAAACAACACATATCCTACTAAAAACAACAGATACTAACCTAACTTCTCAAAGGCTAAAGACAAGAAGTAGTTTTTAACATCAGCTTTAAAAGCATTTAAAGATGTGACCTCTCTAAGTTCCTGAGGAAGACTTTCTTGATCTATGATGTTCTATAATAGTCCTTTCGAAATTAGATTACTTTTCTAGGAACTTCTGCTTATGAGTTACTAGTGTAATTTCTGTGGGCAGAGTTTGCAGAACTGAAGAACACTACTTTTTGGTTCTATGTCCCAATCCCTTCCTGTTATACTTGGCAGATATGAACTGAGGTTAGGTTTTTAGGTGGTCCTGACATGAGTTGACACATGAATAATCATATAGAATATGAAACGTATACAATATTCTCTATTTTCTTAGTGCCAATAATGTTGTATGTAAGTCATGACTTAAGTATGTGAGTGTCAAAAGTCAGAGACATTTTAATTTAACACCTAATTTAAACTTGAGTTATTTTGAACCGTTTAATGGTTAAAAATCATTAAATATTATTTTCAATAATTTTAGAGGAAATGCTGAGGGTAAAAAATTCAAATAGTAACTTAAGTTAGTTTACTTAAAATGACTGAAAATGATGATTTTTATATTTTATTTAAATTATGATTTATTTTATATAAAGAATTTATTTTAGTTATATCGTCCAGCTCTTTTTTGACCACACTAGTCTTATGCAAGCACATTATTTAACACATACTTTCTAAACGATGTGCTATTTGCATGTTTTAAACATTTATTAATGGTGCGGCCCAGCCGTGCCTGCTACGCTTTCATTTTGTTTTGGTAATACACACTGATGTTCCAGTCAACATTATTGGCTGTGGTAATCGACAGCATACTACAGATGCGGCACATTAACTCAGTAGGCGGAAAAACAGCATGGAATGTTTCTTTATGTTCCTTATAGCCTGAAGCCGGTAGTAATCTTCATAGTGTTTATTCATTCCAGGAAGTTTTGTATTTGCAGCAATGTCATGTTTTCTTTCTTATGTGAATGGGCCTGTGTTGTAATAGTAGTAGTCATGAAGCTATATGATGCTTGTTTTTACACTTTTGCTCTCCTGTTTCCTTATAGCCTGGAGGAATAAATGCACAAATAAACTCTATTACATTCATTCCCTGATGGCTTCATTCGGCTACATCCAGTCTTTTTGTTTAACACACAGTTGCCATGTGGGATTAATTGTTTGTTCTCACATGCTTGATGCCTGAAGGAATCAGTTCAATAGTGCTGTTTCTGTTAACGCTCTGATCTTTTTCTTTGTGTGCTAGGTCAAATCATTGTAGTTATCTGGGTGATCGTCTCTCCCAACAAATGACAAGCAAAAGTACACGCTTAAAATCAATCACGACTGCGGTACCTGAGCAGGTGATCGCCGAAGCCATCAGGAAGAAAAACCAGGAGCATGCTGCTGTCAGCCGAGCAGCTAAAGATGTGTGCGTGCAGGAATATCAGAAGGGCAAATACATCCTGAAAGTCTGCGGCTGTGACGAGTATCTTTTGGAAAAGTACCCCATCAGTCAGTACAAGGTATCTAAGCCCATTAGGTATCACACAAACAATTCATATGTTCTTGAATAACCGGTTATCTTTTATTCTGTGTATGAATGCAGTCCTTATGTAATGTTTTTAGTTCACATGCTGCTTCGTTTTTTTCTGTACAAGATTTATGCTTTTTATACTGGGCATTGATCTGAAATTTCTAGTCAGATTTTTCAAGTTTATGGCATTGATCATGTGTTCCAGGCTTTCATTATCCCGAAACCAGCCAGTACACAGAAAGCAAATGAGTAGTCTCCTTATATCCTGCTGCATTTGAAGTTTTATATTTCATCCCACAAAATGTCCTGCCAGTTGAATTAGTGTTTAGGACACTAAAAATAGCTCTGCACATTTTGGATGACTTAACGGCTCATGAGGATGTGCTGATTATGTATGAAATCTCACTCCATTTCTCTCTTTCTCTCAGTATGTACGGAGTTGCATTATGCTGGGTCGGTTGCCAAACCTCATGCTTATGTCCAAGGACAGTCTCTTACTCTCAGCTGCCTATGGACAACTTCACCATGCCCTCCCATTTACGCCCGTCGCATCTCCACTGCCACGCCTTACATGAACGGAGAGGCCTCTACCAAATCCCTCTGGACCATTAACAGCACTTCTAAGGATACGTGTCCTCTGCGCCACATACGTTAATGTGAATATTCGGGACATTGACAAGGTGCTTAGCTGAAATCTGTCTTTCTGGATTCTGAATGTCAATTTAATTGTACAAAATGTGGGATGTGTTTAGTGAGAAAGCAGAAGTTTTACATTGTTTGTCAGAAAGAACAGTAAGCTGTTTGTGTGTTTGTATTTATAATTGCATGACTCTTTCTACACTGCCATTTTCTTGATCTAAGAGGCTGTTTTCTGATAGGTTGTTACCTTTTGTTTCAGATTTATGTGCGGACAGGGATCTACCATGGTGGAGAACAGTTGTGTGACAATGTCAACACACAGCGTGTCCCATGTCTGGAATCCAAGGTACTTGTACAAACACAGGTCCCCTGATACTGATACTTTCAATTGATTCATTACTGAATGAATGTGATTTTGGCTTTGTATCTCACAATTACGAGTTT